>CM059204.1:47542693-47947693 GCA_030347435.1 Clarias fuscus | reverse complement strand
ACTGCAGTAATGGTTTGTGTGGTGTAGCGGGTGTAAACAGCTGAGGCTGACTGGGTAACATGAGCCTCAGCATGGTAAAGTGAGTACAGCCGGGACAGGGGACCCCTTTCTCATTCTGTTCAGGGACCAAACCAAAGACCTGAACTCTTCAACAGGGAGCGGTCTGAATAGAAATATGTGGACCAGTAGCAGTTAAACTCTATAAACTCTATAAACTCCTCCCCCTTCATTCAGGAGCTGTCATGACAGCATAATCCACAGAACTTTATCATGCCCTGATACACTGTGCATCACAATAACAATCTCACATGCAAAACTACTAATTATGCAATATTATGAAAATCATGTGTATTATATCCGGTGTGCAATATCATCACTACTCTATATGTAATATCAAATATTATGTGCCGTGTATATCCTGTGTACATACATGTACAATACAGAAAAGAGACACTTCTGCACCTTTCTGTACAGTCTGTAGTTTTTAGTTTTCCTATATATTTTTATTCTATTTATATCTGTTTTTTTTATATTATCATACATTGTATTTTATTTTATATTTTATTTTCTCATTTTCTTCTTATTCTATTGTATTTATATCTTTTAAATATGCAGCCACTGGAGAAACAATTTCCTTTGGGATTAATAAAGACTCTTATCTTATGGAGATGTTCTGGACATAAACTGGATGACACAGCTGAGCTCCTGAACACGACCGCACCGCTGTACATGTCTCCCAAAGCAAAAACACTCCAGGTGAAGACATAGTCATGTAGGGAAAGTCCCTCCGCTCTGGTGACATACAGTACATATTCATACACGGACTGATGATGATGATGATGATGATGATGATGATGATGAACCTTCAGGTGATGATGATGATGATGAACATTCAGGTGATGATGATGATGAACCTTCAGGTGATGATGATGGACCTTCAGGTGATGATGATGATGAACCTTCAGGTGATGATGATGGACCTTCAGGTGATGATGATGATGATGATGATGATGATGATGATGATGATGATGAACCTTCAGGTGATGATGATGGACCTTCAGGTGATGATGATGATGATGATGATGATGAACCTTCAGGTGATGATGATGATGATGATGAAGAACCTTCAGGTGATGATGATGAGCGTAGCTCGAACAATGGGGATGTCAGTTGCTGTGCTTCTGGATTTAACCTGAGACCTGAGGCTGTGAACAGGAGCTGTTTGAACCCTGTGACTCAGTGAGTGACTGTATGACTCTCAGCTGTGACTCTCAGTGGGTTTACACTTTATTTTAGGCTGACGTTATGTTTATGTGACATTATGTGACATAAAGTGTGGCATCTTTTACCTGCTGATGTACAAACTTTAACTTTCACTACCAGGACGTTAATCAACGACTACAACTCACATTATCTGTACATTTATCTGAAGTACATTATGTGGTTATGTATTGAATGCCTAGGCACTGACGCTCTTATTTGTTTTGTTTGTTTGTTTTTTTCCATTGCCCTACAGTAACCCAGACTTAGATCATGATGCTTGTCGATGCACTCACTCTCACGCATCGTCTATACCGCTTAATCCTATAGTCAGGGTCGCGGGGGCGGAGCCTATCCCATGGAGGGCACAAGGCGGGGTACACCCTGGACATGGTGCCAATCCATCACAGGGCACACACACACACACACACACACACACACACACACACACAGACACTCACACATATACTCACTCATTCACACACTACGGCAATTTAGGAACGCCAATTATCCTAACCTACAGGTCTTTGGACTGTGGGAGGAAACCAGAGAACCCGGAGGAAACCCACCAAGCACGGGGAGAACCTACCAACTCCACACACACAGAGACGGGAATCGAACCCGGACCCTGAAGGTGCTGTGTTGATCAGTGCGACCCTCTGCTTTGACATGTTTATTAACATTTATTTTTTACTCATTTACATTAAAGCATTTGCCAGATGCTCTCCCAGTGTTGGGAAGTTTTTGAGGGCTGTTAACCCAAATATATAAGAAACAGACAGGCCTTTAGTTGTCGCTTAGAGATGGTCAGAGACTCGGCTGTGCGGACAGCTAGAAGATTCATCAACTTGTCTTCCTGAGAGATCTCTGAGCGGGCGAGCAGTGCTGGAGGACCGACGGGAACGCGGTGCGAGATGTGATCAGAGCTGAGAGGGTTTTAGCTTTGGAGGAGAGCATCAGGGTTTTGAACTTGATGCTGCAGCTACAGGAAGCCAGGGAGCGGAGGAGTGGACTGGTGTGAGAGAACACAGTGGGGTGGTGAGGAAGCTTGAAACCGAGTCTGGATCAGTTCCTGAGGTCAAATGGTGACCTGCATATCATATAATAACACGGGACTGAACAAGCACCTGAGTGGCCTGTGTGGAGAGAAATGAACAAATTCGTCTGATGGTAAAGAAGAAATCGACGTGAGTGTATCAGGTTAGCAGTGTGAGCAGAAAAGGACACTTGACTGTCCAGTGTAATCACGTGAAGCACAAACTGCAGCCAATCATTCCCTGTTGCCCTGAAGCACATTTATGACACTAAATAACATATGATGATAATAAGAGCAGAAAACCATAACCTATTTTATATCTCCTGCAGCCACGTCACGGCTCTGGAACTGGTGCATGGAATTGTTTAATTGTTTAATTTCCACATATGAATGGAGACTTTTAGCACAACCCGTCCAAATAAAGTTACAGAGTGTTTTGGTAACCTCAGATGTTTGGTTGCTGCCCCTCAGAGGTAGCGGGGAATAATGAACCTGTTCTCACTGTCTCCCTCTGTCTCTCTCAGTCTCTCTCCGTCTCTCTCTGTCTCACTCTGTCTCTCTCAGTCTCTCTCTGTCTCTCTAAGTCTCTCTCTGTCTCACTGTCTCTCTCAGTCTCTCTTTGTCTCACTCTGTCTCTCTCTGTCTCCCTCTGTCTCTCTCTGTCTCTCTCAGTCTCTCTCCATCTCTCTCAGTCTCTCTCAGTCTCTCTAAGTCTCTCTCTGTCTCACTCTGTCTCTCACTGTCTTCCTCTGTGTCTCTCAGTCTCTCTCAGGCTCTCTCTGTCTCACTCTGTCTCTCTCAGTCTCTCTCTGTCTCACTCTGTCTCCCTCTGTCTCCCTCAGTCTCTCTCCATCTCTCTCAGTCTCTCTCTGTCTCTCTCAGTCTCTCTCCGTCTCTCTGTCTCTCACTGTCTTCCTCTGTGTCTCTCAGTCTCTCTCCATCTCTCTCTGTCTCCCTCTGTCTCTCTCTCTCTCTCTGTCTCTCTGCGCATGCGCGGTGCGGCAGGGACGCGAGTGTGGCGTGTAGAGCGCGTGAGAGCGATTGGCGTTTTGCCAATTTTCTTTTTGCCTTTTTTCGCCATTTATAACATCTTTTTGGCTAAATTTATCTTTTTTGTGTGAGTGCCTGTGTGTGTGTGTGTGTGCGTGCGTGCGCGACTGAGTGTGTGTGTGTGTGTGTGTTGCTGGAGCATGGCGGCTCAGAACACACAGCGTTTTGAAAGTTGAACTCGCCGGCGCGGTGTCACGTGGTGTGCGCGTGGTGTGCGCGCGGCGAGTTTAGAGGAGTGTGTGTTAGCGGTTGGTGATGTGGTGGGACATGAGAACATCGTCTCTGCTTCCCGCATGAACAGCGCTGTTGTCACGTTTGTAAATAGTGTAGATAAAGTAGCTAAACTTGTACAGAATGGTATCAGTGTTAATAACGAGCACATCCTGGTTTCTCCCCTGAGCTCCCCAGCCAAGAAAATAGTTCTGTCCAACGTCCCTCCCTTCATACCCGACAGTGTCATCGCTGCAGAACTGTCCAGATATGGAAGACTGGTCTCCCCTATAAAGAAAATCCCCCTGGGCTGTAAATCCCCTCTGATTAAACACCTGGTGTCTTTTAGGAGAGGTGTTTGTTGTTTTTATGATTTTTAAAGAGGGTGTAGAAGAGCTAAATGCTGTTTTTAAATTCAGAATTGAAAACTTTGATTACAGTATATTCGCCTCCTCAGACACTGACATTAAATGTTTTAAATGTGGTGCGATGGGACATCTGGTCCGTGCTTGTCCCGAAAGACAGAGCGATCCCGGTGCTTCTGAGCGACCGGGTCACGACGCGACCGTGCCGGGCGAGGCCGCTCCCCCTGCGACTACAGCTCGGCAGTCTGCCGAGGGACCCGGCAATGCTGCCGACCCAGAGCCTATAGAGACCGAACCCCAAGCCCAGCCTGCAGTCCAAGAGTCTACTGAACCGAGGGGAGCCCAACGTGACCCAGCCGGCACCGGAGAGGCCGAGTACAGCTGATAAGGTCACAGAGGGTTCGGGTGCAGCGCTGGAGCTACCTGTGCTCTCGGTGATGGGTACAAGGGCGAGAAGCCGTCAACTGGAAGCATCAGCCTCCGCACTGTCACAAGGGGATGAGGTGGACATAGAGATGGAAGAAGAGCCCTCCTTCAAAGCACCGAAAAGGAAAAAAGATCGTAAAGGAGGAGGAAAAAAACTCCCCAAAAAAGACCCCGAACCGGAGTCAGACAGCGACGGGTACATCTCAGACTCTGTGCTGCTTCTCACCGCAGAGGAAGAAAGAATGCCAGTCATCTACAGCGAGGAATCTATACATGTTTTTTTAGAAAAGACGAAAGGGGGTTCAAAAATCAAAATAGAAGACCACTTCTCAAGCAAGAAACAGTTCATCCATGACGTCAAATATTTCAGAAAACAAAAACTTTTCGCTGAACTTGAAATCTTTAGACTAAAAAAATGGATTACCAAAATAAACAAGGAACTCGCTGAAGAGGAATTCTAGAATGATTTTTACTCCGTGCTGGACACTGGTATGTCTTCTTTTATATAAGACTGTCTTTTTATCTACATACCTTTTAATGAGTGAAGTAAATATTGCGAGTTTAAATATTAATGGGGCAAGAACATGTGAAAAAAGAGCCAAACTCTATGAACTACTAAAACAGAAACATGTTGATGTGGCTCTACTTCAAGAGACGCACAGCGACTCCAAGAACGCTGTGGACTGGTCCAAAGAGTGGGATGGGCTCGCGATCCTGAGCCACAATACACCACTGAGTGGTGGAGTCGCACTGCTCGCTGCTCGCAGTTTTATACCGAACTCTTACACAGTAGAAGAATTTTTAAATGGGAGGCTTTTAAAAGTGAGAACGTTTTATGAAAATGAAGTTTTTGTTTTTATTTGTGTGTACACTCCCACCAAGGCAGTAGAGAGGATGATGTTTTTAGACAAACTAAGCAGCATAATTAATGACTGTAACTCTGCTGACATTTTAATTCTGGGTGGAGATTTTAACCGCACAACCGACAACCTGGACAGAAACCATAGAGAACCTCACATGGCCTCCCGTAAACGCATGTGGGAGATGATGGAGGCCCAGGACTTAAGTGACTTATGGAGAAACTTAAACAAGGAACAAAGACAGAACACCTGGGCCCATTCCATAGAGAACACGCTCTCACTGGCAAGACTTGATCGATTTTATTGTTTTAAACATCAGCTGTCTTATTTTACTAAATGTTTTATTGTCCCAGTAGGCATCTCCGACCATAGCATGGTGCAGTGCACTGTCAGTAGGAAAAACCTCAAGCCTAAGAGCGCCTACTGGCATTTTAATACTCTACTTTTAGAAGATGCCAATTTGACTGAGTCTTTTACCTTTTTATGGACCAGTCTTAAATCACAAAAAGCAGATTTTAGCTCTCTACAGCAATGGTGGGATCTAGCTAAAGCACAAATAAAAGTCTTTTGTCAACATTACACACTCAATGTCACAAAAGACATTGTTAGATCAATGAGAGCGCTGGAGACTTAAATAGTGGAACTCCAGTGTTTAGAGACCAAAGAAAACATTGAATCCCTGAAAAACAAAAAATCCCTAATGAAGGACCTACTGGGCACTGCAGCACAGGGGGCGCTGGTCCGCTCACGGTTTAAACACGCAACAGAAATGGATGCTCCTTCTAAGTTCTTTTTTGGTCTGGAACAAAAAAATGGACAGAAAAGAATCATACATGCTGTGCGATCAGAGTCAGGGGATCTCGTATCAGAGCCCACTGAGATACGCAAGCAGACACACGGCTTCTACTCAAAGCTGTACAGTAGTGAGTGGTCAGAAGCACATGAAATGGAGGAAACCTTCTTGAAAAATCTGCCCAAGCTGTCAGAACAAGCTGCCACTGACATGGCGGCAGAACTGACACTGGCAGAGATTCAGAAGGCTCTCCAAGGCCTGAAGAACGGGCGGGCGCCGGGTATAGACGGTCTCCCTGTAGAGTTCTACAAGGCATTTTGGTCAGTAATAGGACAGGATGTACTAGAGGTGATGCAGGACAGCGTGAAAGGAGGAAAGCTCCCGGTGAGCTGCAGGAGAGCTGTCCTGACCTTACTGCCAAAAAAGGGAGACCTGACGCACCTGGGGAACTGGCGCCCGGTATCACTGCTGTGCACTGACTACAAACTACTCTCAAAAGCATTAGCCTCAAGACTGACAAAGGTACTGGAGCAGATCATTCATCACGACCAGACGTACTGCGTGCCTGGTAGGTCTATCTTTGATAATATACACTTAATCTGTGATATTATGGATGTCTCTAGACTGCTAGATTTAAAAACCGGTCTCATTTTGTTGGACCAGGAAAAAGCTTTCGACCGGGTTGAACACAAATACTTCGGGTTCAACCCAGGATTCACCACGATCAAGACATTGTACAGTGACATTGAGAGTGTACTGAAGGTTAATGGTGGTTTATGTGTCCCTTTTAAAGTACACAGAGGTATTAGACAAGGCTGCTCTCTGTCAGGCATGTTATATTCTTTAGCGATCGAACCTCTTTTATGTAAACTAAGAGAGCAGCTTTCTGGTTTTAAAATACCTCATTTTAATATTTTAACCTGTCTTTCAGCTTATGCCGATGATTTAGCTGTAATGGTCAACACACAGGCAGATGTGAATCTTTTAACTGATGTGTTACAAGATTTTAAGGTTTTATCATCTGCTAAAATAAACTGGACTAAAAGCGAAGCCATTTTAGCAGGAGAATGGGGAGACGACCGGCCCACACTACCAGGGGGGTTAATGTGGAAAAAGACTGGTTTTAAATACTTGGGTGTCTACCTGGGCAGTGCTGAGTTTTTAAACAAAAACTGGGATGGAGTTGTTGAAAACATAAAAGGCAGACTTAAGCAGATGGAAGTGGCTGGTCCCAAAAATGTCTTACAGAGGACGGGTGCTGGTCATCAACAACCTAGCAGCATCGTCCCTGTGGCACAAACTGGCATGTATGGACCCACCACCAAACCTGCTAGCAAGCATACAGGCCCTACTGGTAGACTTTTTTTGGGACAAACTGCACTGGCTACCACAAAGTCTTCTTCACCTGCCGAAAGAGGAAGGAGGACAGGGCCTGGTGCAGCTAGCCAGCAGAACTGCAGCCTTCCGTCTGCAATTCATCCAGAGACTTCTCACCGGAGCGAGTGATGAAGGATGGAGAGCGGCAGCCTACACACTCCTACGCACGGTGGGAGGACTCGGGCTGGACAGAACTCTGTTTTTAATGGACCCCACAGCACTGGACACCACTGGATTACCAGTATTTTATTAAAGACTTTTTAAAATCTGGACCTTTTTTAAAAAACACAACAAAGGAAGCAGAACGTTACACTGGCTGCTGGAGGAGCCCCTAGTCTGTGGAGGCCAGCTGGACATTTCCAGTCCAACCACCCCAGCACTATCCAAGACCCTGATCTCCGCAGGGATCGTGACACTCCGGCAGCTGGTGAACATCACCGGACCAGACCTGTCTCGAGCAGAGGACCTGGCAGCACAGATGGGACTTCGGTCTCAACGGGTCGCCAACCAGCTCCTACATCGCTGGAGAACCACCTTAACGTCGGAGGAACGAGTTCAGCTGATGGAACACACAAGCAGCGAGACCAATCCTACAGAAGAGGAACCTTTTCCACAGCTGACGATAACTCCAGACCTAGATGGTTATGGCGGCCCCCTCCTGGAGCTCAAGGGTGAGGAAGACATGAACTTTGAGACAGTGTCTGGTAAGGTTTTATACAAAGCTTGTGTGAAGGTCTTAAACAAGAAAAAACTGAACAGGAGGGTAGACACCCCATGGCGCACTGAACTGTGTTTTAATAATGATTTTAAACCAGAGTGGAGGGCACTGTACAAACCACCATTAACCAAAAAGTCTGCTGACCTCCAGTGGAGGATTTTACATGGAATTGTCTCTGTGAACTCTTTTATCTCCATTTTAAATCCTGAAGTCACACAGGAATGCCCCTTCTGTTCACAGAGAGAAACTGTTTTCCATGCTTTTATACATTGCTCCAGGTTGTCACCTTTGTTTTACCTTTTAAAACACGTTTTTTTATCACTGAATGTAGTTTTTACTCATCAGCTTTTTATTCTTGGTTTTAAATACGTCCGGAGAAACAGGTTCAAATGCCAGCTTATTAATTTTACCATTGGTCAAGCCAAGATGGCAATTTATACAAGCAGAAAAAATAAGCTGGCACAAAGCACAGACTGCGACCCAAAAAAGATCTTCTCCAGACTTGTTAAATCAAGAATTTTAATTGATTTAAATTTTTACAAAAATATGAAGGACATAAATATGTTTAAAACTATATGGTGCTGTGAGGAGACCTTGTGCTCGGTAGAAGATGACGAAATCATCTTTGCCACATATTTTAACTAAAAATAAAAAATAAAAAAAAGAGAGAAAAGAAAAAAAAGCACAATAACTATATATGTTTAAAAAAAAAAGAACTATAATGTCTTATTTATTTATTTATTTATCTTTTTTTTTTACCAATTATTTATAGGCGCAATCCTTATGCTGTTTATAAAACAAAATTTGTAAAATAAAGGATTGTAAAAGTCAAAAAGTCTGTCTCTCTCTCTCTCTCCATCTCTCTCAATCTCTCTCCGTCTCTCTGTCTCTCTCTGTCTCCCTCTGTCTCAGTCTTCACTTCCTGAAGTCCTACCTGTGCTTGGAGATCCTTTACTCACTGGTGCTGAGGAGGCTTAAGGACCTGCTTGAAAAACTTTACACCCCACTCTCATTACACCCCACTCTCATTACACCCCACTGGATTATTCCCTCACTCCTCATCCCACTATAGCGTTTACCCTGTACAGGTTCGTGTGTCTATCCCAGGGGACTCTGAGTATGATTCAGGGTCGAGTCCATCACACGCACACAAGCACTCAAGTGGAAGGTTGAAACCAGAGGAAACCCACCAGGCATGACCGAACCCTCGACCCGTGAGGTGAGAGGCCACAGTACCAACCACTACACCACCATGCTGCATCTATAGGACAGTTACACTGTCTGGTATCACATGATTGAGGGAGGGTTCCCTTTGGAGTCTCCAAACCACCACCAGCACCGGCATCACTGTCAGTTTATTTTTTATTTGTGTGTGTGTGTGTGTGTGCGTGTGCGTGTGTGTGTGTGTTGTCTTACACTCCACAGTCATCAGGCTCAAATCCCTCCAGTTCATCAATTTGTTCATCAAGAGATGAATCCAAGTCCAAGTAAGTGCCATTGTGGGAGAGCTGAAGAGCGCAGTCATCTAACTGTAGAGAGAGAGAGAATATTATATTATCACTCTTTTATACTATTGTGTTTTTATTTTGTCTCTTTTTTATTTATTTACTCCTGTTGTGTTCTTGTGACTTATTTCTA
The DNA here is from genome assembly GCA_030347435.1 of Clarias fuscus. Taxonomy (NCBI): domain Eukaryota; kingdom Metazoa; phylum Chordata; class Actinopteri; order Siluriformes; family Clariidae; genus Clarias; species Clarias fuscus. Next base: position 47,937,960 of record CM059204.1, on the reverse strand, counting down.
AGCTTTAGATCAGGATGTAAATATTTGTCATGCCAATAAATCACCTTTGAATCTTGGGTGTTGAGAGAGAGAGAGACATAGAGAGAGCGAGACACAGGGAGAGACAGAGAGAGAGAGAGACAGAGAGAGAGAGACAGAGACACAGGGAGAGACAGAGAGAGAGAGAGACAGAGGGACAGGACAATAAATAAGTGTTAATGAAACCCGTGTCTGTAAGATGAACCTGTGAGCTCGTTCATGTTTGGTGTTAAACACGGCTGTTGTCCAGCACACCAGTCCAGATTAACACTCCAACACCGTGCACAAGTTCAGCTCGCCATAGTAACCAATGTGCTGAGTGTCAGAGACAGGTGCACATGACACGTATCCCATAATGCACTGGTAGGGCGTCTGTTAGACCGGACTCAGCACTGTTAAAGCTAATCACCAAGCTGACCTTTACACCACATTTATAATAATAATAATAATAATAATAAGTGTAATTTAGATGGACATTTCTAGATAGGGACACTCCAGAACACACTCTCAATGCTCTGTGTGTGTGTGTGTGTGTGTGTGTGTGTGTGTGTGTGTGTGTCACTGGATTAACAAGCTTTATGTGATCATGTGCAGCAAATAAACCTGTGCTAACTCACACAATTGAATCCTGCATCGGGTTCATTACAATGTTCTGTTAGAGCGACAGGTGGAACCACAGAACCCACAGAACCCACAGAACCGGGCTTTCAGTGATCAGCTGGTCATGTGATGCATGTGATGCAGCTGGTCATGTGATTCTGTGCAGAGTGAAGTAACAGAGAGTAGTAGAGAGTTTGGGGTCAGAGAGCAGGGGCAGACAGGACGCAGCGCCCCCTGGAGGCGGGAGGGTAAAAAGCTCAACAGTGGCAGCTGGGACTTGAACACCTGACCTTCTGCTCAGGAACGCAACAACAAATAACCCTTTAACCTCAAAGACACTGCGTCTCTGCGAGTAACAGAATAAATAGTTAATAAATACACAACAGGATTATTAGGAAACTGGAGAAAAAACTACAATCCAGAACGAGGAAACTGCTTCTCTGGTGTAAACCAAAGTGTCCAGGATAAGAATCTGAGCGAACATTAATGTGCTACGCTTCTACACAACATTTTCTTAAATTCGTTGCCATGACAACATTGTCACATGTGTGTCTGGATGAATTAAAAACATTTAAGACTGTTCTCCTTAAGTTCATGATCAGAATCGAGCGTGACTAAGACACACCTCTACTTTAGATAAACTCCGCCCCCTATGGGCCGCTAGCTAACGCCTGACCGCATGCACTTTAGCACGAGAGCGGGGTTACTGAGCGTGCTTAGCCTAGCGCTTACACCCCGTTTAGTGCCCTCTGCCATGGACGCGGCTCCAGACTGAACTCTGGTCTCAGCTTGTCTCATACTTTAAATCACTTAACACTTTAAAACATGACAAGTATTTAATGTGTGTATTAAAAATAAAGATGTTGTAATGGTGCGAGCTGATTCACGAGCACTCTGAGCCGCGTCAGCCGGGAAATGTGACGCCACGGGTTATATCGGGCTCAGCTCGAATCTCAGATCACCCCCACCTGTCACTCACACACACACACACACACACACACACACACACACTAGAGTGCACTGATAGCAGTTCACCAGGACACACTGTTTGCATTAATTCAGTAAGAGCAGGATAAGCTAATAGAGCGTGATTAAAATTATATATAAAATTATTCAAAATATTCAGCAAAATCTCAGAATCATAAAATGTGAGAGTTACAGGAGTAAACAGTTAAAATAGAAAAATAAGTGAGACAGAAAATTATCACTACACTCCTTACATTCTCAGATGAACACAATTACATCAATACAATAGGACTGAACTGATACACACACACACACACACACACACACACACACACACACACTCAGGTGAACACCATATAGTAATTTCAGTGTTAAACTGTCACAGAGTATTGCATTGAGTCGTGCTTGTTTGCACATGTGCACTTTATCATGTGTTTCTGTATAGTTCTTAGTTTTTGTTAATTAATGTTGTTATTTGATGTTGTTATTTGATGTTGTTAATTGATGTTGTTAATTGATGTTGTTAATTGATGTTGTTATTTGATGTTGTTAATTGATGTTGTTAATTGATGTTGTTATTTGATGTTGTTAATTGATGTTGTTAATTGATGTTGTGTGCAGCACTTCGGTCCTGGAGGAACGTTGTTTGGTGTCACTGTGTACTGAACTGTATTTGGTTTAAATGACAGCACTTGACTTGACTACAGTGTGTTTATATCAGTCTGTGCCACACTGTTACACTATCAGCAGAGGCAGCGTGGTGTACAGAGCCGCGATAGTGTGTTCACTCCTGCACTGATGGTGTCGGCCCTTTAATTACAGTATACACACACACACACACACACACACACACACACACTGTTGCTCAGGCTGATGAGGAGTGTGAACTTTACTGATCGAGCGCAGGGTCAGACGTGGTACAGCGCCCCCTGGAGCAGACAGGGTTAAGGGCCTCGCTCAAGGGCCCAACAGCGGCAACCTGGTGGCGCTGGAGATGGAAGCGCCGATCTTCTGATCAGTCACTCAGTGCCTTAACCCTCTGAGCGCCACCGCCCCACGCAACCGTAACGTACTGTATCTAAATAAACAGAGTCTTGTGTCCGATGCTGCACGAACAAACTGACTGAGACAAGAACACAAACTAATGAGTACTGCACCACACACACACACACACACACTGACTGAGTATCTACAGAGCTGTGTGTGCTCACCCTGCACATGTTTATCCTCACTGTGTGTGTGTGTGTGTGTGTGTGTGTGTGTGTGTGAGATGTTACTAAGGTTATGATGATGATGATGATGATTATAGTAATGATATATACAGTATGTATATATATATATATATATATATATAAAAGCCCCCCCCCCCCCCCTCCTGACCTTGTGCGGCGGGTGCAGGAGCGCGTGCAGGGCGGAGAGCTGGTCCCCGAGCGCAGTGTCCGTGCTGAAGGTGTAGCGGGGAGCGCGCGCGGGCTCGGGGAAGCTGGTGCTGTTGAACGGGTCGGTGTCGTCCAGGAACTGAACCCTGCACTGGAACTGCGCCGCCATGGCCACACACACACACACACACACACACACACACACACACACACACACACACACACACACACACACACCAGCCGTTTAATGAATCCGCGTGACTGTTAATCCGGTTAGAGGAGAGAAGCGCGCACAGCTCGAGACCTTCACCGGCCGCGCCGACACACTGTGTGAGAGAGAGAGTGTGTGTGTGTGTGAGAGAGAGAGTGTGTGTGTGTGTGAGAGAGAGAGTGTGTGTGTGTGTGTGTGTGTGTGAGAGAGAGTGTGTGTGTGAGAGAGAGTGTGTGTGTGAGAGAGAGTGTGTGTGTGTGTGTGTGAGGACCAGCTCCGGTTACAGTACATACAGCGCGCGCGCTCTCTCTCTCACACACACACACACACACACACACACACACACACACTGGGAGCAGTTTGGTGACAATATGTATGATATCATTATTATTAGTAGTAGTATTGTTGTTGTTTTTGCTGTTGTTATTGTTATTATTATTATTGTTTACTATATTATTTTTATCATTATTGCTCTTGTTGTTGTTATCATTGTTAACTATATTGTTGTTGTTGTTGTTATCATTATTATTTACTATATTATTATTATTATTATTATTATTATTATTATTATTGCTGCTGTTGTTGTTATCATTATTAACTATATTGTTGTTGTTGTTGTTGTTGTACAAACACATTCATCGTCACTCAGTGATGTTTACGCAGATTTATTTCATTCTCTTTCTGTTGTCTTTAGGATCACCTGCAGTCTCTCTCTTATACACACGTGTGGCAAAAGTTGATTTATTCAATTCATATATTATTTGGTTTTCATTACAGACAGACTGTAAGTCGTAATCATCAAAATTATCGAATTTTTGTCGTAATCATAGAAATAAACACTTGAAATATATCAGTCTGTGTGTAATGAATCTCTATATAGTTTAAATCGCATTACAAAAAAAGTATCCTTTTTTCGATGATATTCTAATTTTTTGACATGCACCAGTACTGTATGTATATATACTCTTCATATCTTAGTAACATCTGTTGTTTTACAGTTGTGTGTTTTCTTTCTTTACACTATGCATAATTGACAATCTTTAATTGCTACATGTTTATCGTTTATAATGTTCATATCACTGCTAACTACTGAGTGATGGAAATGTTCTTCAAAATCAATAAAGTATCTATATATCTGTCTATCTGTCTCATCCTGACTGATCACAGTCCGTTCTTATATAATCAGTGCTTGGAGCTGTGTGCAGAATGTGTGTGTTTGTGTTTACACAAACATGTGAACATGTGAACATAGAGCTGATGTGCCTTGGCAAAAAGTTCCATTTTTGTCTCATCTGTCCATAGGACATTCTCCCAGAAGCTTTGTGGCTTGTCAACATGTAGTTTGTCATATTCCAGTCTGGCTTTTTTATGATTTGTTTTCAACAATGGTGTCCTCCTTGGTCGTCTCCCATGTAGTCCACTTTGGCTCAAACAATGACGGATGGTGCGATCTGACACTGATGTTCCTTGAGCATGAAGTTCACCTTGGATCTCTTTAGAAGTCTTTCTGGGCTCCTTTGTTACCATTCGGATTATCCGTCTCTTTGATTTGTCATCAATTTTCCTCCTGCGGCCACGTCCAGGGAGGTTGGCTACAGTCCCATGGATCTTAAATTTCTGAATAATATGTGCAACTGTAGTCACAGGAACATCTAGCTGCTTGGAGATGGTCTTATAGCCTTTACCTTTAACATGCTTGTCTATAATTTTCTTTCGAATCTCCTGAGACAACTCTTTCCTTCGCTTCCTCTGGTCCATGTTGAGTGTGGTACATACCATGTCACCAAACAACACCGTGACTACCTGGAGCCCTATATATAGGCCCACTGACTGATTACAAGATTGTAGACACCTGTGATGCTAATTAGTGGACACACCTTGAATTAACATGTCCGTTTGGTCACATTATTTTCAGTATTTTCTAGGGGTACCATCATTTTTGTCCAGGCCTGTTCCATGAGTTTATTTTTTTAAATAATTCTGTTGAAGCATGGTTGAAAAGCAATGTCTGACTTTCATTGGTTAACATTCATAGAATTTTTTTTAATTATTACTTTTGTCAGATTAAAGTAATTTCTGTGACCATTGTGAGTTTTTCTTTCATTGACCGAAGGGTACCAACAATTTTGTCCACGTGTGTAGAGATAATGTTTTTCAGCTTTAAGCACTTCCAGAACGTTCTGTCTCTAAACCCCTGACCATCACACACAGATGAGGTTCTACCCCACGTCAGAGGTACCCAGTCATGCGCTGTAGAGTTACAGTTCCCCTAAGAACCCTGAGCCTCGGACCCTCCAGCATGATGAGAGCCACAAACCCAGCTCAGCGCATAGTGTGCGGAGAATGTGATACATTTTAAATGAAAGATTTTGCGCTGAACGTTTGTACCATAAACACTGAGACTAAATCAGTGTAATGTTGTATGGTTAAGGGCTGTAACGCTCTCAAGTGGCCTAGAGGGGATGTTTAAACCTAAAACAGTCTTAAGTTGTGTGCACATGAAAGGGTCAAAGACGCTGCATCCAGCAGAATGTGTGTGTGTTAGAGGAAATGTAATTTACCACATACACGATACACGATAAACCAAAAAGGAAAGGTTTAAACTCAGGAGCTACAGGACGCACACCAGCGTCACAGAGGGAAGGCAAATCAGGAGATTTGCATGAAGCAGAGCACAGAAACAAAACACAGGCTGTGGGACGGGATAAAATGAGCGATGTGTGTGTGTGTGTGTGTGTGTGTGTGTGTGTGAGAGAGAGAGTGTAACATTAAAAAAAAATAATAATACAAAGAGTATTCTCATTGTGTTCACCTCACTAAAGTTCAAGTTTCAGGCTCTGCATAATAATAATAATAATAATAATAATAATAATAATAATAATAAATGATTACTTCAGCATGGTGCTGATTCACAGGATCGGGATTAAAATTGTTGCTGGATCTAAGATCCTAAAACCTTTCCCATCTGTGTGTTCTTCTGAAAAGAAGACATCATCCAACCAACATGGTTAGTGTTATCATTTTCATTAAAATATGCTTTATGAATGATTGTTCCATCTAATGTATATATTTAAATTATGTAAAAAAAATTCCACATATTCAGTTAAGAATTTAGGGAGGCTATAATAAAAGAATCGAGTGACAACACTAGTCAAGCTAGTGAAAGAACACTGAACTGAGTTTATGTGCGACTCTTGCGATAACATAAAAAAGTGTTTGATTGAATAAACAGAACAGCTATAAAATTTACAAAAAGCCATAGTTACAGTTTATCATATGAAGAATTTATTATATTTGTTAGCAGCGTTGGATTGGATGTGTAATGATAGACTACGGTTCCACTGCAGCTCCTCACTTCCATTACAAATACACATGGACTCTGCCTCCACTTATGTGCCGTTAACATTTTCCGAGGGTCTACGGCACAGAATAATGAACCAAACCAGGTTCTGGTCCCAGGATTAAGTACCAGAGGTGTTCAAGTCAAACTGGGACTTGTGATGCCATTTTTGGTAAATGCAGAAGACTTCAGTCACGGTACGGTGATGAGACTCTCAGGCGCAGTAACACATGAGAACGGTGCAAATGTTTTAGAGAAGGCCGTACGTCTGTGAACGACGATCCCGGCCGAGGTGGCTCTGAGCTCACTGCAGTCCTTCCTGTGAACATTCAGAGAATGGAGTGTCTGATCCTAGAAAATCGACGGATAACTCGTTGTGGAAGAGACGCCTCTGTGTGTGCGAACTGTACACACACACACGTGTTCCTGGAGGAAGTGGAGCAAGAAGTCCGATCATGTCTCCGGTGTACTGGGAAAACTCTCTACCTACTGTAGATGGTATCCAAGCACTAGTGAAACACTGGGACTTCTGCTCACATGTAGAGGAACAGGTGACTGAGGTGACACCTGCCTCCACCTTAAAGTTTACAGCTCACACACTGAGTGAGATCCAGCTTGGTGTGCCCTCCTCATACTGCATACTGCTGACAACATTACATTTACTTTCTTTCTTTTTTAAAGAACTTTTTCAGATATACAGAGGAATATCCGGGGCCAAACTAAGTAAAAATTAAGCTGAAGCAGTATGGATATGTGATGGAATTGCTCAACAAATTAATGTTAAAATAAAAGACTAAATCAAGTTTTTAAGAATATTCATCACAAATACACAATGATGAGAGAAACTGGGAAAAAAATCTAAACAAATGAAAAAAACAAGTATTTTCTTCAAATTACTATTTTTACCAACTGTATGAAAATCCCACCAGAAAATGTAAAATTAATAAAGATTAAATAAACTTGATGTACAATTTGGGGACCCAATAGAGAAGCGACCACCGGAAATGTATTTTATAAGAACTCGGGGATTGATGTCCTGGATACAGATATAAAATTTACATTTTATTAAAATTTTAGAATGAGCAGAACACAAGCAATGAACAGAGGCACAAATGAAATCCAAAAGCTTAAAGAAATATAAGCAATGTGTTTAAAAATAAACAATGAAGGTAAATGTACATAATTTCTTTTCTGATCTCAGGCTTACAATTGTGGACAGAAAAAGATCAATTCAATTCAATTCAATTTTATTTGTATAGCGCTTTTAACAATTGACATCGTAGCAAAGCAGCTTTACACAATCAAAAGACTTATTTAAGTTTGTATGCAATGTGAATGTGTATGAATCAAAACGATCAGATTGTCCCTGATGAGCAAGCCAAGGGCGACGGTGGCAAGGAAAAACTCCCTGAGATGGTAATAGGAAGAAACCTTGAGAGGAACCAGACTCAACAGGGAACCCATCCTCATCTGGGTGATAACGGAGAGCAGGGATTTGATCAGCACTCATACTGTGTGTTAGGAGGCTGGAAGTTCAGTATAACAGGAGACGTGTTCCCTTTCAAAAGCTACACTCGATGCTGCGTGAAAACGCTATGGGAACATCTCTTTGTTGCCCGGTTGTGAAGCCTGTGCATGTCAGACCCGCCGAATACCTTCGGCTTATAACCTGTGCCAGGCATGACGTCACCGAATAAGGTGCACCTGCAGGTTATAAATAGGAGTGAACCGGAAACATCCTCAGATCTTTTTGTCTTCAGGACCGCTTTGTGTTTGCGTGTGCATGTGCAAGCCGTAACGAAAGCGAAATAAAAATAACAGCATTAAGTCACCGATATGGCGGAGTTGCTTAAGAGATGCGTGCCTCCGTGCGATAGATCTCTTTCGGAGGGCGATCTTCACGAGTTTTGTCTCGAGTGCTTGGGGGAAGAACACGCTCGCCTCGGGCTTCAGGGAGACTGTGAGTACTGTGATCTTCTCCCTATTAAGGTGCTTCACGCGCGGCTCGCTTTCTTTAAAGAGAAACCGCGAGCCGCGGCGCATTCCTGGGGCTCGCGTGCCGATCTGGCAGACGCGCACGAGACGGAATTCCCCCTTTCTCTCGCGCTCTCTCCGGATCAGGAAGTTTTAGCTTCCGCTTCGCAAGCGCGCTCCGGCGCTTCTTGTGAAGGAGCGGAAGAATCTTCCTCTCTCGCTTCCATGGAAGTAGCCTCCTCACAACGCTCCTCCAGTGCTGACAGAGCTTTTGAGGAATTATTAGAGGTTATAACGCGTGCGGTAGAGCGATTGCATATCGACTGGCCGCAGCAGCGAGATTCCCCCAAGCGTTCGAGATTGAACGACAGGTGTCTGTCGGGTGGCCGGGGGGAGGAGCCTCAACGTCTCTCTCTCCCCTTCTTTGGTGACATCCATGATGAATTAACTCTTTCATAGAGCAAGCCGTATTCATCGCGTATTTTTGTACCATCGACTTCGACTTATTCGAATATCGTTGGTGCGAAAGCACGCGGTTATATGATGATGCCCAGATAGAAGAGACGCTTGCGGGCTATCTCTCTCCTGGGACATCATCCTCCCTGAAAAAGCCTAATCTCCCCTCCGAGCCGTGCAGATTGACATCTGCTTTGGTGGGTAAAGCTTTTCAGGCAGCAGGACAGGCTGGTGCTTCACTGCACACCATGGCGGTTTGGCAGGTTACCAGGCTGGTCTGGCCCCTATCAGGCGTGAGGTGCAGAAGGAGAGCGTGACCAGCCGTGCACCCCCCCGTAAAGGCTGGGGTGGGGCTCGCCGCTCTTCTCAAAAATCTGCTTCGAAAAGACCGGATCTGAGGAGCTTCCTCTCTTCAAAGAAGAAGCCCTGAGTTCGTGCGCCTGGGGCTGTGGGGGTGTCTCCCCCCGGGGAGGGGCACCTGGATTTTCATCACAAAACAGGGCCTCCTCCCTGGCACTCCCGGGAGGCCGGTGTTCAATCCCCGCCACCACTGGTGTTCGGGGAGCGCCAGTCTCCAAAGAAAAAGAAAAAAGAAAAAAGTTGGGTGTTCAGGCATCTCCTGCCACACTTCATCTCCCAACACTTAACACCCCCCCCCCCCCCCATCTAGCCGAAGTGTCAAAGTTCGTGCCCCTTTCGGAGAAGCTGGCAGCGTGGAGACTACTGCCAGGTGTATCTCCTTGGGTATAAAGGACTGTAGGCACAGGCTACAGGATTCAGTTTGCACATCGTCCTCCGCATTTCAACGGCGTGGTCTCCACTTCCGTGAAACCGGATCAAGCACATCTGCTGGCCCAGCAGTTACAGACTCTGCTGGGCAAAGGGGCCATAGAACATGTTCCCCTCCCAGACAGAGGATCGGGCTACTACAGTCGGTACTTTTTGGTGCCCAAGAGAGGGGGAGGGTTGCGTCCGATCTTGGATCTTCGTGGCTTGAACCGCTATCTCAGAAATCCAGATTCAAAATGTTGACTGTCAAAATGATTGTTTTTCAAATCCAACTAGAGGATTGGTTTGTGACAATCGATCTCAAGGACGCATATTTCCATATAGAAATATTGCCACAGCACAGGAAGTTCCTGAGGTTCGCTTGGGGGCGAAGCTTACCAGTATTGGGTCCTTCCATTTGGCCTAGCTTTGTCACCCCGCACATATACAAAATGCATGGATGCAACTCTGGCTCCTTTAGGACTCCAGGGCATCCGTATTTTGGAATTACATAAACGACTGGCTGATTCTGGCCCAGTCTCAGGAGCTAGCGCTTCGACATCGGGATGTCGTCCTAGCCCATCTTCATTCTTAGGATTGAGACTCAACGCCACAAAAAGCGTTCTCCTTCCTGTTCAGAGGACAACATATTTGGGTGTCACATCGGATTCGGTCACAATGCGGGCACAGTTGTCTCCTGCTCGTGTCGAATCCATTCTCAACACCCTGAAGGAAATCAAGCTAGGCCAGAAGGTCACCGTTCATCACTTTCAGAAATCTTAGGCCTCATGGCAGCTGCGTCCACGGTGATACCTTTGGGCCTTCTGCACATGAGAGCGTTTCAGCTGTGGCTAAGAGCCAGGGGGTTTCATTCAAGGGCCAACCCCCAGAGGCTAATAAGGGTTACGCGCCGGGGGCTTCGTACCCGTTCTATGTTGTTCAGACCCCGGTTTTTGACTTTGGGTCCCACTCTAGGTCCGTCTTGTCGTCGCAAGATGCTAACGACAGACGCTTCCCTCACGGGCTGGGGTGCGGTCTTGGATGGCCGTCCAGCACAAGGGAGCTGGAGAGGTCATCTTCTCGCGTGGCACATCAATTGCCTCGACATGATGGCTCTGTTTCTGGCCCTGAAACACTTCCTCCAGCAGTTGAGAGGCTACCATGTCCTAGTGCGGGTGGACAGCACTGCGGTAGTCTCGTACATAAATCGCCAGGGTGGACTGTGCTCGCGCCGCTTGAACAAGCTAGCGCACCAGGTTCTGCTTTGGGCACAGGACAAGTTCCTGTCCCTCAGGGCGATTTACATTCCAGGGCATATGAATGTAGGAGCAGACTTGCTATCCAGACAAGCTGTAAAACATGGGAAATGGAAAATCCACCCTGAAGTAGTCAGTCAATCTGGGAAAGATTTTACGTAGCAGAGGTGGACCTCTTTGTCTCATAAGAGGCAGCACAAGGCCCCCTTTACTACTCTCTGACTCCTCCAGCTCCCCTGGGTCTGGACGCAATGGCCCACACGTGGCCCAGATTACGCCTTTATGCGTTTCCACCTATAGTTTCTGCTCCCGGGAGTCCTGGCGAGGGTCCGTCAACAAGGGTTGCGCCTCTTATTGATAGCGCCCCATTGGCCGACCAGAGTGTGGTTCTCGGATCTAATATCTCTCCTCGACGGCTCACCCTGGGTGATTCCAGTGAGGAGGGATCTTCTGTCTCAGGCGCAGGGGACATTACTTCATCCCCGGCCCGAGCTCTGGAACCTTCACGTTTGGCCCCTGAACGGGACCAACTGAGACAGGCTGGGCTTTCAGCCAGCGTAATTGAAACCATTTAAGTGCCAGGGCTCCCTCCACTAGAAGAACTTATGCCCTCAAATGGAGTGTGTTTGAAAATTGGTGCATGGCAAGACACATAGACCCAGTTCACTGCCAGATTGTTTCAGTGCTGGAGTTTCTGCAAGAAAAGTTGTCCTCGGGCTTATGCCCTAGTACGCTCAGAACGTACGTAGCCGCTATTTCGGCCTGTCACGCTCTGAACAACGGGGTTTCTGTGGGCAAGCACCATTTAGTTGCCCGTTTTATTCGTGAAGCTAAACGGTTGAAGCCGCCCACTAGAGCTATGGTCCCTTCATGGGACTTAACTATCGTACTCGAAGGCCTGGCCGACACCCCGTTCGAACCACTAGAGTCAGCGCCTGTCAAGCTTCTGTCTCTTAAGATGGTTTTTCTGATGGCTATTACTTCTTTGAAGAGGATTGGGGATCTGCAGGCTCTGTCAGTCTCCCCATCCTGCCTAGACTTTGCCCCTGGGCTAGTCAAAGCTATTCTGCATCCTCACCCGAACTATCTTCCCAAGGTTCCATTCTCGACCATGCACCCAGTTGTTCTCGAAGCCTTCTGTCCTCCGCCTTTCACAGCTCCGGAGCAGGAAAGACTTCACTTACTGTGTCCAGTACGTGCTCTTCGGATCTACGTCCACCGCACTAGCCAGGGGCGTAAGTCAGAGCAGCTCTTTATTTGCCATGGGGGTCGCAACCGGGGGGCGGATGCCACTAGACAGACTCTGTCACACTGGGCGCGTGGTCACATTTCGCCTCTAGGAATCAGGGCTCACTCAACCAGGGGGATTGCCTCATCGATTGCCTTGGCAAGAGGCGTCCCCCTGCTGCAGGTGCGTGATGCGGCGGGCTGGTCCTCTCCACACACGTTTGTTAGATTTTATAGTCTTGATGTCAATGCTACTCTGGGTTCACGGATCCCTCAGTCAGCATCCCAGAGCTAGGTCTGAGACCTCCTCGGCTTGTGCGCACACGCTACACAACCTGGGGGCCCAGACACTTGCAGTGCGGCGGCGTTGGTATTCTCGTTCCTATAGCGTTTTCACGCAGCATTGAGTGTAGCTTTTGAAAGGGAACGTCTCGGGTTACTTGACTGTAACCCTGTTCCCTGATAAAGCGGGAACGAGATGCTGCGTTCCGATGCCGCACTGCTGGCGTGCCTGGACGTCCTTCAGACAAAATTGACCTGAGGATGTTTCCGGTTCACTCCTATTTATAACCTGCAGGTGCACCTTATTCGGTGACGTCATGCCTGGCACAGGTTATAAGCCGAAGGTATTCGGCGGGTCTGGCATGCACAGGCTTCACAACCGGGCAACAAAGAGATGTTCCCATAGCGTTTTCACGCAGCATCTCGTTCCCGCTTTATCAGGGAACAGGGTTACAGTCAAGTAACCCGAGACGTTTAAGTTCATATGGAGTCCAGTTCATTATTGGTAGACCGTAGTAAACTCCAGTCCAGTCTAGGTCCAGTTCAGGAGCGACATGTATAGCTCGACAGAGAGACAGGTAGAGGGAAAGAAAGAGAGAGAGAGAGAGAGGAGAGATAACATTTAGGTCTGGTCACAGTCAACATGTATAAGGTGAATGTATATTTAGTGCAAAGTGCAAGCAGGGACTCCGGCAGGACTAACTATAACAGCATAACTAAAAGGGAGAGCCAGAAGGAAACACAGACATGAGGGGGAACTGAGATGTAAAGCAACCAATCACCTCACAGTCAACAAACCTGAGTGATCAATAAGAGTGGGGAGGACAACATCTAAACATACCAGTTCACTCTACGTCCATGAGTCCCCCAGATCTGCTCCTTTACCTAAGGCTAATCTATTTACAAACATGCTGCGCTAAATAAATAGGTTTTTAGCCTAGACTTAAACACTGAGACTGTGTCTTAGTCCCGTACATTAATAGGAAGACTATTCCATAACTTTGGGGCTTTGTAAGAAAAAGCTCTGCCCCCTGCTGTAGTTTTAATAATACATGGTACTGACAAGCAGCCTGCATTCTTTGATGGAAGTAGGCGTGGCGGATCGTAAGACACTAGCAGTTCACTCAGATACTGTGGCGCGAGACCATTTAGTGCTTTAAATGTCAAAAATAGTATTTTAAAATCGATGTGAAATTTCACAGGGAGCCAATGCAGTGTAGATAAGATAGGGGTGATGTGCTCATATCTTCTGGTTTTAGTGAGGACTCTCGCTGCTGCATTCTGTACTAACTGAAGCTTGTTTATACACCTAGTTGAACAACCAGACAGTCAGGCGTTACAATAGTCCAACCTAGAGGTGATAAAAGCATGAACTAGTTTTTCTGCCTCGTTTAGTGACAATATGTTTCTTATCTTGGCAATATTTCTAAGGTGAAAGAAAGCTATCCTGGTGATATTATCTACATGAGCTTCAAACGAAAGGCTGGAATCTATAATCACACCGAGGTCTTTTACTGTTGCATTTGATGGAACAGAAAGGCCATCTAAAGTTACAGTGTGATCAGAAAGCTTACTTCTAGCTGCATGCAGTCCTATGACTAGAACTTCTGTTTTATCAGGATTAAGCAGAAGAAAATTAATTAACATCCAATCTCGTATGTCCTGCACACACTGCTCGATTTTAGCAAACTGGTTTTTCTCATCTGGTTTTGCTGAGATGTATAACTGTGTGTCATCAGCATAACAATTTTTAACTAATACTATGCTAATACTATGCTAACGAATTTAGTTGCCCAGAGGAAGCATGTAAAGAGGAAAAAGCAGTGGGCCTAAAACTGAACTCTGTGGAACAACAAACTCCACTTTAGAACATGAGGAATGGTCACCATTTACTGTAAATCCACATACTGATAACGATCAGTCAAATAAATACCACAAACTCAGATCACACTGAATGCGCAGCCGGCACCTCTGATCTGAAGCTAGGACTGTTAAATATTAGATCTCTCGCATCTAAAGCAGTTATGGTTAATGAAACTATCATAGATCAGGAGTTTGATATCTTATGTTTAACAGAAACCTGGATTAAACAGGACGAGTATGTAGCTCTAAATGAAGCTAGTCCTCCTGGATACAGCTACATACACCAGCCTCGGCTAACTGGTAGAGGAGGAGGAGTCGCAGTTATTTATAACCATAATCTGTCTCTCGTACAAAAACACAGTTTTAAATTTAATGCATTTGAAGTTCTCTATAGTAACATAAAGTCAGCTCAGTCGATCCCGCTAATCATCATTTACAGACCCCCAGGGCCGTACTCGGAGTTTCTCTGTGAATTTGCAGATTTCCTCTCAAACCTTGTTGTTTCTGTAGACAAAGCGTTAATTGCTGGAGACTTTAATATTCATTTTGAGAATCCAGAAGACCCTCTGAGAACAGCATTTATGTCCTTACTGGACTCAGTAGGAGTAAATCAGTGTGTAGTAGGACCCACTCATAAAGCAGGTCACACTTTAGATTTAATATTATCCTTCGGATTAAGTATAGGAAATATAATCACAATTCCACAGTCTGAAGTTATCTCAGATCACTACCTTGTCTCGATTAAAGCGTGTCATAGTAATAATGTATGCACAGCACCGCGCTTCCACCTTAAACGTACATTTACATCAAATACCACACAGAGCTTTATCAATAATCTTCCAGAATTATCAACTTTGATTGGATCGCCATCTGACGTCACAGAACTCGAACAGGCGAATGAATTTCTAGAGTCAGCACTTCGTTATAGCTTAGATAATGTAGCTCCAGTTAAAAGGAAAATGATTAGAGATAAGAAACTCGCTCCTTGGTATAATGACCACACACGTGCTTTAAAACAAACCGCTCGAAAATTCGAACGTAAATGGGGCCAAACTAAATTGTTAGTATTCAAAATAGCTTGGAAGGAGAGCATCCTGAACTATAAAAAAGCTCTCAGTGATGCTAGATCAACGTATCTCTCCACTCTTATAGAAAATAACAAAAACAACCCGAGATTTTTATTTAATACCGTAGCTAAATTAACTAAAAACAAGACCACTGCAGAAATCTCCACAACAACATCATGCAGTCGTGAGGATTTCATGAACTTTTTCAATAACAAAATTATAAATATTAGGCAAAAAATTCAAGCGAGGGAACTAATTTCACTCATCTCTTCTTCAAAATCGTCAACCTGTATATTAGATCCTATACCGACACATTTTCTCAAACAGATAGTACCAGCAATAATAGAACCCCTGTTGAAAGTAATTAACTGTTCACTCAGTAGTGGGTGTGTCCCCAAATCCTTTAAATTAGCCGTTATTAAACCGCTAATCAAGAAACCTGACCTTGACCCCTGTCTGCTTTCTAATTACAGGCCGATATCAAACCTTCCCTTTATCTCCAAGATTTTGGAAAAGGTAGTATCACAGCAGCTACAGATCCCGCCATTAAGAACGCACGTTTCTTGAAAAGGGATCTCGCGCGCTTTCGCGCCAGCTCGCGGGAAGCTGTGAAAATGCCGTTCATTGCCTGTAGGGGGCAGTCGTGTTTCAATCTGAAGTATTGTGTGTCTACTGAAGTCAAAAATGTGTTCTCTCTCTTAGGCGCTCATTGACAGGAAGCGACAGAGCACATACACGTGTCAAGCTCAAACTGTAAATACTGATATGTATTTATTCTTCATTTTATTCTCTCCTGCAATGATGATTCTTCTTTGACTGCGCTGTCTCCATTCAGTATTATTATCATTAGTAGTAGTAGTGAAAGCTACCGCTGATTAACTATCTCTGCAGTAGTTAAAACAGCGGATTCATTTCATTTGGGGTATTTCTAACAGGCAATCTACTAAATAATAATAAATAGATAAAATAACCAGCACTTTAACATTTAACCCAGCAGTTTGAGAGGGTAACATAAAAATATTCCATTTGTAAAATAGCATAGGTGAAATCATAGGTTGTGTATAGAGTGATTAAAAACAATACAACAAAGCTTAAGGTAAATAAGTTCTCAGACTCTTCCACTGCAGGTATTAAAAAACAGTAACAATGTCGATTTTAGAATCCGTAGAAGCTCAGTGGTCCGGACAAAACCTCTCGCGGAGGAGCCTTTCCCTGAATTCGCCATTTTCACGGGGGTGGGCATCTCGGTTCATTCATACAGATGGACAGTACTGTACCTATTTACAGTACATAGAATTTTACGGGGTTGTCACTGACCAATTTACAGTACCCTGACAAAGAGCAATATAAGAATAGTGCCAGCTGGCACACCTTAGAAAATAATTCGGCATCTATTTAGAGCCTAAATATTTTTTTAACTTGTGCTACTGTTGTTTACTTACAATATTTGTTAATTATTATTTTTTCTTTAAATGAGGCTTGGGCTCCGGGATGTTGAGCCTATTTACTAGAATATGTAGACTAATCAGAGCTCTATCGTCCGTTCGAGTGTAATTCATAAATTTGGTTTATAATAATGAAATGAGATCGTGCTTTAAAATTAATCTACAATTCATTTCAAACCCGCGGCTCGCACTTTCACTTTACAAAGGGCAGCGTTTTGATCATCAAAAGGTGATAAACGCATGCGCTTTATGGATAACAATACTGCATTGATGGATGGATGTTGTTGATAAATATTTAAAATGATAATTAAATAAATAGCTGTCCATCTTTTTTGTGTTTATCTTTTCGGTTTATTATACACCTCTGAACCACTTATTATAATAAATAGTTTTAAATGTTAGTAAAGGTACCATACAGTAGCAGTAGATATATACTGTATGTTGTAATTTGGTCTTGTTCACCCATGCTTATACTGTAGATATGTAGGTTATATTTCAAAAGTACAATTGCAAGTAAATTACAAACTGCATGTAATGTAAAATATGAATAAAACAGTATTAGACACACATATATGATATGGGAGTATATACAATGAAAAAGCTATTTACACATGAGTGCTCAAATGTAAAGCAAACGCAATTATTCATTTATTCTGTATATTTAACTTCATTCAGCCGTTTAAGTTACATGAAAAAATAACCTGCCCCAGCCCACTATTATTTTCTGTTCAAATTTAAAGATGCACACGCGTGTGCAAAAAGACGAAGTACAACAAAGAATACGAAAGTGTATAATGTTTAATAAAGTTAGCCTAAAACAATTGTGTTTCCAATGCTGAAGCAAACATGATTTTGTTTTTGTTTTAGTCTATTCACTGAATAGAAGGTGACATCACACTCCGAGGTGAACACCCACAGAACTCCCAGTTACTGTAATCCCTCTTCTCACCTTTCATTCATCGTAGGTGTGAAAGTATCAAACCGGTTTCACTGATGGGAGATTGGCAGAATGAACAAGACCGAGCAGACGTCTCTGCCTAAAATATATTTCGCCAGCACGTCTTCTTTCCTTGTGTTAATCTGTAATATTGTGAAATAATAAGTGAAATGTATTTTGTGTATATGCTTAAATATTCCTTTTTATTTAATAGCATTCGCTAGTTATCAAGTTGATATACAGGTCAATCTGCATCAAATAGAATCTCTCCGAATAAGTAAGCATAATAATAAATAATGAATCATCATAGTGTCAGCCCATGGGTGAACATGACCAAATTACTGCATAAACACTGGAACACGAGGATTTAATAATTTAATTAAACACGAATATCCTTAATGTGTTAAAATGTTAGATTTTTATTTAAAAGCCCAATATATATTTATGTGTGTGTGTGTGTGTGTGTGTGTGTGTGTGTGTGTGTGTGTGTGTGTGTGTGTGTGTGTGAAATGTGTGGCATTTTAATTCAAATCCAACATTTTAATGTGCATCAAGGTGCGTGGGCGTCAACTCGCACGATCTGTAATATTCCACTGTCATTCATATTGCCGCTGTTTTAGAGCCCCTTACTAAAGCATTCGCTAGTTATCAAGTTGATATACAGGTCAATCGTGAATTACACTCAAAGTATCAACTCCAACTATGAAGTCTGATTTCATTTGCTGGGGAAATAAAATTTCGGCAGAGACGTCCGCACTGTCCTGTTAATTCATCTAAAACCCCCTACAGTATTTGCCAACAGCGCACCCAGTTTGATAAATTCACACATATCTTGAATGAAAGGTGAGAAGAGATTCAGCAGAATCTTCTGGCTCCGTGCTTGCTCTGAAGGACTATATTCAACAAGAATACAGAGAATAAGAATTGTATTTCTAATAAGATAATTAATTAAATAATACAATTATATCAAATAAGGACTTTATCTAAAAGCCAGACCAAATTTCTCATTCACAGCTGAAGTAGTTAAATATGTTTATACTGTAGATACGTAGGTTATATTTCAAAAGTACAATTGCAAGTAAATTACAAACTGCATGTAATGTAAAATATGAATAAAACAGTATTAGACACACATATATGATATGGTAGTATATACAATGAAAAAGCTATTTACACATGAGTGCTCAAATGTAAAGCAAACGCAATTATAAATTTTTTGTGTATATTTAACTTCATTCAACCGCCCATTATTATTTTCTATTCGAATTTAAAGATGCACGCATGTGCAAAAGACGAAGTAAAACAAATAATACAAAAGTGTATAATCTTTATTAAAAGTTAGCCTAAAACAATATTGTCTCCAATGCTGAAGCAAACATGATTTAGTTTTTGTTTTAGTCTTCTCGCTGAATACATCGCGCTCCGAGGTGAACACATGCAGACCCCCAGTTACTGTAATCCCTCTTCTCACCTTTCATTCACAATAGGTGTGAAGTTATCAAACCGGTTTCGCTGATGGGGGAATTGGCAGAATTGAGGGGTTTAAAAAGAATTGACAAAACAGAGCAGACGTCTCTGTCTAAAATATATCTCGCCAGCACAGTGTACTGGAGCTCAGCACGTCTTCTTTTAATCTGTAATATTGTGAAATAATAAGTGAAATGTATTTCACGTATATGCTTAAATATTACTTTTTATTTAAAATTTTTATTTATTTCAGTTCATACAAAATGTCTAGATATAAAATCTGAACATATTCAGTAAAGATGTGAATTACACAAAGTATCTGTAACGACGCGGGTGGCGCGAGGGGCAGAGCCGCGCTTAAACTGTTCAGAACGGGCGGATCCACAGGCTGCTACCGCGCGGAGTTCTGAACAGCCACCGGCGCGGCCACTTATACACGCGACTGCCAGACAGACTAAGCAACAGTTCAGCGTGCGCGCTCAGTTTACTACTGGCACAACATCCCGCTCTCTCTCTCAAATAAATAAGGGCATAAGCCCCGAGAAGATACACGTTTTTGCTTTAGTTTCCAGAGCCCGTCCGTTCTCGCGCAGAGACGGCGGAGCTCTGTTTATTTAGTGTTTTCAGTTTCCTTTTGTTTCCGTTTAAATTGTTAATTAATAATCCCACGCCACCTCCAAACGGAAAGGTCTTCCCGTGCGTATCACAAGCACTCTCACAAACTCCTATTTCATTGACCCCTCTAAAGTCCTGCGTATAGGTAACATTTTAAAAGTACAATTGTAAGTAAATTACAAACTGCATGTAATGTAAAATATGAATAAAACAGTATTAGACACACATATATGATATGGTAGTATATACAATGAAGAAGAGTGCTCAAATATAAAGCAAACGCAATTATTCATTTATTCTGTATATTTAACTTCATTCATCCATTTAAGTTACATGAAAAAATAACGTGCCTACCAGCCCATTATTATTTTCTGTTCAAATTTAAAGATGCACGCGTGTGCAAAAAGTCGAAGTACAACAACGAATACGAAAGTGTATAATTTTTAATAAAGTTAGCCTAAAACAATATTGTCTCCAATGCTGAAGCAAACATGATTTTGTTTTTGTTTTAGTCTATTTGTTGAATACAACGTGACTGTACGCTCCGAGGTGAACACATGCAGACCCCCAGTTACTGTAATCCCTCTTCTCACCTTTCATTCATGATAGGTGTGAACCTATCAAACCGGTTTCACTGATGGGGGAATTGGCAGAATTGAGGAGTTTAAAAAGAATGAACAAGACCGAGCAGACGTCTCTGTCTAAAATGTATTTCACCAGCAAAACATAAATAGAAACAAATAAAATTTTAATGATATCAATTAAATCAGACTTCATAGTTGGATTTGATACTTTGAGTGTAATTCATACATTTACTAAATATATTCACATTTTGTAAAATAACGAAACCCGTTTCCCTCTTGGACCGCACGTCTTCTTTCCTTGTTTTAGTCTGTAATATTTAAGTGAAATACATTTTGCCTATATGCTTAAATATTCCTTTTTATTTATGGTCTGGTGTAGTATGTTTGATCTGCATTATTGCAAGAGGCGTTGACTTTCTGGGGGAGTATGTCTGCACCTTTTGTAAAGTGTAAGTACGAGCAGCGGGTTCACGCACGCCGATGAACAGCTTTATTTCAGTCATAAATCCACAATCACATTCCAGCTATTATTTCCAGCCGCGGTCAAATAATGGGTGAAATAATTATTCAATGCTGGACACAAGCAGCAACAAATCCAGATTATTTATATAAAAAGCCCGAAGCACTTCATGTTTATATTTGTTCCTTCATGTCTTCTGATGGTGCGCGACACATTTTTACGTTTTAACGAAGACATGTTGACATATTCATGAATCAGGACATTCGCATAATTACTGTAAATGTGCGCGCATCTCATAGGTGTGTGTGTGCGCGCGGAGAGTTTGTGTATATGTGCGCGCGTCTCATACAGTAGGTGTCTGTGCGCGCGCATTTCATATGTAGTTGTGTGAGCAGTTAGTAGTATACAGTACATAGATGTGTGACTGTTTCATATATGTGTATGCAAGTGTTTCACGTGTGTGTGCATGAGTGAAGTTTGATTTAAGCCCTATACGGCGCCTCATAATTTAGGGCATCACTTTTCATCATTATGAACATAATATGAAGCAGATATACGCACATTCATCATAAAATATTATTATTGTAAAACAAAATAAAATTCATGTTTGCTTCAGCATTGGAAACAATATTGTTTTAGGATAACTAATTATACACAATTCTTCGTTGTACTTGGTCTGGCTTTTAGATAAAGTCCCCCCATGCGCCATCTGGCGGATATTCAGTGAAGCACAACACATTTATTTAAATTCCCAAATGTTGCTTAAGGGATTTCGCGGCATGTCGTGAGCCAAATTGCGGGATCTCGCGGGAAAAAGCGTGCATTCTTAATGGCGAGATCTGTATGTTCACATCTACACAGAAATAGCATAAATGAACTGTATCAGTCAGGATTTAGGCCTCATCACAGCACAGAGACAGCACTTGTTAAAGTAGTAAACGACCTCCTATGGGCCTCTGATCAGGGTTGCGTCACTATACTTGTGTTACTGGACCTCAGTGCAGCTTTTGACACCATTGATCATAGTATTCTCCTTCACAGATTAGAAAAAGTAGTAGGAATTAAGGGAACGGCCCTCTTGTGGCTCAGATCCTATTTGACTGATCGTTATCAGTTTGTAGATTTAGATGGTGACTATTCCTCATGTTCTCAAGTGGAGTTTGGTGTTCCACAGGGTTTAGTTTTAGGCCCACTGCTTTTTTCCCTTTACATGCTTCCTCTGGGCAACATAATTCATAAACATGGTATTAGTTTTCATTGTTATGCTGATGACACACAATTATATGTCTCAGCAAAACCAGATGAGAAAAACCAGTTTGCTAAAATTGAGCAGTGTGTGCAGGATATACGAGATTGGATGTTAATTAATTTTCTTCTGCTTAATCCTGATAAGACAGAAGTTCTAGTCATAGGACCACAAGTAGCTAGAAGTAAGCTTTCTGATCACACTGTAACTTTAGATGGCCTTTCTGTTCCATCAAATGCAACAGTAAAAGACCTCGGTGTGATTATAGATTCCAGCCTTTCGTTTGAAGCACATGTAGATAAGAAATATTGCCAAGATAAGAAACATATTGTCACTAAATGATGCAGAAAAACTAGTTCATGCTTTATCACCAGGTTGGACTATTGTAACGCCTTACTGTCTGGTTGTTCAACTAGGTATATAAACAAGCTTCAGTTAGTACAGAATGCAGCAGCGAGAGTCCTCACTAAAACCAGAATATACGAGCACATCACCCCTATCTTATCTACACTGCATTGGCTCCATGTGAAATTTCGCATCGATTTTAAGATAATACTTTTGACATTTAAAGCACTAAATGGTCTCGCGCCACAATATTTGAGTGAACTGCTAGTGCCACACCTACTTCCATCAAAGAATGCAGGCTGCCTGTCAGTACCACATATTATTAAAACTACAGCAGGGGGCGGAGCTTTTTCTTACAAAGCCCCAAAGTTATGGAATAGTCTTCCTATTAATGTTCGGGACTCAGACACAGTCTCAGTGGTAAAAACCTATTTATTTAGCGCAGCATGTTTGTAAATAGATTAGCCTTAGGTAAAGGAGCAGATCTGGGGGACTCATGGACGTAGAGTATTCTGGTGAACTGGTATGTTTAGGTTGACTGTGACCATACCTAACTGCCATCTCTCCTTATTTTCTGTTCTCTCCTCTTCTGCTCTCTCCTCTCTCTCTTTTCCCTCTCTCTGTCTCTCTGTCGAGCTATACATGTTTCGCTCCTGAGTTGCCAGTGATCCAGACCCCTCTGCCAACTTGACCCGTCTAACCCATCCTGGAGTCCTGCTCCTGGTTGAAGATCTCGTCGCATGGATGCCCCGTGTGGTCTGCCTGGATTCGTGTGGTGGCTGGGGATGGTTTCCATGAAGACTGTCCTGTCATCGATTGATGCTCTGGGGACCTGTGACTTCAGTTGTTCGATAGCTCAGGACTGGAATCTCCTACAGTCTACCTGAGCCTCCAGGAACAAACTGGACTCCTTTTAATTTTAATTTTAACACATCTCCTGTTACACTGAACTTCCAGTACACATTATTATGCTGATCAATCCCTGCTATCCATTATCACCCAGATGAGGATGGGTTCCCTGTTGAGTCTGGTTCCTCTCAAGGTTTCTTCCTATTACCATCTCAGGGAGTTTTTCCTTGCCACCGTCACCCTCGGCTTGCTCATCAGGGACAATCTTATCATTTTGATTCATACACATTGCATACAAACTTACTTCTTTTGTTTGTGTAAAGCTGCTTCGCGACAATGCCAATTGATTAAAGGGCTATATAAATAAAAGTGACTTGACTTGACTCATTCATACACTACGGGCAATTTGGGAACGCCAATTAACCTAACCTACATGTCTTTGGACTGTGGGAGGAAACCCACCAAGCATGGGGAGAACATGCAAACTCCATGCACACAGAGATGGGAATTGAGCTTGGCCGGGGATCGAACCTGGATCCTTGAGGTGCAAGGCGACAGTGCTAACCACTACAACCACCATGCTGCCAAGTTGCCATGCGATGATATGACCTTTCCAAGAGACTGGGTATAGAGGGAGAACAGAAGAGGACAACGTACTGAACCCTGTGGGAACCAGTAGAGCATCTGGAACCAGCATGTGGATCCCCTCCATGTCACCTCACACGACCTACAGTATCTTCTAGGTAGGAAGCAAACCATTGCCATGCTGTTCCACAGAATCCAAGGCTTTACTGTGTCAAGAGCAGCTGACAGGTCCAGGAGGATGAGGACAGATGATGGTTTAGTTGATCTAGCAGCATAGAGCTTCTCAGTGACTGACAGAAGGGCAGTCTCTGTAGAATGTGCCTCTTTGAATCCGGATTGGATGGGATCATTAAGGTTGTTCTTGGAAACTTTGGAGGCACAGAAAGAATAAACTAAAACAATTAAGTTGAGTCAGCATTCCTGAGATGCCATCATGTGTCCGATGTCCTTCACATATTGCTCAAATGTATTAAGCTGTTTTTTCCCCATCTGGCTTTGTGTCCCTGTGGATCACCAAATTCCATTCACTTTAGAACACACAATAGTCATCATTTAAAGATAAAAACTGACAATCAATTGAATAGGATCTCAGCCAGGAGAGGGCCAGTCCCATGACAAACAGCCTTTTCATTATCCACAAATAAAGAAAACTTGGAACAGTGTTCCCAAGAGTGGTCGACCTACCAAAATGACTCCAAGAGCACAACGATGCCTCATCAAGAAGCTCATAAAAGAACACAACAACATCTAAAGACATGTAGGTCTCACTCGCCTCAGTTAAGATCAACAATAAGAAAGAGACTGGGGGCAAAAATGTCATCCATGGGAGCGTTCCAAGGTAAAAGCCACTGTTGACCAAAAAGAACACAAAGGCTCATCTGAGCATTGCCAAAAACATCTTGATTATCCTCAGTACATTTGGGCAAATATTTTATGGACTCGTTGAAATTTAACTTTTTGGAAGGTGTATGTCATGGTAAATCTGGCATAAAACTAACCCAGTATTTCATAAGAAGTACATCATACCTACAGTCAGACATGGTGATGGCAGTGTGATGGTCTTAGGCTTTGGAGCTTTTGACCTCAAGCTCAAGTGCACTTAGGTTATGCAGAAGGACAATGATCCAAAACATCTCTATTAGACAAAATTAAAATTATCCTAAAGGTGAAAACTGAAAGAGGTAAGGAGGAAGCGTCACAGATGCCGGGGTAAATGTGGGGGTGTGCAGGTGAGAGTAAAAATCAGTGTGGCATTATGGCCTGGGAAGAATCCTTGGTGGACTTTGGCTGAAAGTAGACTAGATGACCATTTTTTCCACCGGGCATTGTTTGGAAAATGTTTATATTTCAACAGGCTGGTACCTGTTGTCATGTGGAGAAGACACTTGGATATTGCACAGTCAGCAGTCAGACATCTTAGGTGAGGCGGTTTGATTCACCGCAACCTTCAGACTCTGGGTCGAGCACCATTATGTGCCATTGATGTACTAAAAGAACTCAGCAGGATTAGTGTCCTGGATATAAGTATAAAATTTAAACTGGCTTTCTACAAGAATGTAACACACACAATAAACCGAGGTGTAAATTGGATTTCCTAAATTAACTCTGGATATATCGTCTGCAATGATCTTCAGACAGAATATCCCCACATTTAAATTAACATTTAAAGATTTTATTTATAAATGCTTAAAAAAATACAATGGACTGGATTAATTAATCTTCTTTTTTATTAATGAATTAATCAAGTGAAAATTTGGTGGGATTTTTGCTAAAATCTTATTGCCTCGTATCATCAATTACAAATCTGTACAGCAAGACATATTTCCAGCAGATAAGGATTGCACAGGAAATGAAGAGACAACAGAAAGTAAAAGGACAAAGAACAAATACAGTGAGTATTGAAAATAGAAAAGCAGGCAATCATCTAGCTTCAAAATAATCACATTTTGTTTCCTTGGAGTCTGAAATGAAACTTTTAATGTCCAAGTGGAAGATATAACAACAATATTTAAAAAAAAAGAAAAGAAAAAAAGGTTATACACAGGCACAAGTCAGGAGATGGATAAAAATAATTAAAGGAGACATAAAACAGAAATAAAAGGAGGAAACTGGTCAAAGAGTTTACCAAGAGGCCTACAGCAACTCTGAAGCAGATGCAGAAATTTCTGACAAAGAGCGGTCATTGTGTGCAAGTGTAACACTATGAACGCCTCCAATGCTTCGGGTGAAGTCTGTGAAAAATGGTGATCAGATAACGGTCTAGAATGAATGTGGCGGGTACCTAGCTTTTCTCTTCAGGGCCGTAACCCTCCCAGTCTACTAAGTACTGGAGGTCACGCCTGCACCGGCGAGACTTGAGGAGCCTGTGGACAGGGAAGGCTCCGCCCCCGTCTATGAGTTGGGGGTGGGGTTGGGGGATGTTGAGTGGGTGTAGACAGTGGTTAAGGAACCAGGCAGAGGGGTAGCAAAAGTAGCATGGGTGATGAACGAACCTTGGAGAGAACTTCTTTGAGGTGGTCTTGGAGGAAAGTTCACATGTAGATAGCATGACCCTTTGGCAGATGCGATGCCTGGGAGCTGATGATCGGTGATGGTTAGTGTGATGCTGGAAGGTACTTACAGTGCGCAAAAGCTGCAGCGACGGACAAAGGTTAGGGCTGAGGGACCAGCCACCTCCACTTGCTAGGTAGAAAGGAGGGGTGGTTGATAACCCAGGCAGCAGTGAAATGGAGACATGCCTGTGGAAGAAGTCAGGAACGAGTTGTGGATAGAGTTGTGGTTGTGCATACTTGACCCAGGGGAGGAAGTGGCTCCAAGAGGATGGGTCCAGAGAAGCCATGCACCTTAAGGACTTTTCAAGTTCCTGGTTCATCCGTAGTTCATAAGTAGACCCTCTGAAGGACGGTTTGTATTCTTGTTCCTGGAACAGATATCATTGGAAGCCACAAAGTTTTTGACATCCCCCTTTGATGGTGGGCCACCAGAAGTGTTGGTGTAGGAGGAAAAAAGTGTATGTCACTCCAGGGTGGCAAGCCAGTCTGGAACAGTGGGCCCAGTTCAACACCTGAGGATGCACGGAGGTGGGAACAAAGAGTTTGTTAGGGGGAAGAACACTTGGGCCTAGTTCTTGCTCGAGGGTCTGCTGGACAAGGTGCTCCACATTAAGTCGGGTCGTTGCGATCCTTCCCCCTCAAGGCAGTGAGGGGGAAGGATCGTCTCTGCCATGGACGTGTTTTAAAGGGTAGAGAACTGTCGGGAGAGGGCATCAGGCATGACTTCTTGATACCAGGGCGGTATGACAACGTAAACTGAAAGCGAGAGAAGAACAGTGACCATTGTGTCTAGTGTGATAGTCTCTATCTTAGGCGAAGATAGAGACTATCTTTGCCTAAAGACGGCGAAGATAGTCTCTTCACCGTCTTTAGGTACTCAAGGTTTTGGTGGTTAGTCAAATGAGGACATTGAGACATTGTCCAGCTTGACTGCCAGAAGTTCACAGTCCCCAATGCCATAATTTCATTCAGGGGGTATGAGTCGGCGGGAGGAAAAGGAGCAAGGGTGAAGTTTATTATCCTTGGGTGACCTCTGAGACAGGACAGCTCCTACTCCGGTCTGCTTGAGTTTCTTAAAGGCCTCATCAGCCAGTGAGTTCAATGAAATGACTGCAGTCCACAAATAGTCACCAATAAATTGTGGTGAACTTGAGCAGTTCTGCAAAGCAAAGTGGGCAGATATTGCAAAGTCTAGATGGACAAAGCTTTGTGTGCCATTGGTAAGGTGAGTAGCTTCAATTGATTGAGATTGCAGGTGGGAGTAATCCTTTTTCAAATCAGTGACTATGTTTTTTATTTTTTCTGACATGTTGGTGTTATATCTTTTACTGGATTAAAAGGTACACTGAGTAAATACAGCTGGATAAAACAAAACTTTTTCTTTCTTCACTTCAGACTGCAAAGCAACAAAATATGATTATTTTATGGGGGTGAATCTTTTCTATATCTACATGGTCCAAGTTGGCGGCGCGGCAGTAGCACGCAGCGGCTGCTCCGGAGCCAAAATGGTGCTACGTTGTTTATTTCTTGTGTTTAGCGCATTTATTTTACTCTGTGTATGGACATCGGCACAATGTTTCTCCACTACCTCAACTCACCACCTCAACACCACAGAGTATTATGTTATGTTATGTCGTGTTTGGCGCACTGGCACTTTGTTGATCTTGTTTGCACTTTGGCATGTGCACTTTATGTCGTATGTTGTCTGTATTAAAAAAAAACGTAGATAGTCTTCCTCTCTGGGTTGACTAGTTATTTTTTGTTAATTTATGTTGTAAATTTATGTCAGGTCAGTCTGTCTTGTCTCCCGTAGCCAGCTAACTAGGTCTCTTAGTTAGCTAGTTTAGTTTTTCTGTTAATTTATGTTGTAAATTAATGTTGTTTGTAGCACCTCTGTCCTGGAGGAACGTTGTTTTGTTTCACTGTGTACTGAACTGTATATGGTTGAAGTGACAATAAAGCCTACTTGAACTTGAACTTGTATCAACAGACTAATTTACATACTTAATATGTAAGTATTATTACAAGTATTGTATGTATAGGTATGTTTTTAGTGTGTGTGTGTGTGTGTGTGTCCTTGTAAACCTCCAAAAAGTTATTTAGCAAAAGTACCGCACAGCCTTTCTACAAGAGGTGAGGTGGGGATTTCTGCAGCTCCCTCATTAATAAATAAAGTTGTAAACTCTATATTGTACGTGACTTCAGCAGCACTGAAAATCCTTTTCACCTTTAAGCAGCTTCACTTTGATCAGATGTGGAGTGAGGAACAGATTTTTGGGTGTTTTGCCCCATCCATTTTCCTTCTATCCTGACACGTGCTCCTGACAGTACTGCAGAGAAATAAGCCATAACAGGACATTATTTATTTATTTCCTAATTATTATTATTATTTAGGAAATAGAGTTAAATAGACATATACTTTATGTTTGATTTCAACATTCCAAATATGGAGTTGTTACAGAAAAATAATGAGAATCTTTCACAGCTTTGAATAGGGAGAAACAGAGACTTTTAATTGAAAATTATAATTAACAACAAACATTATTTGTTCTTTTACAGGAAGCAAAGTGTAAATAAACATTTATGGCATTTGGCCCACACCCTTGTGCAGAGTGACTTAAATCTCCTTATACATCTAAGCTGTTGAGGTTGGTTCCTTCCAGTCCATTGCCTTAACCTCTGAGCAACTCCTGCTCTAGTGTAAAAGAAAGTGCAGACGAAAAAGCTTACAGCCTGTGCAAATACAACTCTAAATCACTCAATATGCTATACTACTAATAACAAGTTGTTAATGATATTGCTAATAATAACTGAGATACATTTACATTTAGTCATTTGGCAGACGCTCTTATCCAAAAAGTGTTTGCATCATACAAAAAATTTTCCATCATTGCATAATGTAGATACTTACACTGGGTTACTAGGTTACCACCTAAGTACCATCAGACAAAGACAGTTGTGAAGGGTTTTTATATTTTTGGATTAGTACAGATATTGAAGAAACAGATACGTCTTGAGTCATCGTTTAAAGCTACAGTGTCGTTATTTCACGTCTCCGCATATTAATGTTTGTTAAATTAATTCAACAGTCTATTAAATGTGTTCAGCCTCTGGTAACGCTATATGCAACTATTGTAGAGAGGATAAGGAGTAGAGCAGCCACGCCCACACCTCCGAACATCAACATTTTCTCACACACAGTTGGTTCACCTGATGAAAGAGAGGATTTTTAAAATTGTTCTAAAAGTAAAGTGATTACATTACACACAAATTCTCTATTTTATTTATTTCTTGCCTTCTTTCTCCACATCCTCATTTTCATCTCCTGGTTCCTCTTTTTCCACTGAAATATAAAGCAGATAAGATTAAACCTTTACCTTGGAATTTTAACATCCTTAAAGTGTGTCAATTAATTAGTTATTAGAGTGCCAGCTTAAAGTGATGCTCTTTTTTGTTTGACATTTTTCAGTGTTTTGTGTATTTTAACTGTGTGGTCTGGGCCCATATTTACTAAGAATCTCAGAGTAGGAAATCGCTCCTAAGTGGGAAAAGCTTCTCAAAGTGATGCCATTTTTGTCCTACTTTCAGGTGACGTTTTTGGTAAAATTGAAGATGCAGCTTTATAACAGGGATATTTGAGTTTGTTATAGTTGCCATTTCCCCACCACAGTTGCATTCATCACTGTGTGCATCTTTGGTTTCCCTCGAGTTGTTGGCATCATCCACATAAAGACACATAAAATCATCATTCTGAGCACCATTGGAGGCTTATGTTAACCAAAAACATGATCACAGCATCAAAACTCAAGTGCTCAAGTATATACAGGGGCTGGACAATGAAAGTGAAACAATAGCCAATTTAGTGTTGGAGGTTTCATGGCTAAATCTGAGCAGCCTGGTGGCCGATCCTCATTGACTGCAGATTCCACCAGTGAGAGCAGAGTGTGAAGGTTTAATCATCAGAGTAATAGCAGAGTTTTACTAAAATATTGCAATGCACACAACATTATGGGAGACGTATCAGAGTTCAAAAGGGAACAAATTGTTGGTGCGTCTCGCTGGCGCATCTGTGACCGAGACAGCGAGTCTCTGTGATGTATCAAGAGCCGCGGTATCCAGGGTAACGTCAGCACACCACCAAGAAGGACGAACCACATCCAACAGGACGCAAGAGGAAGCCATCTGAAAGGGATGTCCGGGTGCTAACATCGGTTTCAATGGTGCCAGCAGTGAGAATCTTGTGCTCTGGACAATGTGAAACATGTATTGTTCTCTGATGAGTCCACCTTCACTGTCTTTCCCACATCTGGGAGAGTTATGGTGTGGAGAAGCCCCAAAGAATCGCACTGTACCACCCAGACTGCTGCATGCTCAGAGTGAAGCATGGGGGCGGCGGCAGGGTGGATCAGTGATGGTTTGGGCTGCAGTATCATGACATTCCCGAGGCTCAATACTCTAGATGGGCACGTCACTGCCGAGGACTACCGAACCATTCTGGAGGAACATGTGCACCCAAACTTTGTATCCTGAAGGCGGTGCCGTGTATCAAATTCAAATTCAAATTTTATTTGTCACATATACACAGTCATACACAGTACGATATGCAGTGAAATGCTTAGAGAATTACCCGGTTTAAAGTTATCGAAAATTAACTTAAAAAGCAAAAACAAGTTAAAGTAGGTCGGAGCAGTCGTGACGGCAGCCGACCTCACCGGCGCCATCTTGGATTACCAGGATGATAATACACCAATACACACAGCAGGACTGGTGATAGAGAGGTTTGATGAACATGAAAGTGAGGTTGAACATCTCCCATGGCCTGCACACTCACCAGATCTAAATATTATTGAGACACTCTGGGGTGTTTTGGAGGAGCGAGTCAGGAAACGTTTTCCTCCACCAGCATCACGTAGTGACCTGGACACTATTCTGCAAGAATCCCTTGCAGACGGCTCAAAATCCCTCTGGCCACTTGTATCTGTCATTCCCGAGGTTAATTTATGCTGTATTGGCTGCAAAAGGAGGCCCGACACCATACTAATGAATTATTGTGGTCTAAAACCAGGCGTTTCAGTTTCATTGTCCAGCACCTGTATAATGTTATATATTTGTATTAAATTATTCATATCTGTTTTTTTTTTAATTATTAATATGGTGTATCCCCTTGTTTCACTCTCCTCAGGGGTTCCTGCTGCAGACTGACAGTTGGCACTGATGCTGTAACACATTTCTCTCACTCACTATTTATCTTTAGAGGTAGCGCAGAATTTGACTTTACTATTTCTTTATATTCTACTTCGTCCTCTGCAAGCAAAACACCCTCATCCTTCACTTTCACTTTCACTTTCTTTCAAAATCTTTTAGTCAAGTCAAGTCAAGTCAAGTCAAGTAGGCTTTTATTGTCATTCCAACCATATACAGTCGGTACACAGTGAAACGAAACAACGTTCCTCCAGGACCAGGGTGCTACATACATGCAACAACATAAATTTACAACATACATTTTTTACATTTTTAAGTTAATCTAAAAGAAGTACTCTAAAACTATCAAATTTCTATACAAAAATACACAATAGACAAAGTGCACGTGCAAATGTGCAAACAAAGAGGTACATGACAGACACAACAATGTAACACAGAACAGTACTTTTTTAGATCAGATTATCACGGTCCTACCCAGCTCTATTATATTATTGTGACTGGAGCAGTCGGATTAGGAAGATGTCATGCAGCTCGGAGTTTTGTCGTAAAAATTATGTCATACATTTTCCTCCTCCTTATTGAAGAAAAGAGGAAGGAACCTTTATAAACAACTTTTTATGTAGAAATATTTTCAGTCCTAAATGAACTTTGAGCACAATTCCTCAGAGTGATTCTAAGACGTAACGTGTATTTACGATGTATTAAACGTGTATTTACGATTCTAAGTAAATACAGGCCCTGATCTCAGACAGACTTTCATGAGTAGGATGACTGTACACTGGCTGACTCAGTCTTTCTATAGATGGCATCTGAGAGTTTGAATGGGCACGGAGTGAGCAAGGGTCATTTGCTGTGTTCTGATTAGCTAGTAGCTCCCTGTTAGGTAAACTGCACATAGAATTCAGGAATTTTAAGTACAATTCCATACTTTAGGGGGTAAAACTACTCAAAGGAGTTCCCCTTTCAAAGGAAACTGTGAGCAGAAAAAGGAAGAAGTTCGTTGCTTAGAAGTTTATAGCAAAATAACACAGAGCCTGCATGAGAGCTATTCATTTAATGTACTATTTTTTGTTATCAAAGTCAACATAACATTAATGTTACTTAATAACAGTAATATGTAAGTAAGCTAGATATATTGTAATGAATAAATGGTTAATATTGCACAGACTATTCATCTGCATGATATTAATTTCTTTAGCAATGACAAAATATATCCTGTAATTGAATCAGATCACAATAATTCACAAGCTACAAACATATAAATATAATGTTTTGTAATGTATCAGTTTTTTTTTCCATATATACTCAATATTCTACTTTTGCAGTGTGACATTTACATTGTAGCAGCAACAAGTAACCGTGGCAAGTAAACCTCTGATACCTGATGCTGCTTCTGAGGAAATGTCACACAGCAGAAATAGAATAATGACTATATAATGAATTATAAACTTATGGATTCTGTCATTAATCAAAGTGATTTTTATGTAGAATAGCCTGTGCAGTGTTAACACATTATTGGAACACAAACCTTCAAACTGCAATGTGGTCACCTTCTTAAACTGCATATGGTCCTGGAATCTGGCTTTAGTTCCACAGAAATAACGTCCCAGGTCGTCTTCATTGATGTTTTTGATGGTGAATATGGCCGTGTTAACCTCGCTGTCCGGCTCCAGGATGAAGCGATCCTCATCTTTGTTATAATTCACAGGGAGGATCTTACGGGTGCGGGTTTTCTCTGCTGAAATCAGGAGTGTAAAATCTCCGGTATCATTTAGACAGTACCAGGACACAACCTCATACCCGGTGATGTTACAGAGCAGTCTGGTGTTATCTCCCGGCCTGACAGTCAGTGTGTGAGGGAACGTAGAGTTCTCTAAAATAGAAAGAAAAAAAAAACATATCAGGGAAAATGCCATTAATGCTCTTTCCTCTACATGCAATCATTAAGTCCTGACAGTTTGGAGTAAATCCATTCAACTCTACTGACTAACTGAACTAATAAATATATGAACATAATGATAAACATACAGTAACCTTTAGAGTGATGGGTTAAATTTCTTAAACTAAAGTAACAAAATGAGAAAATGGAAATAAGACAGTACTTCAAATACTCTTTTCTTACAAAAATAATAGTAATATTACTGACACTAAAAAATATCATTTAAAAGTAAACATACCAGTTGCAAAGGCCTGCACATGTGTGCAAGTCAGAAAAAAGAGCAATATGTACACTTCCATCTTGAGTGTGCAACAACAATCGAAACCTGTTTAGGCAAATTTCCATTTCCTTAGAACTGAGAGGCATCAAACCACATCATATGCAGATGTGACAACAACAAAAAAACGAACAAAAGGCATTTCAAATAAAGAAACAAACATGTCCTAGTAGTTATATTATTCAGAAAGCAGCATATTGTGGATATAATACTGTTCATGCAAAACACAGTCTGTATATTAAACATTGTCTCCATAAACATTACAGAAAATCAAAACTTCCTTGTTGAGTGTCTACAGCTTCCTATGAGAAGGGGATGGCCATGTGATCAGCTAGTGCTTCCATAAAGTTAATGTGCTAGTCATTCCACAAAGTTGAATCTATACAGTTGCACATGCCCACCCACTCGGCAGCCATCTTGGTGCTCTGAATACCATAGAGAAAATCAGAGAGCGAGAAGTGCAGAATTCTCTATTCAGATTCATGGTGGATTATGTAAGTGAGATGCAGATCAATCATATTCTTTTGGTGGTGCATGAGCATAAGAAACAAAGATGTTCATCCCAAGCCAAACAGTAACATACTTATAATTATCCAGCATGAGGAGGTACACAAGGGATTGAGTGGAAATTCATTGCAGGGCACAAGCACACACACACACACACACACACGCACACACACGCACACACACACACACACACACACACACACACACACACACACACACACACACACACACACACACACTCACATACTGTGTGGGATTTGTAAATACTAATTATCTCTCTCTGTATGTCTTTCAACTGTGGGAGGAAACTGGAGTACCCAGAGGAAACTCACCAGGCCTGCAGAGAACATGCAAACTTCACAAAACTCAGGGAGACACCCTGGAGGTGTGAGGCCATAGTGCTAACCATTTCACAAACTGAAATCTGCCGAGGTTTTCTAAAGCTGCTGCTCCATGTTACTGTTGCAGACTCCCCAAGCAATCTCCAAAATATAATACCCCATTAATTATAAATGCATTACTTATAATTTCATTGTGCTTTTGACTTACATGTCAGCTTATTCCATCACTCTGGATCAGGGTTAATCTGGACTCATCAGATCACATGAACCTTTACCATTGGTACACAGTCCATTCTTTATGCTCCCTAGCCAACTGAGCCCCCCCCCCCTTTTTAATGATCAATAATAATAATAATAATAATTTCTTAAGGCTACGTGGCTGTTTGATCCCAATCCTTTCAGTTCTCCTGTTATGAGTTCTGTGTTAATTTCACCAAATGTTTAAGTGATCTCTAACCACATATCTCCCTTAAAAGTGATGGGTCACCACTAATTAGACCCTTCAGAAACAGGAACATCTTTGCCAGGTCCACAGTAGTGTAGTATTCATAGTATTCTCCTTCACAGATTAGAAAAGGTAGTAGGAATTAAGGGAACGGCCCTCTTGTGGCTCAGATCCTATTTGACTGATCGTTATCAGTTTGTAGATTTAGATGGTGACCATTCCTCATGTTCTCAAGTGGAGTTTGGTGTTCCACAGGGTTCGGTTTTAGGCCCACTGCTTTTTTCCCTTTACATGCTTCCTCTGGGCAACATAATTCGTAAACATGGTATTAGTTTTCATTGTTATGCTGATGACACACAATTATATGTCTCAGCAAAACCAGATGAGAAAAACCAGTTTGCTAAAATCGAGCAGTGTGTGCAGGACATAAGAGATTGGATGTTAATTAATTTTCTTCTGCTTAATCCTGATAAGATTTCCATGAAGACTGTCCTGTCATCGACTGATGCTGACAGCTGTTCTCTGGGGACCTGTGACTTCAGTTGTTCGATAGTTCAGGACTGGAATCTCCTACAGTCTACCTGAGCTTCCAGGAACAAACTGGACTCCTTTTAATTTTAATTTTAAACACATCTCCTGTTACACTGAACTTCCAGTACACATTATTATGCTGATCAATCCCTGCTCTCCGTTATCACCCAGATGAGGATGGGTTCCCTGTTGAGTCTGGTTCCTCTCAAGGTTTCTTCCTATTACCATCTCAGGGAGTTTTTCCTTGCCACCGTCGCCCTCGGCTTGCTCATCAGGGACAATCTTATCATTTTGATTCATACACATTGCATACAAACTTACTTCTTTTTATTGTGTAAAGCTGCTTTGCGACAATGTCAATTGATAAAAGCGCTATATAAATAATATTGACTTGACTTGACTTGACAGTATACGTGTTCTGACATGGTTGTTTAAGACATTAGAAGCTATTTACTGTTATGATTTAATGCATTATTGGAGGCTGAACTGCAAGTATTTATCCAGTGGACGTTTCTTACATATTTGCTTTTATGTTTTGAGCATGTTATAATTAGCTTAAATTTACATACATAATATAAGACCAAGATAGCGGCGTGTATGCAACATGAGGCTCAGCATCTTCTAGGCACCTTGACAGTGTCTTTCAGCATCTTTCCAGATTTTGCAATTTAATAGCTATTACTCTACCATCTGCAAGTTTATTCACTTAGAATAGCTGTGCAAACAGAGAAGACCAAGATGATGGCATTTATACATCGCAAGGCTCAGTGTCTCTCCAGACCATATTTGTGCTTATTTACACACTACTCTCCTTTGTGCAATTCAGTTGTGTGAATATAAACTACTACAGTCACTTTTGGAGCTCAATCACATTTGCACAAACTCTGCTTCAGACTTTATTTTCACCTTTGACCAGATATTAAGGAACTTGTAAGGATTGTATACATAACAAGCCCTTTATGTCGACCAGAAGTGTGTGGCGCCGGTGCAGAGACCCGAAACAAAGGCAAGGAAAATGCGGAGGACTTTGCTAAGCAAAGACTAAACCCACATCAACCAGCACTTTCTAGCATTTTTTTTTCTAGCACACTCACTAGTGTGTGGTCCCTGGATGAGATCATCATCTAGACTCTGATGCAGAAACGGATTATGGACTGCAATATTTTGTTTTGTTTTTTCCTGAAAATTGGCCCAACATTGCATCCCAAAAAGCATGCTGGACTCAAGAAGCACACCATTTTCAGGGCTGATAAAAAAAAAAAAGCACCAAGCACAGGTAAAAACAGAGGTGGGGGTTATGCATTTACTGTATGTAAACATGAAAGAACTCAGTGCTGATATTAACAATCTGCAAACGGTGCATTTGAGAGTCACAAGCCTCCTCCATCTCAGACAATCTGACCATCTCTCATTGTTTATGCTGCCCAAGTACAGTACTCTCCAGTCATCCAACACGTGAAACCAGCAGTCAGGACTGTTAAAATCTGGATGAATGTTGCTGACGACACTCTCTAGCAACGGTCCTCATACAATACAGCCTTCAGTTCTGGACACGCTCAACCTTTTCTACTCTCATTTTGAAAAAGGGAACATTTTACTATTACCAGGTGAGAAAGTACTCACACTCTCCAACTCTGAAGTGTTCGCTACATTGAGCAGTGTGAATTCAAGGGAAGCAGCTGGCTCTCTCTCTCTCTCACTACACACGTCTCTCCTTAGCTGCCAGTGATCCAGACCCCCTCTGTCCTCTGGACCTGTCTGACTCATCCTGGTGTCCCTCTTCTGGTTGGAGATCTGGTCACATGGAGCATCGTGTGGTCTGTCAGGGATGCGTGTGGTGCTTGGGGACGGTTCCACTTTACCATGAAGACGCTCCTGTCCTCGGCTGATGCCTGATAGATCCTGATAGTTCAGGACTGGAGTTTCCTAAAGTCTATCTGAGTCTCCAATAACGAACTGGACTCCATATGAACTTAAACACGTCTCCTGTTATACTGAACTTCCAGCCTCCTAAAACAGTATGGGTGCGGATCAATCCCTGCTCTCCGTTATCACCCAGATGAGGATGGGTTCCCTGTTGAGTCTGGTTCCTCTCAAGGTTTCTTCCTGTTACCATCTCAGGGAGTTTTTCCCTCAGCACCGTCGCCCTCGGCTCGTTCATCAGAGACCATCTGATCATTCTGATTCACACACGCACTCACATCTCATACACACTTCAATAACTCTTTTGATTGTGTAAAGCTGCTTTGCGACAATGTCAATTGTTAAAAGCGCTAAACAAAATTTTAATTGAATTTAATTCAGTTGAATTCCTGGTGTCCTCACCCACCTCAGCACATGTCTGTCACCCACTATGGACCCATACCAAGTATTTTATTGCCCTTTAGGCCCCCATTCCACTGAGCCAAATGTGTTCCCGTAATTAGGCAGATAACTTCGTTATGACCGCTGTAGAGCTCCGTACAGGACAGTAACAGCTGCTTACAGACTTTTTGGGGTTCTGAATGAATTCTGCTGTAGTTATTAGAATTATTACTGGGAGGAAAATGTTTAAAAATTTGGCTGCCTGCTCCCAACATTAGCGCCTCGTTAAACGCCTTTGTATTGATTCATAAGTCATTATTAATTTTATGCCTGTTAATGGAGTTCTTATTGGTTTTTATCACCTCCTCAAGTGTAGATAGAAGTAATGACAAAATTAACAAAGTAATATTTTATGAAAAACAGTCATGATTAAACATTATTAAAAGATAAATTACATGTTAAAGTCCAATACACAATAAAAATATTTAAATCTAAAATGTCTGTGGTTTGATCATTCATGTTAATTTCATAATAAATGATGACAAATTTACCATCTAATTTTATTCCTAAAATATGTGCCAACTTTTCAGAAAAGCTTGGAGTGAGATAATGGCATGAGAATTAAGGGCATGGTTTTGCTTGCACATGCACACAACGCCCCCAGCACCAACATACCACACACACTACACACACTACACACATACACCAAACACCTTACACTGCATTAGAAGAGAGAAAATTACAATATCTGCATTGAGTTTAATCAAACAAAAAAACATCACATTCATTATGTAATAGAAATAAATGGAGAAAGCACAGTCAAATAAACACCATTATTTATACAAAAGACGAGAAGAAAATAAAAGAAAAATAAAGATCTTGTCAGGGATAACCCCTAGAGGTGATTTTTGTTTGTAGTTCCTTTGTTTAAACTTCAGTTCCCATGTGGCAACTCGGTCAGGTGACCAGGGGGCGCTCACCTGAACCGAGTTGGTCATTTGTTTCTGTATAAATAGCTTGTTTTAGTTCTTCAGGGTTGTCTTGCAACTGTTAATGTATATTGGTAAAGGTCAGCATGTGTCATAGTGTCTTTTGTTTCTTCAATTCATGTTTTAGTTTTAGTTTCATTTAAAGTATCTTGTTTTGTTGGATTTCCCTGTTTTTTCCTTTAAATAAAAATCGTTTCCTTTAAACACCTGGATCCTCCTGCATATATGCCTCGCACACCACGACGTGACAGATCTCGAATATATAGTGGGATTGTGCTGCATTGGTAGTGTAACGGTAATGTAATAATAATAATAATAATAATAATGATAATAATAATAATAATAATAATAATAATATAGCAAGTGTAATTGTGTGTGATAAATGTCTTCACGTAGCTAAAGTTCAGCTTTGCCAATTAATTTTTTTGTCTTTGTGTTTTTATAAATGAAACGATATTATAGCAGCCCAGAAAACACATGTACATGCCCCCCCCCCCCCCCCCCCCCCCCCAAAAGGCTCTTCAGGTGTTTTTTCTTATTTAAATAATAATTATCCTGCTTTTTTATGGTTTTGTCCAGTATTGAATAATTATTGGAGTATGCTCACATTACACACTTCACTTTGTAAAAGACGATATGAACAGCTTGATTTCAGTCATTTAAAAATGAAGAGCGGCGGCTTTTGCAAACATGTGAAATATAAAATCAATAATAATACCCCAGAAAAACAGGTGAAGGCCATTTGTCTGGCCTCTTTAGTTTCACTAAACTGAAATATATGCTAGATAAATAAACGCTGCCTTTTGCATAGTGATAGTGCGCGCGATGTGAGCAGCATTATTTCAGTCATAATGTACTCAGATTAAAATGATTAATTATTATTAATATTAGTCATTATTATATTGCTAACACCTCCGTAATAGTTTGTAATCATTAGTACTGCCGTTTTAATTTATTTTTTTGACTGTAGTGTTCTTACTGGTTTCATTATCATTTATTTAAGAGACATAAGAGACAACTTCCCTTTTTGAGTAGATGAAAAGGTGGATTAAGTCAACCCTACAGAAATATAATTAATTGAGCACACAAACTATATTAC
Organism: Clarias fuscus; assembly: GCA_030347435.1. Taxonomy (NCBI): domain Eukaryota; kingdom Metazoa; phylum Chordata; class Actinopteri; order Siluriformes; family Clariidae; genus Clarias; species Clarias fuscus. The sequence goes on along the minus strand of CM059204.1, from coordinate 47,897,834 downwards.
TTCAACTGGCTTAATTATTTAAATTACTAGTTGAGCGAACTGACCCGGGACAACTAAACAGCAATATGAAATATTTAGTTTGGCTACCAAACTTCTCTAAACAAACTTTTATAGTGTAGTCTATATGCACTTATTTAAGCTGCACATTATAATATTTGCACTGTATATACACTACTATTTGCACTGGTAGATGTTAAACTGCATTTTAGTACCTGTACTATGAAATTACAATAAAGTTGTATCTACTGTTTCTATCTGTCTACATAAAGATGCTGGTCTGCTGATCAGAAGGTGGCATTTGAGGCCTGTTCGCCCATTTGCTGCACTTCTCGTTCTTTAGAATTCACATAAAACCACATAAGAGAGGAAAATGTGTGTGCATGCACTGCACGCTTTAAAAGTGTCGTGTTATTTCCTTTTTTCTAAGGAGGATGTGACATACCGACTCAGTAACTGTTTTCAATGTTTTTCTTCACAGGTAAAGAAACATTTTCTACCCCAAAAACCACCCGGAGAAAGAAAGAAAAATACAGTGCAAAACACATTTCACTGTCCTCATGATTAATATTTATATGTTCTCCATTTTTTTAAATATAAAAAATGGGGGGGGGGGGGGGGGGGGGGGGCTAGATTTAAAGCTATTCATTTTCCAGTCAGTCTGTCTTCCCTTTCACTTATACAGTAGTCATTAGGTGGGCTGGACTGGGTGGACTGAAAGAATAAGGTAGCAATGCTGAAAATGATTTATTTACAGAGGAGCGTGGCTCAGCATTAGAGAGGGTGTGAGAAGCTCCTCAAACATTGAGAAAAGCTTAGGTGGCTTTGTGGCGTCTCTGCTTTGAAAGAAGATGGTTTGGGAACCTGATTAGGATGTCCCTAGGATTCAGACTGAAAAAAAAAAAACTAAACACAGACTTTTATACACCTGATAATTTAGTTTTTTTCAGCTCTGGAATGGGATTTTCTCAATATTCTGTATCATCTGTGAGCTTTGTTGTGGTTTTCATTATGTATTTCATGTGCATGGAGTGAGTGTTGTTTCTCTTCAAACAGACCATAACCACATCCTCCTTTACAATGTATGAGCTCTCATGTGAAGGCTCTACCATGTGAAAAGTTGTTTGCTAACCTACTTGCTGCTCATCAGTAAGTCAAATGCCATATTCTAGCCAGGTTTAGAAAATCTGATTTCTATCTACTGAAACGTTCATGTATATCTGTTTTTTTATCCATCCATGTTGGCATATTCCTGTTATTGCACTGACCCTAGACTACACCCATAAGACTAGCACAAAGTATTTGAAAAAAATTATGCTTCCTCTAAGCAGAAGTAATTTGTACCTATTCTATGTGAATAAACCCTTTAACACTAAAATCATGGATTTAGCTAAAAGAAGGTTTGCTAGGGTTTTTGTGTGTGTGTGTGGCGATTTAACAACAGCTTTGACCAAAACACTTCAGAACACAATATATTTTCCTCAGTCCCATTCCACTTGTTCTCCTGATATATTTCAGTTGATTTTCCTACAAGCTACTGTAACTGAGCTAGAAAGGCCTCCTTCCTCATTCTGACAACCCCTGTGTCGTTACCTCTGGTGTCCCCCACTGGCTTTGAGGATTGCCACGATAAAAGGCACCAACAACCTTATGGTCACAGCTACATTATGATCAGCTGCCTCAGCAGTGAAGGCCTGAGATACCAGGAGCTCTGTTGGGAATGCAGCAATGGACATCAATGTGTTCATGATTAGGAGTCGATGGCTGTGTATTAGATCCAACACACGATGGGTTAGAGGTGATTTTAGCCCAACCAGCCGTCATACTGTAATGTTTTGGGAGGTGAGAGGAAGCTGAAGTGTTATCACCAACTGGTTTTCTAAAAGTTGCATTACACAGGAAACATTGTGTACTGAGCATTAACCTTTCCCAAAACCACAGAACCAGAAACTAAAGGATGTACAAATGATTATTTTTCTATACAGTATATTACAGGGCAACACATGCTATATGTTATCTTTATTTAACATTATGTGTCAAATAATCAAATGTATCTTTAGTTAATCAGTAAATAGTAAATACTAGATGGTCTGTGAAATCTCAGGTACATTTTAATATAAATGATTAAACTGAAAACAGACAGTGAATATACAGTACATCGCTTTACCCCTAAAACCCAGACGGCACAGACACGTGTCGACAACTCAGCCTACTGTAGGTAAATGAGGATTTAAAATAAAGTGCTCATATAGAAGCCTTACTGGTGTGTGTTAATGAAGAAGCTTCAGACTTCAAACTGTGTCTTTGGGTTCCAAGTGGAACCTTGGATTACGAGCGTAATTCCCTCCGGAAGTGGACTCGTATTCCAAAACACTCGTAAACCAAAAATTTCCAAACCAAACTTAATGTAAACCAAAATTAATGAAAACTCAAATTATTCGTTCCACAGCCCAAAAAAATAAATACATAAAATAATTAATACAAAATATTAAGTAAAAATAAAACAAATTAACCTGCACGTTACCTTTAAAAAAATAAATCCCGACTGATAAGTGTTATCAGTGTGAAGTGTGAAGCCGGTGAGGGGGGTGTAAAGGCGAGCGAGTGTGTGCATGTGTCGGTGTCAAATTACACGCGCGCACACACACATAGGAGACACGCTGAAACAGAGAGGGAGATGTTGATTATACCAGTAAGAGACGAGCATAAAAACACATGAACATCTGTGAGCCAGTTTCTAATAGTCAGTCAGTTTACTCACTCAACTAAAATTCAGTTCATCATATTGCCTGTTTTTGTGCTGAACAAAGGTGACGTCACTCTATACACAACAATCCTGAGCCTCATATATGTTTATGAAAAAAAAAACAGCAAAACAACTAATGGCTAAAAAGGTTTAAGGGCTACAGCTGATAACCCATGTGTTTGTTTTGGTGTTAGGCCTCTCTGGCACTGTGATTTACAGTGTGAGTGAAATGGACTCTGTTCACACTGATCTCCTGCACTCAGGTTCTGTCTCACGTTGCTCATTACATTACACAGACTAACACTGTCATTTCTATTCATTTTGTTGAACATCAGGTTTTTATTTTGTGTAACAATAGAAGAAGAAGAAGAAGAAGAATGTGAATAAATAGTAAAATAAAAGTTTTTATTTATGGTTAGACCCTGGGATTTACTATTTATTATAACACATGCTAAAACATCTATAAAGCAAAATGCAGAGCAATGTAAAACAGAATACTGAACAACATTAATGCTCCTGATTTATTAATACTTATTTACAAGAAAGTGACCTTAAGACATGATTAATCTGTTACTAAAACCAAAAGTATTTATCTTATAACTGATGTTGTTGTTTTCTGTGTCTGATCACACTACAGGCAACTACTGTAGTGATGAGGAGGAGCAGAGCGGACACGGCCACACCTCCAAACATCAACACCCTCACACACACACTCGATTCACCTGGAGAGAGAGAGAGAGAGAGAGAGAGAGAGAGAGAGAGAGAGAGAGAGGGGATGAAATTATTAGGATGAAACGATATGCAAAGTGTTATTTTATTGAATCCAAGTATAGATGAAACCGGTGTAGAATAAGAACAGACAACAAGTAAGCTTATTTTGTCTCTCAGAGGCGTTTGTCTTATCTGCAACCCTCGACAGCAGACTTTCTCACGAGACCCTTCACATGAGACAAAAGACTACATTCCTTAAAATTCCAACTCTTGGAGAACGTAGTGTGAGAAACTGAATGTATAAATGCGTCTATATGCATATTTAATAGTGAATTGTGTAGTGTCTTACCTGTGTCCCCCCCTCTCTCTCCTGATGGTTTTTGGGTCAAAAATGTTTCCTTTGGTTCTTCTTCTTTATCTGAATAGAATGAAAGCATATTTATTAAAGCATGTTATTATTGTGTGTGTGTGTGTGTGTGTGTGTGTGTGTGTGTGTGTGTGTGTGTGTGTGTGTGCCCACATTTCCCTTTTCTGTGTGCATATGTAAATTATTAATGAGGAAGAAAGCTTTTTTGTTGCATATGCATTAAAGCAAATGACCTTCTGATCAGTAACCCAGAGCCTGTAATGAGTTTCTGCTTTTGCAAATATTAAATGTATAACATTAATAAAGTCATTAGTAAGCTGCTGGACTATTAAGAGAATGAAACAATTAATACATGCTGTTATAATAATTAATTAATAATGCTGTTATAATAATTAATTAATAATGCTGTTATAATAATTAATTAATAATGCTGTTATAATAATTAAGTAATAATGCCGTTATAATAATTAATTAATACATGCTGTTATAATAATTAATTAATAATGCCGTTATAATAATTAATTAATACATGCTGTTATAATACATGAATTAATAATGCTGTTATAATAATTAATTAATAATGCCGTTATAATAATTAATTAATACATGCTGTTTTAATAATTAAGTAATAATGCTGTTATAATAATTAAGTAATAATGCTGTTATAATAATTAATTAATACATGCTGTTATAATAATTAATTAATAATGCTGTTATAATAATTAAGTAATAATGCCGTTATAATAATTAATTAATACATGCTGTTATAATAATTAATTAATAATGCTGTTATAATAATTAATTAATAATGCCGTTATAATAATTAATTAATACATGCTGTTATAATAATTAATTAATAATGCTGTTATAATAATTAAGTAATAATGCCGTTATAATAATTAATTAATACATGCTGTTATAATAATTAATTAATAATGCTGTTATAATAATTAAGTAATAATGCCGTTATAATAATTAATTAATACATGCTGTTATAATAATTAATTAATACATGCTGTTATTGGAAACTAATCAACTTGGATGAAAACAGGGACTCCGCTTTGCATGACGTTACATCACACCACCTGGTTGTGGATTATTTTCCTGTACCAGCACATCCACAACTATTTTTCTTATTTATATTAAACAAATAAATGTGTTCACTGAAGCTGCTCAAAAGTCCATGTGATATTATGGGTCATGTGACCTCCTCTGATTGGGTGACGTGTTCTTTATTCCTTGTACAGCCTTTATCACTATATGTTTATCTTGTTTCTACTTTTTTATTTACATGCAATATAATATAATAATAAAATAAAGTACACAGACCTTCAAACTGTAGTCTGGTTGCTCTGCCGAAATGCATCTGAGCAGGCTCGGCTGTAATTCCGCAGAAATACAGCCCCAGATCTTCCTCCGTGAGGTCGTTGATGGTGAAGGTAGCCGTGGTTATCTCACTGTCTGGCCTCAGGACAAATCGATGCTCATCCTTGCTGTAATAAACAGGGAGGCTTTTTACAGTGCGGGTTTTCTGTGCTGAGATCAGGAGGGTTAATGTGTAGAAACTCAGTCGATACCAGGCCACCTCCTCATGATCTGTGATGTCACACTGCAGTGAAACGCTGCCCTTCTCATGGACAGTCAGTGTGTACGGCGATGTTAAATTTAGCAGAGACAAATCTGAAAAAATAACAAGCATCGTAAATACATAGTTTGATTAAATACGATCAGGGCACAGTTTCACCTTCATCTCCTGAAGTGTTTAGACTCTGAGGTTTTCCTTTAGTTCAACACTGATGATTCAATGCTAATGAAAATCAAATGAAACTTCAATGTACCTATTTTTGCACTTTAAAGAAACTTTCCTCTGATCAGATTAAACATAAACAGAACTCTTTGGTAAAAATCCGGCATGTCATGGTTGAAGATGAAAAGGTTTGGTGTGTATGAGGTCCAGAACATCAGACATACAGCAAAGAACAGTGATGGAGCATGACATGGACCTGCTTATGGGAGAAATGTAGCATATACAAGGAGAATTGAATTTCATCAACCAAGATTAAGATTTTAACAAGATGACACACTAAATGTAGAGTAACAGCACCCCAAAGAGGCCTTGCATGGCCAAGCCAACCTTCTCACAAGGATCTTATGGGAAATTTAAGTTGGAGTCTATCAGAGGGATTCTAGTGAAACTGAGGAACTGAAGGTTATGTGTGAAGTGGAGTACATCCAACAAAAGTACACATGTGGAGAATCTGCTTATTTCTTAGACATACTTTTGATCATGCTTATAAAATGCTTTATATATTGTATTAGAAAATCTATAAATCTAGTGTCAAAGTCTCCAAAAGTGTTTGAATACTTGAATTGCTCATCAATTAATAAACAATAACATTCTTTTTTTTTTTTTTTTTTTCCCCGATTTTCTCCCTAATTTAGTCGTGTCCAATTCCTCCCCGTCACTAGGGGGCTCCCACATTAAGGCTACTACTACCACTCAGCCGGGAGGGCCGAAGACTATCACGTGTTTCCTCCGAACCACGTGACGCCAGCCGACCGCATCTTTTCGAACTGCTCGCTCGCGCACCATAGGGGGCGGCGTAACACACTCGGAGGACAGCGCTATCCACTCCCTCCATTGCGCGAGCTCACAGACGCCCCTGACTGGCTGTAGAGCCGTGATTAATGTGAGAGCACTAAGTACCTCTCATCCCTCCCCTCTGAGAGAGCTCGGCCAATCAGCTCCCTCTAGACCTCCGGCTGTGAGAGGTTACAGCACCACCCGGGATTCGAACTAGCGACCTCCGGATGATAGGGCGAGCACTTTAACCACTGCGCCACTCGGAGGCCCTAAACAATAACATTCTTAAAATAACTCAAAGGTTTGCCTTTGTTACAGTTTCATACAATGTCTCCTTTCTATATTTTGGAATCTTTTCTAAAATATTCTAAAAGATAAAAAGGAGAGGTGTTATGAAGTTGAAACAAAGGGAAACCTTTTGTTTATTTTATGAATGTTGTTTCAGATAAACCTTGGATTGCGAGCATAATTCGTTCCTAGAAGTACATCAAAGTGAATTTCCTTATGGGAAATAATGGAAACTCGGATGATATGTTCCACAACCCAAAAGTGAGAGATGATTACACACAATCCCACCTTGCAAGAGAGAGAAGAACCATTGGAACCACAGTTAATCATGTGACGCTTGGAAGACAAATGGCATGCGTACTACACATATATATTGTTTGACAGTGAGGTGATTGGTCGCTTTACATCTCAGTTCCCCCTCATGTCTGTGTTTCCTTCTGGCTCCTCCCTTTTAGTTATGCTGTTATAGTTAGTCCTGCCGGAGTCCCTGCTTGCACTCTACACTAAATATACATTCACCTTATACATTATGTGACTGTGACCAGACCTAACTGTTATCTCTCTCTCTCTCTCTCTCTCTCTCTCTCACTACACACGTCTCTCCTGAGCTGCCAGTGATCCAGACCCCCTCTGTCCTCTGGACCTGTCTGACTCATCCTGGTGTCCCTCTACTGGTTGGAGATCTGGTCACATGGAGCATCGTGTGGTCTGTCTGGGATGCGTGTGGTGCTTGGGGACGGTTCCACTTTACCATGAAGACGCTCCTGTCCTCGGCTGATGCCTGATAGATCCTGATAGTTCAGGACTGAAGTTTCCTAAAGTCTATCCGAGTCTCCAATAACGAACTGGACTCCATATGAACTTAAACACGTCTCCTGTTATACTGAACTTCCAGCCTCCTAACACACAGTATGAGTGCAGATCAAATCCCTGCTCTCCGTTATCACCCAGATGAGGATGGGTTCCCTGTTGAGTCTGGTTCCTCTCAAGGTTTCTTCATGTTACCATTTCAGGGAGTTTTGTCCCTCAGCACCGTCGCCCTCGGCTCGTTCATCAGGGACCATCTGATCATTCTGATTCACACACACTCACATCTCATACACACTTCTGTCATTCTTTTGATTGTGTAAAGCTGCTTTGTGACAATGTCACAATACAAATATTGTAATTGTATATAACGCTATAAAAATAAAATTGAATTGAATTGAATTGAATATCAAGACCTCGCTCATTTATAAAAATAACATTTATTTACATTTTTTTCTGGTCTTGCAAAATGCTTGCAGACTGAGTTACTCACAAGCCAGTGTTCCAGTGTATTTATTAATTGTTGCTGTTGTTGATATTTCGGCTGCTCCGAGCAAGCGGTCGCTACAGCGGACCATGTATTTATTAATTGATGATGAATGAAAAAATCACCATAGATTTTTTTCTGTGATTAATAATTTCTTAGTTCTAGCTAAGAAATTAGCTAAAATATTTCTTAGTTTTAAAATAAAAGTATATTATATCCTTACAGTTCATACGGCTTACACACGTGGACAAAATTGTTGGTACCCTTCGGTCAATGAAAGAAAAACTCACAATGGTCACAGAAATAACTTTAATCTGACAAAAGTAATAATAAATAAGAATTCTATGAATGTTAACCAATGAAAGTCAGACATTGCTTTTCAACCATGCTTCAACAGAATTATTTAAAAAAATGAACTCATGGAACAGGCCTGGACAAAAATGATGGTACCCCTAACTTAATAGTTTGTTGCACAACCTTTTGAGGCAATCACTGCAATCAAACAATTCCTGTAACTGTCAATGAGACTTCTGCACCTCTCTGCAGGTATTTTGGCCCACTCCTCATGAGCAAGCTGCTCCGGTTGTTTCCAGTTTGAAGGGTGCCTTTTCCAGACGGCATGTTTCAGCTCCTTCCAAAGATGCTCAATAGGATTGAGGTCAGGGCTCATAGAAGGCCACTTTAGAATAGTCCAATGTTTTCCTCTTAGCCATTCTTGGGTGTTTTTAGCTGTGTGTTTTGGGTCATTGTCCTGTTGCAAGACCCATGACCTGCGACTGAGACCCAGCTTTCTGACACTGGCCAGCACATTTCTCTCTAGAATCCCTTGATAGTCTTGAGATTTCATTGTACCCTGCACAGATTCAAGACACCCTGTGCCAGATGCAGCAAAGCAGCCCCAGAACATAACAGAGCCTCCTCCATGTTTCACAGTAGGGACAGTGTTCTTTTCTTGATATGCTTCAAGTATAATTAGCAAAATTTGCCTTGGCAAAAAGTTCCATTTTTGTCTCATCTGTCCATAGGACATTCTCCCAGAAGCTTTGTGGCTTGTCAACATGTAGTTTGGCATATTCCAGTCTGGCTTTTTTACGATTTGTTTTCAACAATGGTGTCCTCCTTGGTCGTCTCCCATGTAGTCCACTTTGGCTCAAACAACGACGGATGGTGCGATCCGACACTGATGTTCCTTGAGCATGAAGTTCACCTTGGATCTCTTTAGAAGTCTTTCTGGGCTCTTTTGTTACCATTCGGATTATCCGTCTCTTTGATTTGTCATCAATTGTCCTCCTGCGGCCACGTCCAGGGAGGTTGGCTACAGTCCCATGGATCTTAAATTTCTGAATAATATGTGCAACTGTAGTCACAGGAACATCTAGCTGCTTGGAAATGGTCTTATAGCCTTTACCTTTAACATGCTTGTCTATAATTTTCTTTCGAATCTCCTGAGACAACTCTTTCCTTCGCTTCCTCTGGTCCATGTTGAGTGTGGTACATACCATGTCACCAAACAACACAGTGACTACCTGGAGCCCTATATATAGGCCCACTGACTGATTACAAGATTGTAGACACCTGTGATGCTAATTAGTGGACACACCTTGAATTAACATGTCCCTTTGGTCACATTATTTTCAGTATATTTTCTAGGGGTACCATAATTTTTGTCCAGGCCTGTTCCATGTGTTTATTTTTTAAAATAATTCTGTTGAAGCATGGTTGAAAAGCAATGTCTGACTTTCATTGGTTAACATTCATAGAATTTGTTAAAATTATTACTTTTGTCAGATTAAAGTTATTTATGTGACCATTGTGAGTTTTTCTTTCATTGACCGAAGGGTGCCAACAATTTTGTCCACGTGTGTATACTGTAATTGTGGAATGTAAATTTTTTTATACAATGCTGTTTATCTAAATGTATTTATAATCAGTTCTATAAGTTATCATAAATATAAATATAAAATAAACATACCAGTAGTAACGGTGCATATATTGGCATACGACAGCAGAATGAAGAACAAGAGCGTTTCCATCTCGAGGTTTTAGAGCAAATGGTAGCTCTGTTCCAGTGCGCTCGCAGGTTCCAGATTGAAACCACATGACAGACAGGGCAAGATCTAACTTCCTGTCTGCATCAACACACACACACACACACACACACACACACACACACACACACACACACACACACACACACACACACACACACAAATTTCCATCCCAAATAGCTGGATGCAGTACTGCATAGCTGTGTTTGTATACTGTACCACCTGACAGCGTTTTGTACATTTAATGTGCACTCCCCCCCCCACACACACACATTAATAATACATTGTCATTATAATGTTATTCCTGGTGCTTTTTAAAAGGAATTTCAGAATTTAAGTGCATTCCTAATATCCTGAAGCTGTCAGAAATTAATAGTAAAAGAAAACAAAATCAGAAAGTTTGAGAGAGAGAAAATACACATTCTTTACTCAGAATGCTGGAAGGTTTTTCTCATCAGACATCACTGAGCTCAGACCTGTGGAGAACCAACCTCAAGGCTGGCACCTTCCCCAGTGCCCTTGTCCATCAGGGTCAACATCAAGTTTTCAACATAATCACCTTGATTTTCAATAAACTCTGTCCATCTTTCAACAAGCTTTTGTATCGCCTTATTAAAATGTTTTAGGCTGAGCTGCAAGCCACAAATACATGGATGGCTCTCTTCACTCTTCACACAACCCTGTTGAAAGTAATTAACTGTTCACTCAGTAGTGGGTATGTCCCCAAATCCTTTAAATTAGCCGTTATTAAACCGCTAATCAAGAAACCTGACCTTGACCCCTGTCTGCTTTCTAATTACAGGCCGATATCAAACCTTCCCTTTATCTCCAAGATTTTGGAAAAGGTAGTATCACAGCAGCTATGTTCACATCTACACAGAAATAGCATAAATGAACTGTATCAGTCAGGATTTAGGCCTCATCACAGCACAGAGACAGCACTTGTTAAAGTAGTAAACGACCTCCTATGGGCCTCTGATCAGGGTTGCGTCACTATACTTGTGTTACTGGACCTCAGTGCAGCTTTTGACACCATTGATCATAGTATTCTCCTTCACAGATTAGAAAAGGTAGTAGGAATTAAGGGAACTGCCCTCTTGTGGCTCAGATCCTATTTGACTGATCGTTATCAGTTTGTAGATTTAGATGGTGACCATTCCTCATGTTCTCAAGTGGAGTTTGGTGTTCCACAGGGCTCAGTTTTAGGCCCACTGCTTTTTTCCCTTTACATGCTTCCTCTGGGCAACATAATTCGTAAACATGGTATTAGTTTTCATTGTTATGCTGATGACACACAATTACACACGTGGACAAAATTGTTGGTACCCTTCGGTCAATGAAAGAAAAACTCACAATGGTCACAGAAATAACTTTAATCTGACAAAAGTAATAATAAATAAGAATTCTATGAATGTTAACCAATGAAAGTCAGACATTGCTTTTCAACCATGCTTCAACAGAATTATTTAAAAAAATGAACTCATGGAACAGGCCTGGACAAAAATGATGGTACCCCTAACTTAATAGTTTGTTGCACAACCTTTTGAGGCAATCACTGCAATCAAACAATTCCTGTAACTGTCAATGAGACTTCTGCACCTCTCTGCAGGTATTTTGGCCCACTCCTCATGAGCAAGCTGCTCCAGTTGTTTCCGGTTTGAAGGGTGCCTTTTCCAGACGGCATGTTTCAGCTCCTTCCAAAGATGCTCAATAGGATTGAGGTCAGGGCTCATAGAAGGCCACTTTAGAATAGTCCAATGTTTTCCTCTTAGTCATTCTTGGGTGTTTTTAGCTGTGTGTTTTGGGTCATTGTCCTGTTGCAAGACCCATGACCTGCGACTGAGACCCAGCTTTCTGACACTGGCCAGCACATTTCTCTCTAGAATCCCTTGATAGTCTTGAGATTTCATTGTACCCTGCACAGATTCAAGACACCCTGTGCCAGATGCAGCAAAGCAGCCCCAGAACATAACAGAGCCTCCTCCATGTTTCACAGTAGGGACAGTGTTCTTTTCTTGATATGCTTCAAGTATAATTAGCAAAATTTGCCTTGGCAAAAAGTTCCATTTTTGTCTCATCTGTCCATAGGACATTCTCCCAGAAGCTTTGTGGCTTGTCAACATGTAGTTTGGCATATTCCAGTCTGGCTTTTTTACGATTTGTTTTCAACAATGGTGTCCTCCTTGGTCGTCTCCCATGTAGTCCACTTTGGCTCAAACAACGACGGATGGTGCGATCCGACACTGATGTTCCTTGAGCATGAAGTTCACCTTGGATCTCTTTAGAAGTCTTTCTGGGCTCTTTTGTTACCATTCGGATTATCCGTCTCTTTGATTTGTCATCAATTGTCCTCCTGCGGCCACGTCCAGGGAGGTCGGCTACAGTCCCATGGATCTTAAATTTCTGAATAATATGTGCAACTGTAGTCACAGGAACATCTAGCTGCTTGGAAATGGTCTTATAGCCTTTACCTTTAACATGCTTGTCTATAATTTTCTTTCGAATCTCCTGAGACAACTCTTTCCTTCGCTTCCTCTGGTCCATGTTGAGTGTGGTACATACCATGTCACCAAACAACACAGTGACTACCTGGAGCCCTATATATAGGCCCACTGACTGATTACAAGATTGTAGACACCTGTGATGCTAATTAGTGGACACACCTTGAATTAACATGTCCCTTTGGTCACATTATTTTCAGTATATTTTCTAGGGGTACCATAATTTTTGTCCAGGCCTGTTCCATGTGTTTATTTTTTAAAATAATTCTGTTGAAGCATGGTTGAAAAGCAATGTCTGACTTTCATTGGTTAACATTCATAGAATTTGTTAAAATTATTACTTTTGTCAGATTAAAGTTATTTATGTGACCATTGTGAGTTTTTTTTTCATTGACCGAAGGGTGCCAACAATTTTGTCCACGTGTGTATATGTCTCAGCAAAACCAGATGAGAAAAACCAGTTTGCTAAAATCGAGCAGTGTGTGCAGGATATACGAGATTGGATGTTAATTAATTTTCTTCTGCTTAATCCTGATAAGACAGAAGTTCTGGTCATAGGACCACAAGTAGCTAGAAGTAAGCTTTCTGATCACACTGTAACTTTAGATGGCCTTTCTGTTCCATCAAGTGCAACAGTAAAAGACCTCGGTGTGATTATAGATTCCAGCCTTTCGTTTGAAGCTCATGTAGATAATATCACCAGGATAGCTTTCTTTCACCTTAGAAATATTGCCAAGATAAGAAACATATTGTCACTAAATGATGCAGAAAAACTAGTTCATGCTTTTATCACGTCTAGGTTGGACTATTGTAACGCCTTACTGTCTGGTTGTTCAATTAGGTGTATAAACAAGCTTCAGTTAGTACAGAATGCAGCAGCGAGAGTCCTCACTAAAACCAGAAGATACGAGCACATCACCCCTATCTTATCTACACTGCATTGGCTCCCTGTGAAATTTCGCATCGATTTTAAGATACTACTTTTGACATTTAAAGCACTAAATGGTCTCGCGCCACAGTATCTGAGTGAACTGTTAGTGTCTTACGATCCGCCACGCCTACTTCGATCAAAGAATGCAGGCTGCCTGTCAGTACCACGTATTATTAAAACTACAGCAGGGGGCAGAGCTTTTTCTTACAAAGCCCCAAAGTTATGGAATAGTCTTCCTATTAATGTTCGGGACTCAGACACAGTCTCAGTGTTTAAGTCTAGGCTAAAAACCTATTTATTTAGCCAAGCATGTTTGTAAATAGATTAACCTTAGGTAAAGGAGCAGATCTGGGGGACTCCTGGACGTAGAGTATTCTGGTGAACTGGTATGTTTAGATGCTGTCCTCCCCACTCTCATTGTTCACTCAGGTTTGTTGACGGTGAGGTGATTGGTTGCTTTACATCTCAGGGAGCCCTCATGTTTGTGTTTCCTTCTGGCTCTCCCTTTTAGTTATGCTGTTATAGTTAGTCCTGCCGGAGTCTCTGCTTGCACTTTGCACTAAATATACATTCACCTATACATGCTGACTGTGACCATACCTAACTGCCATCTCTCCTTATTTTCTGTTCTCTCCTTTTCTGCTCTCTTCTCTCTCTCTCTCCCCCTCTTCTTTCCCTCTCTCTGTCTCTCTGTCGAGCTATACATGTTTCGCTCCTGAGTTGCCAGTGATCCAGACCCCTCTGCCCTCTGGAGCCGTCTAACCCATCCTGGAGTCCTGCTTCTGGTTGGAGATCTCGTCGCATGGATGCCCCGTGTGGTCTGCCTGGATTCGTATGGTGGCTGGGGATGGTTTCCATGAAGACTCTCCTGTCATCGAGTGATGCTCTGGGGACCTGTGACTTCAGTTGTTCGATACTCAGGACCGGAATCCCCTACAGTCTACCTGAGCCTCCGGGAACAAACTGGACTCCTTTTAATTTTAAAACATCTCCTGTTACACTGAACTTCCAGTCTTGCACATTATTATGCTGATCAATCCCTGCTATCCGTTATCACCCAGATGAGGATGGGTTCCCTGTTGAGTCTGGTTCCTCTCAAGGTTTCTTCCTATTACCATCTCAGGGAGTTTTTCCTTGCCACCGTCGCCCTCGGCTTGCTCATCGGGGACAATCTTGTCATTTTGATTCATATACATTGCATAAAAACTTACTTCTTTTTATTGTGTAAAGCTGCTTTGCGACAATGTCAATTGTTAAAAGCGCTATATAAATAAAATTGACTTGACACATCAGAAGTGAATCTTGGTCCTCGTAGGGCTGCTGATTTACACAGCTATCCGATCAGCTAAGCACATGGAAGTAGTCCAGTTACAGATCACAGATCATCTACGTTCTTCATTTCACCTAACAGTGGGTTTAATGTTATGGATGATTTGCCTGATTCTTTAACCAAACTCTTACTGATTTTACACAGATGATAAAAATAGTATACAGATCAATAGATTTTTGCCAATAGTGGTGAACTAGATAAAAGAGCCTCATATAGTGTGCTAGATTCAGCAGGATGTGGTTTCATCTGTGCACATTACCAAACTGATATCAAGGTCACGGGGACAAAAATAACAAACCTGCTGAGAAATTTGTGTTAGTGTTGTAGTTCACCACAGATTTCAGAGAATCAATAAGTTGGAAACGTTTTGGTTCACCATCACGGCCCCAGTGCCGACCTGAAGGTTTGGAAGTTTCCACCCAAATAGCTGGATTTGATGAGAGATTCTTTCATTTTAATTAAATTAACAAACAGTGCAATTTGTAAATGTTGTGTGCAGACTGGTTTCTTTGAATAAATATCAAGTCGATATTAAATGACAGACCTGTAATAGCACACAAACCTTGTTTTAAGGATTTTACTTAAAAGTGTAAAAATATCACAGTCACTTTTAATGTTGTGGAACATCAGTGAAGCAGGTCGGTTCCTGTTCTGACTTACGTTATAGGAACCATAACCAGTTATTTCCTCATCACTGACTGAGACGCTCGAAGAAACTCTGGTTATAGGAGACTCTTTCCTCAGACACATGCAGGTAGCAAGGCCTTTAGGGGCACCAGTGAGGATGGAGGTTGAGTAACTTTACAGAGGTTAAACTATCGAATGTGATGTCCGATGAAGTACTATGTTCGGGTCCCATCCCAATGCGATGTGTACACATACACTATATTGGCAAAAGTATTTGCTCGCCTGCCTTCACATGCATATGAACATGAGGAACATCCCAGAAGAGTTGACGCTGTTATATCTGCAAAGGGCCAACATCATATTGATCCCCATGGCTTAAACAATATGGACTGGATGTTACTCAAGTTCAAATGCATGTGAATTTGCTTACTGTTAATGAAACTATCACAGATAAGCAGTTTGATATACTGTGTTTAATGGAAACCTGGATAAAACCAAATGAGTGTGTTACAATAAGTGAAGTCAGTCCTCCTGGATATTCACTCTCACTCTCTCGCTGTCAATCACTCTGTATAGTGCTTATTGTGTACAGGGTGACAGGAGGCCTGGAGACCCAGAGCACTAGGCAGGGTCCACCATGGAGGGGTGCCAATCAATCACTGGTATGCACAAGCATACAGTCACACACTATGGGCAATTTGGAAATGCCAGTTAGGCTTCTTTGCAGGTCTTTGGAACTGAGGTGGGTTTTAAACCCTCAACCCTGCAAGAGTGCATTCAGTCGTCTAATCAAGCTCTGTTGGGTTGACCCACAAAGCCTGATTAGATTGGTGATTTGACAACAAAATTCAAAGAACAAAAGCAGGAGTACAGTATGGCTCTGAGGGTGTGTAAATACTGCTTAGACGTATTGACAGGACGGAATACATGCAATAAATTTGTGTTAATCTTTTTGTACCCTTACTTGCCACTTCATTAGGTACACCTGTTCAACTGCTCATTAAAACAAATTAGCCAATCACATGGCAGCAAATCAATGCAGGCAATTAAACACGGTCAAGATGAGCAGCTGAGGTTTATCCTGAGCATCACAATGTAGAACAGTGGTGATTTACCATTCAAAGAATTAGACGTAAACAACATGAACGCATGAATCCATCCTGTC
Source organism: Clarias fuscus (assembly GCA_030347435.1). Lineage (NCBI taxonomy): Eukaryota > Metazoa > Chordata > Actinopteri > Siluriformes > Clariidae > Clarias > Clarias fuscus. The sequence continues at coordinate 47,881,245 of CM059204.1, read as the reverse complement.
TTGTATCAGTGGTTCAGGCTGGTAGTGGCGGTCTGTGTGTGTGTGTGTGTGTGTGTGTGTGTTGGCGTGCGGGGGTTGCTTGACACACTTTGAGTCCCTTGGAACCAATTGAGCCTGGTTCAAATGTTTTAAATGTCACAGCCTACCTGCTAATGCACCATGTTATAATAAAATAAAAGTCAAAAAATCTCAGACTGGTTTCTTGATCATGACAGTGAGATCACAGTACTCGAACAGCCTCCACAGTCACCAGATCTCACTCCAGTGACATAAAAACATATGCATTTGATTCAGTTTTAGAACCTACTATCAATAACATAAACGTTCTTGAGTCCACAGGAATAGAAGGACCTTCTGGTTTTGTGCCTGGCAGTATTGTCCAAATAACAGGACATAATCTTGGTTTGCACTGAATTTCTGGATTTGTTGAATCTTTTCGAGCTCGGAATAGTTGCAGGCTTTGCTTAACTGAAAGGGAAGCTGATCAAACTGTGTTCTGTGCAGATGAGTCAAATGTTATTTTTCGCACTAAAGAGACACAGTTGCGACACTGTGAAGATATACAGTACAGGCAAACCCAACACTACCTCATGTTTATGGTGTAAAGCCACATGTTTGCTGAACTCTCTGCAGTACTTGAGTGCATCAGACAAGTTTTCTGTAGACGTAATGCATGACGTTTTAGAAGGCATTGCACAGTTTGAATTAAAGCTTGTATGTACAAGCTCATTTTTTGACAGCAAAAGAGTTGGATGGAGGATTGCATTCATTTAATTATGGGTACATGGAGAGGAGAAATCGGCCTCCTGCTGTAAAACTTGATGATGAGAGCAATGATTTGGGCATAAACGCAATGCAGTGTTGGTATCCACTCCGTAATGTGCCACTCATTTTTGGTGACATTGTGCCCCAAGATGATGAACACTGGCAGCTACTGTTACTGTTACTACAAATTTTAAACATTGTATTTTCTCCTGTTTTAACTGAAGGCCTTACTGTGTATTTGAAACACTTAATTGCTGAGCATCACAGGATTTTCACATGCTTGTTTCCAGACAGAAACCTCCTGCCTAAGCATCACCTAATGATGCATCACCCCCGGTGTATACGAAATATTGGGCCCATTGTTCACATGTGGTCGATGTGCTTTGAGTCAAAGCATAAGTTTTTCAAGACACAGCAAAGGTGTTTTAAAAACTTTACTCTGACACTTGCAAGAAAAACACCAGAATAGCACGGCATATACATGGGGAACCTTCAATCATGACAGAATAGTGCTTGGACCAGGAAAAAACTGTTTCTCTCTGTGACTTCAGTGAAAACGTACAAATTGCATCTAAGTTGAATATTCCTCCTCAAACAGATGTTCTCTTAGTTAAATGGGTGAAGGATAATGGAACTGAATACCGTTCTGGTTTAACTATTTGTGGTGAAGTAGACATTGATTTGCCAGTGTTTTATAAAATCAAAGATATTGTTGTTAGAAATGAATTTGTGGTTCTGGTGGCATCACCACTCAAAACTGTTTGCTTTGATGATCGTCGTTATGCCTACAGAATTGAACCAAGACACTGTGAATCCTTGAAAGTGTTCAGTGTCACTGAACTAATTTATTACAAACCTTTTCAAAGTTAACACTTTAAATTAAAAAATTTATGTCATAGAAAAAAATAATAAAATATGAAAAGTCAAACTGTACATGTTTTTAAGTAGCCACTTTGCCCATTTCATAAATAAAATTTAAATGTATAGTGTATAACAGTCAGTGTTATTTTTACTCTCGATAGAGTGGGAGTTAACTCTTTCAGTGTTATACGGACACAGCTTATTTTACTGTGTACAGTTTAAATATTATAGATATTTAATATTTACATGATTGTAAACGTAAATAAACCATGGTGACTGCAGTTTCTGGTATTAAAACGTAATACTTTCATTCTTCAAGCGCCTGAATAAACCAGCTGTTGTTGACAAACAAACACAAATGTTTCACAAGATGAAAATTATTCATCATTTCATACTACACACATTGTGAATGATAGAATGTCCCAACTTTAACAGTTGTGCATATTTAGAGCACAAACTTGTCAGTTAACTATTAGGGTAAAATAAACAAATAAACAAACAAAAAAACTTACATTCATTAATTATAACCAAGACAAAATGTTCAGTTATTCATGATGGGGAAGGCTATTACACAGCCGACTAGGCCTGCTCCATGGGAATTGAGATCACGGTTCTCTCACTAGATTCTTTTTTTTCCCAACCAAAACAATTATTGCACTCAGATACAGCTTGTCAGAATCGACCCCCCTTCAGCTTCTGATTGAATTGTACTGTCTCCCGCTCTAACTTCAGACGGAATCGAAATATTTTCACATTTCCGGGAAGATATACCTGAAGGTTTTACTAATTAAATACACGTATAAATATAAAAAAAAAAAAACACTTGCAAAGTAACAGTGTGAAAATAAAATAGACAGCAGATAGAAATGTAAACAGAATGGAGATCTTCAAGTTCTGTACAGTTGGACCTTCTTCAGGGTAAAACAATGCTGCATGGTACTTCACTGCCCATGTGGACCTCATCACCTTCACTGCCCGTGTGGACCTCATCACCTTCACTGCCCGTGTGGACCTCATCACCTTCACTGCCCATGTGGACCTCATCACCTTCACTGCCCGTGTGGACCTCATCACCTTCACTGCCCGTGTGGACCTCATCACCTTCACTGCCTGTGTGGACCTCATCACCTTCACTGCACATATGGACCTCATCACCTTCACTGCCCATGTGGACCTCATCACCTTCACTGCCCGTGTGGACCTCATCACCTTCACTGCACATATGGACCTCATCACCTTCACTGCCCGTGTGGACGTCATCACCTTCACTGCACATATGGACCTCATCACCTTCACTGCCCATGTGGACCTCATCACCTTCACTGCCCGTGTGGACCTCATCACCTTCACTGCCTGTGTGGACCTCATCACCTTCACTGCACATATGGACCTCATCACCTTCACTGCCCGTGTGGACCTCATCACCTTCACTGCCCGTGTGGACCTCATCACCTTCACTGCACATATGGACCTCATCACCTTCACTGCCCATGTGGACCTCATCACCTTCACTGCCCGTGTGGACCTCATCACCTTCACTGCACATATGGACCTCATCACCTTCACTGCCCGTGTGGACCACGTCACCTGAAACACAGTTTTCATCACTACTTTTATACACAGCAATGGCAACCAACACCAGATTCCTTATTATGAAAAATATGATTTTTATGTCAGATGTAAATGATAACCTTAACATGTTACTGTGATTAGAACTAATGTTTATTAACTTTATTTTCAGAATATTTACTGAACCTGAATTAAATACCGAACACTGTATTAAATACTGAACACAGGCATAATCATAATCAGATAAAAATCTAAGTCGCTCTACACGAAAAACCTTGTATTGATGGCACCTGTCTTTTATTACAGCAAACAATTCGTCATTCATGTTCTATGTTTCACTTGATGAGTGAAATTCCCTTATAAGGAGATTACTAATACAAACACTAATTGATCAGATTAAAAGTTCTGTGGGTGTGGCTAAATGTAAATCAGCTGTGCTATGAACATGTCTGGCAACTTACAGCTCTACAGTTATAAAATGTATAAACACAATCTGTTATATTTTAGGCAGGAACATATAATAAACGCAGTCCTCACAGTGATTTCTGTCCTCGGGACTCTCAGTCAGTCTGTCCTGCAATTCAATGTTTTCAGTTGAATCATAGTTTCCGTCTGATCTTCTGTGGTCACCACATCCACAGTTTAATCCTGTGTAGGACATACAGTACCATTGATCAGTATCATAAATATGTAACATCTCTTACAGGGAATGTGTAGAGACACCGCTTTACATTGTACATCCAGGCTTATAAGTATTTTGGACCGAGGGTTAGGGTTACTATACAGCTTCATCACAATGGATTTAAAATGAATCAATCATGATGTGACGAATTAAACTAAAATACTTCATTAATTGTTTAGCAATTGCAGCAATTATTATTATTATTATTATTATTATTATTATTATTATTATATACTTATTTGTAAATGACAGTTCCTCTGTTTGCACAGGCTCAAAGTAACTGGACAGCTGACAGATAAGCAACAGACCCGAAAAGTTCTTAAAGGGTGGAGTCTTCACATGACCTCAACCCACCTGAGCTGCTTTTCACTCAGTGAAGACAAAAGTGAAGGCAGAAAGACCCCGCCCACACACACACTCAACGACAAAGTTCAAAATTAAGCCACTGTACAGATACTTACAGACCTAATAAGTAAAATAAAGAAGGTTAAAATATGGCTGCATGATTTAATATAAAAATATCACATTGCAATTATTTTGACACATACAGTACTGCAATATTAATTTAAACTACTATATTTAATTATTAAATGTAAAATTTTGTATTCATCTGTACTAACAGCAAATAACAGCACAATATATCATAAAGAGTCTGTTTTCCCGAGGTTTGTGTGTGTGTGTGTGTGTGTGTGAAGCTAAATAAGAGGAGAGGAGGAATGAGCCCCTCCCTTCTCCCTCTTCTCGTCTTATGGAGTAATCCTCCTCGCTTATTTGAGTTTCACATACACGCACAATGACGAAAACACAGTTTTATTGGGAAAATAAACAAGAAATCTCTCTCATGAGACTCGTCTGAGCCGCAGACTAACGGATTCACTGCTGTAAAGTAAAAATAAAACAAATTAACCAGCACTTTACCTTTGGGAAGAATCCAACGACAGAGCAGTGTTTCTGAGTTGAGTAGAGATCGTGTGTGTGTGTGTGTGTGTGTGTGTGTGTGTGTGTGTGTGTGTGTGTGTGTGTGTGTGTGTGTGTGTGTGTGTGTGTGTGTGTGAAGGTGCATGGTGTCCAATGACGCGCACACAGAGACACAAAGGTCAGGTTGATATAGAGAGAGAAAATGGATCTTTAACCTCTCTAATGAGACTTTCTTTAGCTATACACGTGCACGCACACACACGTGTGTTATAATAAACAGTACACGCGCGCTGTACACACACACATACAGACACAAAATAAAAGATGTTTTACACACACACGCATGATCACAGTGTTATAGTAAACAGTACACGTGTGCACGGATGTTGATGATACCAGTGAGAGACGAGCACTAAGACCCAGCAGGGGAGACGATTACCCACAATTCCTCACCGCAAGAGATAGAAAAACCGTTGGCTCAGTTGTGATCACGTGACACTTGGCGTCAAAACAAGAAGCGCATTCGTGATACATGATACTCGGTACTAATAAAAAGGAAAAACAACAACAAAAAATGTTCCCTGAAAATGTAAAAACCTGTAATAGTTATAAAACAACAGTTATGTTGCAATCACACTAAATAAATAAAATTGACACTATGAATAAGTCTTGTTATGAATAAGTAAACTTTATCAAGTCCAAAGTCAGCACAGCGATTACCAGGAGATTTGAGAGCATTTCATGTTTCTGTCTGCAGACCAGATTTATGTACATGTGATTTTTATTTTTGAAAACATTACAAACAGACTCTTTCACGTTGTTATTATGGGGTATTGTTTGTAGAGTTTTGAGAAAAATTATGAATTTAATCCTTTTTGGATAAGCGTGTAAAATTATGAAAATGTGGAAAGTGAATCACTGGGAATACTCTGCAGATGCACTCAATAAATGGGACAGAAATTTCTGATATTCTGTTTTACATTTGTAAATGTGTATTTCTACTTACCCTTGCTTTTGTTTATTATATAAGCAGTTATGATAAACACAGCACTGACGACCCCAACGAACCCGGCAGCCACGACCCCGGCAGCAGTTTTATTCCCAGTCATTCCATCTTCACCTGCCCAAAACAAAGGCCAAATCATATGAGTTATTGTACTTTTACTGACATTTGTTTGATTTACCAAAGTTCACTACACTTTTTATGTTACAGTACATGCAGCAAATAATAAGAAACTGTGCAAATTTTCCTCCACAAAAATTGTACTACAGTGAGAGCACCACCTCAGTTTAAGGTTGTGTGTGTGTGTGCGTGTGTGCGTGTGCGTGCGTGTGTGTGTGTGTGTGTGTGTGTGTGTGTGTGTGTGTGCGTGTGTGTGTGTGTTACATGATTAAGCCTTTATGATCATAGTTTCTGCTTTTCAAGACTAAACCTCTCTCTCTCTCTGTCTCTCTCTCTGTGTGGTTACGGGAAAAAGTAAAAGCACAAAGACATGGCTAAATTAGTTTTTAATCAGACAGAGAGGGTGTTCTGATTAAAAACTAGTTTATCTATGTTGGTATTTTTTCATTTTGCTAACCCTTTATTATCTTATAAGTGTCTTGATGTACTATAGACTCCCATGACAGTGCCCAATATCACATGGCTCTTTTGGTGTGCTCATGTTTATGCTTAAAGCCATGAGGAACAGTTACAATGTGAGGGATGTGTGAATGACGGAAAGAAGGAGGGCTAATGACAAGGATGATCCTGTAAAAAGTCTGTAAGATCTGTAAGGTCGGTGGAGTTTGTGATTTTGGAGACTTGAGTCAAGTTGTTCTCTGAAAGAAAGGTTGAAATGTTAAACCTTCATTGAAGAAGTTTTTCAGCAAGCTCTCGTGATGCACCGTGTCATTTCCTCAGACAGGATAACACATAAGGAGCATGGGGTTTGGGACACACACAGTGGAACTTTATAGTAAAAGTGATTGTGTGCTCTTACCATGGACTGACAGGTACACATTGTAAGACTTGCTCCCGAGGCGAACGCTGTAGTTCCCGCTATCATTTTTCGTGACGTTGATAAGGATGAGAAAACATTCTCCCTTTAAGAAGTTTTCCTTGGGAACATCTGCTCGTCCACGGTAATCCCGCCCACATTCTGACCCATTTGCACTCATTTCAAATATGAATGTGATGCCAATGTACCAGGACATGCTCATCTGCTGGGTCCAGTCTTCTGGGAAGGAACAGGGCAGCACTACCCTCTCCCCCTCTGTGGCATAAACATCACTGCTGCACACTCCTGTAAGGGGAAATATATCAAACATAACCAACATGACCTGAATAAATACCACTGGGAAAAACATGATGACTTTTTATTGTTTGTTTGCAAAATCATCACCTGAATAGCAGCACAGCAGGGAACAAAACAACCAGCCCCTGCTGAACCTGGAGAGAAACAGGACATAAGTAGTCATTAATGTTATCATACAGCAGTGTTGGGGAAGTTACTCAAAAAATTATCTACTACAAATGACTAATTACTACTTTAAAATTCTAATTTGATTACATTACTGATTATTACAAGTAAAACGTAATCAGATTACTAATGACGTTACTTTAAAAACATCTGTCACTACAGGCGCTGTGATGGGCTGCGCCTCAACCTGTTGTTGCTCCTCGCTCACTCCATAGGCTCCCTATGTAGGTGCCCACGCGAGGGGGCGGGGCCGCCAGGTCGGGCCAGCTGGTGATAATTAATGTTAATAGAGCTCACGCTTTATCTGTGTTAAAATCCTCCCCTTTTCCCTTCCTCCCTCCTTTAACCCTCTTCTTGTTTTTGTCAAGTCAAGTCAATTTTATTTATATAGCGCTTTTAACAATTGACATTGTCGCAGAGCAGCTTTACACAATAAAAAGAAGTAAGTTTTTATGCAATGTATATGAATCAAAATGATAAGATTGTCCCCGATGAGCAAGCCGAGGGCGACGGTGGCAAGGAAAAACTCCCTGAGATGGTAATAGGAAGAAACCTTGAGAGGAACCAGACTCAACAGGGAACCCATCCTCATCTGGGTGATAACGGATAGCAGGGATTGATCAGCATAATAATGTGTAAGACTGGAAGTTCAGTGTAACAGGAGATGTTTTAAAATTAAAAGGAGTCCAGTTTGTTCCCGGAGGCTCAGGTAGACTGTAGGGGATTCCGGTCCTGAGTTATCGAACAACTGAAGTCACAGGTCCCCAGAGCATCAATCGATGACAGGAGAGTCTTCATGGAAACCATCCCCAGCCACCATACGAATCCAGGCAGACCACACGGGGCATCCATGCGACGAGATCTCCAACCAGAAGCAGGACTCCAGGATAGAGACTTTTAAGATAATATCCATAATTTTGTTCCTGTAAGACCTTGTCTCGTGTCTGTGGTGCCGCCCAAAAGAAGCAAAAAGAGCAGGGCGCTCACCTGAACCGAGTTGGCTCATTTGTTCCTTTATAAATACGCTTACGTTTAAGTTCTAGTTGGGGGTCTTGCATTTGTTGGAATTTACCCGTAACATGCTGCTTAGCTCATGGTTTTAGTTTAGTTGTTTTCCAGTTTAGTTCAGTTCCCAGTTTGCTTAGATTTATATAGACTCTTGTTTGCTTTATTTTCATGATAAGTCTGTTTGTTTGTGTGTTTCATTTCTTCTACATTAAAAACATCTAAAACCATCTGAACCTCTGCATCTATGCCTCGCTTACACCACCGTAAGAAGAAGAAGCGTGACAACATGGAGAGCACTTTCAGGCTCACACACTAGTAAAGCAGCAGCAAGTTGCATTGGGAGAAACATTACAAATGATACTACAAAACGAATTCCTAGAGCTGACTCGTTAGTGAGCGACTCATCCCTCCAGTACAGGACTGTACCTGCATGCTGTTCACCTGTGTTACTGCTATTTGGAATAAGATATCAAGAAAATCATTACTATTGCAAATACTGTATATCAGTGTGAGCCGTTTGGGAGCTGACAGGGTCGACTCACTGGATATGACTCACTATAATTAGCCGTGATCTAGTTAACATCACCTGAATTTACAGTAACAGATAGTAAAAATCTAAATTTCACCTTTCTGTCTACATTCAGGCACTAGTCGACATGAATGAAATCTCAGTAAACACAGAAGTTAAGATGGCTGAACACGCGTGGTGATGCTTAGCTTGTGCTAATACCAACATTTAAAATATTTAAAATATTGCCCTACATTCAAAGTCAGTTATAAAAACCATTACAAATAAAAATCATCTCACAACAATCATGTCACATCCCATATTTGATTCTTGCCTTTTAAACATTCTGGTAAAGTTCTCTCGCTGTTGGAACACGTCAGGCTCCTGCGCAGACAGGCCTCAAACGGGACCGCGCATGCGCAACTTACCTGCGGGCGTATGTTCTACAGTAAACTGAATCACAGCACAGTTCACCTCGTCACATGAGTGATGTAATAGCATGCGGTAATAGCGTCCGTTTTCATATGTATTGTAACACTAACACTGTAGAACAGTGTCACATACAAAATATAGACATAAATAAATCAGTAATGTATGAAATATTAACTCAATAGAATAACTGGTATTAGTGTTAACTAAGATTTACTGAAATAAAGTTTTTGATCAGCTCACGTACTGCTCCATTTATTAAACAGTAATGTTTTAGCACCCTCTTTTGGACAGGTGGTGTAAATACTCACAGCACTATTTCCCAGTCTGCCTTACTGTATGCTTTTTATTTTATTTTATTTTATTAAGCGTATTTCACAATAAGGCGGCACGGTGGTGTAGTGGTTAGCACTGTTGCCTTGCACCGCCAGGGTCCAGGTTCAATCCCTGGCCAGGTTCGATTCCCGTCTCTGTGTGCCTGGAGTTTGCATGTTCTCCCCGTGCTTGATGGGTTTCCTCCGGGTTCTCCGGTTTCCTCCCACAATCCAAAGACTAACTAACTAACTAACCAAAGGTTAGGCTAATTGGCGTTCCCAAATTGCCCTTAGTGTGTGAATGAGTGAGTGTATGTGTGTGTGTGTGTCTGTGCCTTGCGACGGATTGGCACCCTGTCCACGGTGTACCCTGCCATGTGCCCTAAGTCTCCTGGGATAGGCTCCACCCCCGTGACCCTGAATACAGGATTAAGCGGTATAGATGATGAGTGAGTGAGTAATATAAAAACAAAAACAACCGAGATCTCCCCCAACAAAGAACAACATCAAGAATACCTCCAACCTGCAAGAAAAAAAAAAGGTAAAGCCAGACGCTCTTAAAACCAGCATAAATCCACAAAGAATTAACCAAGATAAAATTATCACTCGGATTAGCGATCTATGTAGCGTATTTTGTCGAGATGCAAAGCAAAAGGCATCTTGTTCAGCCGTCTGTAAGAAGATGAAGAAAGCGATGACTTCCGCTGTCTCGAAGTGACGCTTTTAGCCACAGACATTCCAAACACAGGAGACGATTTGGAGGTAATTCAGTGTAACATCAGAGTAATCAAGCAAAAGCAATCTCACAGCCAGGGGTGATCTTTGTTCATAAACATTTGAATATCAATGAAATATAAAATATAAATTCTGAAATACAATTACCTTGAGCCAAAACCAGAAAGCATTTGCATCTGCCACAAGGCACAACTTTATGGAGCTTAATTTTAGAATAATGCAATCTGTGTATCACCTTCAACAGCATGAGCTGAAGTCAAGCACTGACTGAACATGCGTGAATCCTGCGCAAGACCTCACATCTTGTCACTTTGATTCATACACATTGCATACAAACTTACTTCTTTTTATTGTGTAAAGCTGCTTTGCAACAATGTCAATTGTTAAAAGCGCTATATAAATAAAATTGACTTGACCTCACATCCCATTACTCATCAGAAACCACGCCGAACCTTATCCTTCTCCAATAAAGTTTTTAATTAGTCAGAACAAACTGAAGCATAAATGAAACAAATCATCACATTTCTGGAATCAGGAGACGTCAGAAGAAGGTCATGGAATGGCGAATACTATTCGATGGTGACTTTAGCCATGTGTGGAAGTTTTAATAAAAACATAATTTTATTCCCAGTGCTTTGAGTTAAATTGCATGTTTCATGGTTGACGTACAGTATATCTTATAAACATGAATGACAAAGACCAAGTGCACTGAAGGAGGATGGAACACAGGAACAGCATCAGTCCAGATATATTGGGAAATGTTTAGTGTTCTTGTATTTAATGCCACCAAGACAAAAGACTTTTGGGATATTATCTTAAAAGTCTCAAACTTTATAAAAAGTGAAACTCTCACATATTCCAGATTCATTTCAAGCCTTTTTTGTTTTTTAAAAAAGAGCAGTCTATTAAAATATTAGAATATTTCCTAAGATAAATATTTTAATAAAAAAAAATATTTACAAAAAATATTCACAGTAAACAATCTCTGAAAATTATGTTTATTTTATCCAACAAAAAAGAGGACTTTATGCAGATGTTTTAGCATGTTTTTTTTTTTTTTTTGTGATCTGTACAATTAAAATGGTTGAATGACATTCTTCATCATGAAGTATGTGATAAAAGTAAAAGCAGTATGACTCTGACCTGGTCATCTGTAACACAAATCCAGTCAGAATGTACACAGTGTTACAACAGACCGGTAACATTTACATTTAGGACTAATGGGTACATTAAATGTGGCACCATTTGGGGCTGCAGTGGCATCAGTGACACTGGTCATTTAGCAAATTTCTACCCACTACCTTACTCATCCCATAAGATAATAGCTACAGTACACTGGCTTCCTCTTTCATTCTGCCTCTGTACTCATGTTTAGCCACTTTGCAATTTGCTTGTGGGTATTTTTGCATCTTCTATCAATTTAACAGTCAAGGTATGGCACTTGCCCAAGGTTCTTAAAAAATCTAAAAAAAAATTTAAAAAAAGTTAAAGCTGTCAGGGGTAACCCCTAGAGGGCGCCTAGCGCCCAGAGATTTGTCTGTAGTTCCTTTTGTGTTTAAACTTCATTTCCCATGTTGCATCTCGGTCAGGTGACGTGGGCGCTCACCTGAACCGAGTTGCTCATTAGTTTTATTATAAATGGTTTGTTTTAGTTCAGTTTAGGGTCTTGTATCTGCTGATTTATCGTGGTAAATGTCTGCATGTTTAGTTCGTGGTTCCCGCTGTCATTATTCGTGTTTTAGTTTCGTTTTCATTGAAAGTATCTTTGTTTTGTTGATTTTCCCTGACCTTTTGTTTAAATGAAACATTGTTTCCGTTAACACCAGGATTCTCTGCATTTATGCCTCGCATCCCAATTCATGACAAAAGCAGATCAGAATAACAGCTCAGAGAATAACACAATTCTAGTTACATGATGCAGCAATTCCTCAGCAGGAATCTCACAACGAACCTTAGAAAGTAGAGTAGAAAAATCTCAGAACCACCCAATTGCATACAATATTCAACTTTTAAAAAAGACAAACAATAAACTTCAAACTAAATTTAGGCAGATGGAGCTCTTCCATTCTGTTCAGGATTAAAATGCCTAAACTGCTATAATTAATTAATATTAATAAAAATAAAACTAATAGACAAAAAAAAAATGGAGTTGGAACCCAGATGTCATGCTGTATAAGCACCTAATAAGCAGCGTATACATAGAAGAAAACATTGGTTATCGGTACGTTAGCCAGCTGGACCCCAAATTTAACAGATCTGAATCTCCACAGTGGGCATGGCTCACCTTGCAACATTTGGCACATGTGTGATTAAGTTTATTGCTTAATGTTCTGGGCATGTAAAATGATCGGATCGGTCTAATAGCCGATCACCCAGTAGCCTAAACTAATGACAAAAGACAATTTAGATGCAATTTTTGACTTGAACATGAACTCACAGTTGCCCATGATTGGTTAGTGACACTGGGATTGTCAGGGAGTGAGATTAAAACCCTGCCCTCACAAAGACATGGCAGACACAAGGAACACAGAAAAACAGGTTTCAGATTAGGGAAAAAGCTCATATGTAGCCATGAAAAGTGCATGCTTCACTTCATATAATTATGTGCACATTTTTGGTAAATTATGAGATAAAAGGAAAAATGTACAAATTGAAAACAAGCTAAAAAAATAGCTAAGTAATAAAGTGACAGAAAGAGAGAGGGAGAGAGAGAGTGGGGGGGGGTGCAAAAGAATGCAAACAGAACTGAGATCTTCATGTTCTGTACATTTGGTCATTCTTCAGTATAAAACAATACAAAATGGCACTTCACTGGCAGTATAGACCACATCACCTGAAACACAAAATCCAACATTAGATTTATACCCAGCAACGACAAACAACAATGCCCTTTACTATACAAAATATTCTTTTTTTTTTTGCCATGCAAGTAATAACCTTAACATTTTGGTTACTTTAATTAGAACCCATTTTAACCCAAAATCATGTTAGTGCTTCCTCGTGCTTATCAGGTACTCTCGCTTGGCCATCAACTATTTCCTGCACCCTCTTCAAGCCTGCAGGCTCTTCTAAAGGTGTGATCATTCTGTTACGTGGGGAGGTATGGAGAGCCGCACCATGAGATGTTTTAATGATAAGAGCCCTGACGCAGGGCTTTAGAGGTGGTCAATGAAATTGGATTTGGTCAGAATGCTTGTGATACGCACTGGAAGACCTTCCCATTTGGAGATGGCGTGGGATTATTAATTAGAAAACGTAAAAGAAAACAAAAGAAAATTGAAAATACAAACAGAGCCCGCCGTCTACAGAGAACGGCCAGACGGTCCTCTCAGGGCTTATGCCCTTACTGAGGACTTATAAGAGAGAGTTATGTTTTTTAAATTAATGTTATGTTAAATTAAACTGACCGTGCACTCTTTCACGCACGTTCGTTTGATATTCAGCTTTTGCCGCCCCTCTACATGGGCGAAGGTTTTGAGCGAATATTGGGTCTTGTGATTTGTTCGCCTATTTGTGTTGTATGCAGAGGGCCAGCAAAATCTGAATATCAAACGAACATTGAACAGCAAATGAACTTTACCACAGTGCTTTCGTCTGTGTCTTAGGGAGGCAGAGGCTTGGGCTTTGCCTCGGTCTCTTTACTTTCTGCACGCTTGCCTTTTATTTTATTTTTGTTCTTTTTTTCATTCTTTGACTTTGGCCCTGATACCTTTACTGGTGCTACCTAATGATCACACGAAGTGAGGCGGTATCAGGACCCTTTAAATAAATGCGCCACCAGGTCCGGCTCGTTCAGGCTGATTGCCTGATTGCGGCGTTGTCTGGTAACCGCGTGTATAAATGGCCGCACCTTTGCCTGTTCAGAACTCTGTGGAGCAGCAGCCTGCGGATCTGCCCATTCTGAACAGTTTATGCTCGTCTCTGCCTCTCGCACAACCCACATCGTTACAGGATGAAATCATTCATAAATCTTAAAACAGTTAAAACTTTTTTAAATTGTGTTTTAAACTTGCTGCAATACTCACAGTAATTTATTTTCTTGGAACTCTTTACGTCGTTCACCCAACATGCCTCCAAGAGGATTACAGTTTCGTAATCTCAAGCAGTTATAACATTCACGAGTCATTCCTGTGTGTGAAATACCCATGATCAGTACTGTAAATATGCAACGTTTGTAGCAGAGATTTTGTAGGAGCACAGCTTGGTCAGCTTCATAAGTACATGGACAGCTATTCTTCATGCCGTCTAATAACAACTGACTGTTCATATTACTTAGTTATATAATGCCATGTGTGTTATTTCATTGTTTATAAAAAAAATCCAGTATTGTTCTAGAATGTAGAAAATAAACACGTGTTCATCTTGACTCGTCTTCAGGTTGTGGTTATCTTTTCCAAGCTAATATTTATCACCCTGCTGCCAGTTTACAGTTATTAAATGAAATAAACTGGTATCATTCACTCCCCCCCCACCTTGTCTTTATTGTCACAGGAAGCAAATGAGTCACTGAAAGTTTGAGAAGCAAGGCAGGCCAATTAGAGAGATGTGTTGGAATCTACAGTAGCACAACAACCTTTCTGTGCCTTCAGTCCATCCTTAAGGCTTTTTTTTTATGTTTTCTGTTTATTTGTTCACCACCAGAAGGGCTGGTTCTAATTAACTACCCAGTTCTGAAGATTTCTTTTGTATAAATCTTTTTCTGCATTTCGATAGGACTACCCTTTAAAAGACAATTCCAGCTTGACCTTCACTGAAGTGGTTTCTGCTGCAGGATGTTACAAGAAAGGGGAAATCCTCTTCATGTCTGAGAATGTCTGAGATCTCTTAGGAGGAACATGAGATTCACTGTTCGGTGTGTGTGGGAAGCTGTTGTGTTCGTCTGGTTCTCTGCCTGGAATTTCTGGATTCTATTTTTAATTTAAGGGGACCGAAGGTGTAATGCATTCAATTGTTGTGCAAACTGATATTCATTAGTATAAATGCTGTAAATAAATGTTAATATTCTGTTGTTCTGGGGTTGTATTTGCTTAGTTGCTTTAGGAATGTAATCCACAAACGAAGATAAACATAATCCAAATGCAAACATACTGTATATTTATACACTGCATGACTTACTACACTTTATTAGTTGACAAGTAATTATAATGTGTACACAACTAGTCATGTTTAGTTTGTTTTATTTGTATACACAGTAAAATTCATATTCATAAATATATATATAACCAGTTATTTAATTATAAAAATAAAATAAAAAAACAGGAGAAACAGAAGCCTGAAGCAGGTGGAATGAACATTACCAGTCTGTACTCAAGAGACAGATACGTCCAGTGATGGAGATAAACTTAACTCAACAATAAAAACAAGATTATCAAATCGTTATTTAAAAAAAATAGTATTTGCAAAGTTCTGATTTGTAATAGCAACAATTATGATACAAATAGCAATTTAATATCAAATAAATATATAATAAGTACATCCATAATGTTACCTCATGGTGTTCATGCATTTTTCAGCAAACTCAAAAATTAATCTTTTAATCTCGCATTCTGATAAAGCTCTTCTGTGTGTCTGATCACATGCCACATGAGGAGGAGGAGCAGAATGGCCACACCCACATCTCACCCCAGCTCTTTCTCATTCACATTACACTTCATCTGGGTAGAGAGAGATTTTTTTTTTTTTTTTCAAATTCATGAATATTTTTAGGAAAATGAAAATAATTATGTTACACATTAATTCTGTATTCTTAGTCATTCCTTTTCTTCATTCTCCACATCCTCTTACTGTTCTCCTCATTCTTCCTTTTTCCCTAAAAAAATAAAAGTCAGGATTAAAAGTTCATACTTCAATGTCACATCATCTTCACAAAAAGTCAGCAAATCACTCACTCACTCACCATCTATACCGCTTTATCCTGTATTTAGGGTGGATAAGGTGAATGTAAAGGGGTTGGACAATGAAACTGAAACACTGGCCAGTTTAGTGTTGGAGGTTTCATGGCTAAATTTGACCAGCCTGTTGGCCGATCTTCATTGATTGCATATTTCACTAGTAAGTCTTTGTGATGTATCAAGAGCCGCGGTATCCAGGGTAACGTCAGCACACCACCAAGAAGAACGAAAAACATCCAACAGGAGTAACTGTGGACACGAGAGGAAGCCGTCTGAAAGGGATGTCCGGGTGCGAACCCGCATCGTGTCCAAAAAACATAAAACCACAGCTGCCCAACTCACTGCAGAATTAAATGTGCACCTCAACTCTCCTGCTTCCACCAAAAACTGTTTTCAATGGTGCCAGCAGTGAGAATCTTGTGCTGTGGACAATGTGAGACATGTATTGTTCTCTGATGAGTCCACCTTCACTGTCTCTCTCGCGAGAGTTACGGTGTGGAGACGCCCCAAAGAGTGTACCACCTAGAATGTTGCATGCCCGGAGTGAAGCATGGGGGGGCGGGGATCAGTGAGGGTTTGGGCTGCGATATCATGACATTCCCGAGGCCCAATACTTGTGCTTGATGGGCGCGTCACTGTCAAGGACTACAGAACCATTCTGGAGGACCATGTGCACCCAAACATTGTATCCTGAAGGCGGTGCCGTGTATCAGGATGATAATGCACCAATACACACAGCGAGACTGGTGACAGAGTGGTTTGATGAACAAGAAAGTGAAGCTGAACATCTCCCATGGCCTGCACACTCACCAGATCTAAATATTATTGAGACTTTGGGGTGTTTTTGTGGGAGCGAGTCAGGAAACGTTTTCCTCCACCAGCATCACGTAGTGACCTGAACACTATTCTGCAAGAAGAACGGCTCAAAATCCCTCTGGACACCGTGCAGGACTTGTATCTGTCAGTCCCGAGGTTAATTTATGCTGTATTGCCCACAAAAGGAGGCCCGACACCATGAGTATGAGTGCAGATCAATCCCTGCTCTCCGTTATCACCCAGATGAGGATGGGTTCCCTGTTGAGTCTGGTTCCTCTCAAGGTTTCTTCCTATTGCCATTCAGTAAGACATTTCCTTGCCTCTGTAGCCCTAGGCTTGTTCATCAGGGCCTATCTAATAGTTAAAATTTGTACATATTATCTCACACATTGCATAATTATCTCCTTCATTTTTTTTCTTTTTATTTCAGTAAACTGCTTTGCGACAATGTCCAATAACAGTTGTTAAAAGCGATACATAAATAAAACTTAATTTAATTTCATTTAATAATATTTTCCTCTGAAATCTTCTCCTGTCTTCTGTCCTCTGATATTCCTCATGGACTATTTGAATGAGAGAAATGAAGATAAATATTTTCTATGAAATATCTCTATTTCTCTAAATATCTCTATCCTGTTTTTTTTTGTTGTTTTTTTTAAGTATGTGGATTTTTGAACCAATTTGAGTGCCTTTGGTTTACATGTTTGACATTGTATTTTTCTGGGCTTAGTTTAGACATAGATTCAACCACTTACATTCTTGGTATTTTCTTCCTCTTGGTACACTGTGGTCTCCATGACTTGTCTTGATGGTTTTGACTACAACACTACTTAAAAGATCTACAGAGCCAAGTGGTTACTCTTTATTCACAATTAAAAAGGAATTACTATAGACCTACCATCTGGCCAGTGTGGGACCTTTCACTTGTCAGGGTGTGAAGGCATACTAAACCTTTCCCCCAAAATTTGTTAGGGATCCCTGAACAGTGTTTCAGTGGTCAATCGCTGATCCCTGATCACAGAAATTAGAATCAGCCAATACCAACAACCAATCGCTTCTCACAGGTGTGTGAGTGTCAATGGGATCTGCTGTTTAAATGTTTTATGTATAGCGTAGGCCGATTTGGTACGGCTGATTGATCAGAGCACCCTTAAAATTTGCCATTTCCACAACTGATGGTTTGCTCTCCATATTGTTTTGAGTGCAGTAATACACAGGGAAACACAAACCTTTAAACTGCAATGTGGTCAGCTTCTTAAAATGCATATGGTCCTCAAATCTGACTTGAGTTCCACAGAAATACAGTCCCAGGTCATCTGTCGTGATGTTGATGATGGTGAATATGGCCGTCTTAACCCCGATGTCTGGCTCTAGGATGAAGTGATTCCTATTTTTGTTAAAATATATAACAAAGTTTTTACGAATCTTGGTTATCCCTGCTGAAATCAGAAGTGTAAAGGCTTCTGAACTCAGAAGATACAAGGACACGTTCTCAGAACTGGTGATGTCACAGTGCAGTGTGGTATTGTCTCCCGGTCTGACAGTCAGTGTGTGAGGGAACAAAGCGGGCAGTGTGGTGCTGGCTCCTCGTCTGACAGTCAATGTGTCAGGGAATAAAGAGGGATCTGAAAAACAGAAACCAAATATGAATATTGGTAAGTGTATGGCCACAGCATCCCTTTAATCAACATGCCAAGAACATTAAGCCAAGAACATGTGTAATTTACATGTGTAATTTAAGTGAGAATGCGCAGGGATTGTAATCCCCTGATAATCAAAACTCACCAGTGAACCCCACCACCAATATCATATCATATAATGATGGATAGAAATAATTAAGTGTAATGTGATATTAACAATAAAGTGGTTGGCATTCTCAATAATATGTCATTGGGAAGCAAATGAGAACATTCATCTTCATCCTGGTGTAAGTGGTGTTTGCGTCCTTTTTTTTATTATTTTATCAAGACAATCCTCATGATAAACATCAATGAGAGGAATGAAAAGAGTTATTAATTTGTTTTCTGTTTGTGCTTACATTTACATTATGGCATTTGGCAGATGCCCTTATCCAGAGTGACTTTTATCTCATTTTTACATCTGAGCGGTTGAAGGTTATCTGGGTGTTTATGGTGTGTATGATCCACAGTTTATGTAAATGTGTGATGCGCTGGTCATGGTATTGGTCGGGTCTTTCCTTTGCCTTAGTCTTGAGTCTGACTTGCTCTGAGCCCTTTAAAGTTTTGGTACACTTTGGTCTAAGTCATGGTTTGGTGGCCTTGACAACAACACTATTTAAATGATCTACAGAACAAAGAGATCTGTATTTTGTAAATGAGTTTTTGTAAAGATATTTTTGTACAAGAGTTTTTGTATAGTTGTTATAGTTAAAGTAAATAATTTTTCATTATAAATTTGTCATCTGGCCATTGTGGGTCCCTTCAGGCCAGGGTATTGAAGGAGCATACTAAACCTCATGTACAAAAATATCTTTACAAAAACTCATTTACAAAATACAGATCTCTTTGTTCAAACCATGACTTAGACCAGAGTGTACCTAGAAAGAATTCCAAAATGTATGGTGTGCTCTTCATGTTTTTTTGGAGTAGAGTAATATACAGGGAAACACAAACCTTCAAACTGCAACGTGGTCACCTTCTTAAAATGCATATGGTCGTTGAATCTGGCTTTAGTTCCACAGAAATAACGTCCCAGGTCGTCAGTGTTGGTGTTGATGATGGTCAATATGGCATTGTTTCCCTTGCTGTTTGGCTCCAGGATGAAGTGATTATCATTTTTCTTATAATAAATTAGAAGTTTTTGCCAAATTCTGGTTTTCTGTGCTGAAATCAGAAGTGTAAATTCTTCTGAAGAATTCAGAAGATACCAGGACACCGCCTCAGAACTGGTGATGTCACAGTGCAGTGTGGTATTGTCTCCCGGTCTGACAGTCAGTGTGTGAGGGAACAAAGAAGGCAATTTGGTGCTGTATTCTGGCCTGACAGTCACTGTGTCAGGGAAAGAAGAGGGATCTAAAAAACAGAAAACAAATATGAATATTAGTAAGAATATGGCCACAAAATCTCTTTAATCAAAATGCCATAATTAAGCCAAGAATGGGTGTAATTTAAATAAGAATGGGTCGAGGTTGTAATTCCACAAAGTGGTTGGCATTCTCAATACTATTTAATTGAAAAGTGAATGATACCATTCATCCTTGTCCTAAGAGGTGGTTTTGTCCCCCTGTTCTCAAGCATGCAAGAATGCTCAAGCCTGAGCAATAGCAAGTGCACACACAATGGCAAGAGAAAGATTAAAAGACCAACAATTTCAAGTTTGGTTGGTCAAAAGAAAAAGAAAAAAGAAGAAGAAAAAAATATATTATAACTTCTGAAATGTCTTTTGCTTATTTCATCAAGACATTTCTTATGGTATACTTGAATGAGAAAAATGAAGAGAAATATTTGTTTTCTGTCAGTGTTTTATAGGAACAAGGATTTTTCTTTGGTCCATTTTGCATGCCTATGGTTTGTATTTTATGTTTCATGAACTGCTCATGGTCTTGGTATGGTCTCGCCTTGCTTTAGTCCTGGTCTTGACTTGCTCTTAACCCCTTAAAACCTTGGTCTTGGGTCTTGGTCACAGCTTGGTGGTATTGACAATACACTATTTAAATGATCTACAGAACCAAGAGTATATATGCAGTATATTCACTTTTGTGATGGAGTTACGGTTAAAATGATTTTTTTTTAGAAATAATGAAAACCAAATGAAATTCTGGCCAGTGTGGGTCTCTTTACTTGTCAGGGTAGTATAAGAACATACCACACATTTTCCCAAATTTTGGGAATTTCTCAACTAATGGTTGAGAATACCAAAATGCTTTTGGTAGGCACAGTGGTTAGCACTATCTTCTGCACCTCCAGGGTCCAGGTTCGATTCCCAGCCAGGCTCAATTCCCGTCTCTGTGTGCATGGAGTTTGCATGTTCTCCCATGTGCTTGGTGGGTTTCCTCTGGGTACTCCGGGTTCCTCACACAGTCCAAAGACAGGTAGGTTAGTCTATTTGGCATTCCCAAATTGCCTGTAGCATGTGTGTATTTGTGGATTGGCACCCTGTCCAGAGTGTACCCTCCCTCGTGCCCCAAGTCTCCTGGGATGGGCTCCAAGCCCCCCGTGACCGTGAATACAGAATTAAGTGGTATAGACGATGAGTGAGTGAATGAGTGAGAGTAAAACACACTGAAACACAAACCTTCAAACTGCAATGTGGTCACCTTCTTAAATTGCATATGGTCTTGGAATCTGACTTTAGTTCCACAGAAATATCGTCCAATGTCATCTGTTGTGATGTTGATGATAGTCAATATGGCCGTGTTAACCTGGCTGTCTGGTTCCAGGATGTAGTGATTCTTATTTATGTTATAATAAACAAGGAGGTTTTCCCAAATTTGGGGTTTCTGTGCTGAAATCAGAAGTGTAAAGGCTTTTGCACTCAGACGATACCATGACACCTCCTCATAATTGGTGATGTCACAGTGCAGTGTGGTATTGTCTCCCGGTCTGACAGTCAGTGTGTGAGGGAACAAAGCTGTGCCTGAAAAACAGAAACTAATATGAATATTGGTATAACCATGGCCACAATATTCCTTTAATCAAAATTCAGTCATTTAAAATTTAAGCCAAGCCTAGGCATGATTTACAAACTAATCAAAACTGGCCAGTACAACACACTAATTATGAAACTTCATTTCAAATTCAAATTTTGTAACATTCACAACCCCACACATCACAGCATGCAGTGAAATGGTTTGATGAGTTTGGGTTTGTTTGGAATGGGTACCAGGAGAAAGCCTCTTTTTTCTGCACTTAAACAAACCACAAGTGTTCTGGAACAATGTGTTATGGATCAATAAAACCAAAGTGGATTTGTTTTGGCAAAAACTAAACAGCATTTCAGTAGAAACACCTCATACCCACTGTCAAGCAGAGTTGTGGTGGGGTGTTGATTTGGGCTTGTTTTTGCAGCCAAAGGACCTGGTCTCCTTGCAGTCACTGAGTCGACCATGAACTACTCTGTATAACAGACTATTCTAGAGACAAATGTGAGGCCATTTGTCTGACAGCCAAAACTTGTTGAAATTGGGTCATACAAAAGGACAATGATCCAAACTCAATTTAAATGCTGTGACAGGAACTTAGAGAGTTGTGCATGAGCGAATCCCAAAAAAAACAAAGCTGTAAAGACGACTGGACCAAAATGATGTGAGAGACCGATTAATACAGATAAAAGAATGCTTTATCTGAATCATTAATTGTTAGAGATTCTAATATTCATTTTAAAAATCCAGCAGAAGACCCTTGGAAATGACCAGATTTGAGAGGAAACCTGCTAATTTACAAAGAATTTCAGAGCATGGCCCTTGGGTCTGTAAATAAAAATCAGGTAAAAATCGTTTTTTCACAGATTCTTACATGTTTAAGGGATGTAAAATTACAGAGATGTTTTAACTATAGCAGGTAAGATTTTAGGAGTTTAAAATGGTGACAGGGCGCATGCGCCGTATCGATTCCTCCTCCTTTGGATATTAACGCCTGTGCATGTGGCCTTGATGACGTATTTTTGACAGCGGTTTAACACACTACAGTCATAGGCGTAATTTCACAATTCGTCCGTGTAACAGAGGAGACGTAAAAACAAGTTTTGTGTCTGTAAACGGTCAGAGTCGTGTATTTCAGAGTTGTACTGTAACAAACACACAAAATATTGTATCTGTAAGCTGTCGCGGTCGTAGATTTTGGAATCCAACTCGGACAAAACACAGAATTACACACAAAACCTTTTTTTACGCACAATTATTTTTGACAGTGATTTTATTCCATATTCCTAGATACTCTGATCAACTTTGTAAACTACTATAGAAATGACAGAAATACTTGAATTACATTCATTTTCTAGGAATTGTTAGGGGTGCCAATAATTGTGGAACAGATTATTTTATGAAAAATTACTATTTTTTTTGTCAGGGATTTTTATTTCCCCTTAAAATTCACTTTATAATCACGTTTATTTTTCTACAATTTTCAGTGTGATAATATGCTTCTGCAATAAAAACTGAATTTATTTTAAGGCTTTTAACACATCTTAACCAGGGGTGCCAATAATTATGGAGGGCACTGTATATATCCATAGAAAGCCTAAAGTGTCTACTTTTAAATGTAGCAAGCTTAATCAAAAATAAATGTTCTGAGTTTATGTAATCCATATGAATCTAAGGAGAAATACAGTCTTTCTGCCACACTTTATTCACTGATAATGACCTGAGACAGGACACGCCCACACGCTGTTTACAGGGAAACAGTCAGGGTAATCTACATACAAGGACACGCCCCCAAACACACACACACACACACACACACACACAGTAGATTCGATAATTTTCCTGCACGTGTGGAAGATGTTAGGTGCTGTACAGGTTTCTGAAGCTCTACAGAATGTTCTGGACAGTGGGCGGAGTTTAGATTTACCTCAGAACAACACTGAGACTCCAACAGAGGACGAAGGAGGAGAATCCAGCAAGCTGTTAGCATGGGTAAGTTTTTAAATCTTATATAATCCATATTCTGATAATATAAAACTAATCTTAATTCATTTTTCCTCATTTTCTCACAAGCTTTTGCCAGTTTATGTGACACATTGTCATTTAATGTCACTTACATGGTTTGGTTAGCATGTAGATAACACTGCTAAATCATGCTAACATACTGCCTTATGTAGCTTAGCACAAACAGGTTAGCTCACAGGTGGCTAAGCTAATGCCTTACAGTATGTAGATTACAGATGGTTGTCAGTATCAGCTGTGGTGTAAATGTTTATAATATTCACCCCGTGTTGGATAGCTTCATGTTATGGTAGATATTTGGTTCAGTTTTTGGTTAGCTTATGACACTGCTATCTGTAATGGTATTTAGCACAAACACTTTAGCCCCCGTTGCCTAAAATACTGCCTTATATAGCTTACAGATGTTTGTGATATTAAGGTGTAAATCGTAATGCAAAAAGTATAAATCATTGTATAACATTGCAAAAGTTTGTGTTGTCTTTATGCATGGTCAAGAGTTATTGATGATTATTGACAGTAATTTCATTATCATCATGCATCATGTTTCTTTTTCCTTTTTTATAAACCGTTGTGATCATAAAAATGATCAGCCACCTGTTTTATAGAGACCAAATGCAAACTCAAAAAAATATTATTTTAAGCGGTTGACCACACGATAAGGCTTCACCTGTGACTGCACACAACCAGCACATGGACTGACCACAGATGCCAGGAATGTTACCACTGCTGCTCACAGGGTCTGTGTGAATTGCAAATCAGTTTATGGTAAGCAGCCATAAACACCATGGAAATGCCAGGTTTGCGATGTTCACTTGTGTCTTGAGTTAAATACAGTAAGAACTGCTTTTCGAGAGAAGCACAAAGATGTATGACTGTGTATGTGCATGGACACTTACGAGTAGAGCTGGTCTCAGGTGGTCTAGTGGAGACAACTGTGTTCTCTGTGAGAGAAAGTTTACACAACTCTGATGTAACACACAGTGGCACTAATATAAAACTTAAATAGGGTTCTTTAAGACAGTGACACACTGAACAATATCGAATCCATCAACCACATGTCAGTACTAATATCTACTCATTTGTTAGAAATCCTCACCGAGGCAGCAGCACACAAGGCCAAGCAACAGCCAGCAGCACCTGCAGAAAAGTAAAAAAAAAAAAAGTACAAAAATATTTTTATGATACACCTGGGTACAGGAAAAGGAGACTCTTTTGCTGGTTGAGCGCTGCTGGTGGTCAGATCTATAGAGGTGTCCTGTGTAAGAGGCAACTTGGCAAAAATCAATATCCTGACAAATGCATGTCTCAGTGTACTTTTCTGAGATATTCTCAACATTGTAGTTTCTTCTCAAAAATCATTTTCAATAACTGGAAGCAGACACAGTGCAGTGAAGGGAAAAGTATTTGCCCCTTCCAGATTTTTTTTTTGATCTGTCGCACTTGAATGATCGCGATCAAACAACAAATTTTTATATTGCACAAAGATAACCAGAGTAAATACAAGATGCAGTTTTTAAATGATCAGTTCATTAATTAAGGGAAAAAAGTTGTGCAAACCTGCCTGACCCAGAAACCAGAGCATTTTGCTCATGTGTTTGCGTTATAACCAGCACAACCTGGGCGATATGATGAACTGAATTTTATTTACTTTTTTTTTAACCAGCTATACCCACATGACTGAGCAAGAAATGCAAAAAATATTTTGTTTTTGGTTGTTTCTGTGACAAACTAATAATAATAATAATAATACGTGAATTTCGTGAGTTCATTCCCATATTCCAGCAGCAGCAAAATGTAAACATTTTAAAAGTAATGATAATTTTGGTTCTACATGACACCACAAAACCCACAGTTTAATGTCTGAAGCCTCACTCGCCTCAGTTAAGGTCAGTGTTCATGATTCAACAATAAGAAAGAGACTGCGAGGCAAAAATGTCGTCCATGGGAGAGTTCAGAGGTGAAAGACACTGCTGACCAAAAAGACACAAAGTCATCACTTGCACAAGTGCAATGAACCAATAAACACCAGCAAGTCCACCTCTCAGTGGCTCACAATGAGCAAAATACATCTGCTCTTAAATCAGATTGAGAAAAGAATTAGTAAGGGGCAAATACTTTTTCACAGCACTTTGAGTGTGTGTGTATGAATGCACACACATTGTGATGATGTAACAGAGATAAGCGCTGCTAATTAACAATGTAGCTTTGTGTTTAATTTAATTTGAAGGCAAATGTTAAACTCTTGGATTTGTAGTTAGTTTGTAGTGTTTAAACGCTGCACTTGGGTTTTAAGTGAGAAACTATTGTTATAAGAGCTACAGTCGTGTCCAAAAGTTTTGAGAATTACATAAATATTGGAAATTGCAATTAGCAATTTGCATATACTCCAGAATGTTCTGAAGAGTGATCAGACGAATTGCATAGTCCTTCTTCGCCATGAAAATTAACTTAATCCTGAAAAAAACTTTCCACTGCATTTCATTGCTGTCATTAAAGGAGCTGCTGAGATCATTTCAGTAATCATCTTGTTAACTCAGGTGAGAATGTTGACGAGCACAAGGCTGGAGATCATTATGTCAGGCTGATTGGGTTAGAATGGCAGACTTGACATGTTAAAAGGAGGGTGATGCTTGAAATCATTGTTCTTTCATTGTTAACCATGGTGACCTGCAAAGAAACGCGTGCAGCCATCATTGCGTTGCATAAAAATGGCTTCACAGGCAAGGATATTGTGGCTACTAAGATTGCACCTAAATCAACAATTTATAGGATCATCAAGACCTTCAAGTAAAGAGGTTCAATTTTTGTTAAGAAGGCTTCAGGGCGTCCAAGAAAGTCCAGCAAGCGCCAGGATCGTCTCCTAAAGAGGATTCAGCTGCGGGATCGGAGTGCCACCAGTGCAGAGCTGCTCAGGAACGGCAGCAGGCAGGTGTGAGCGCATCTGCACGCACAGTGAGGCCAAGACTTTTGGAAGATGACCTGGTGTCAAGAAGGGCAGCAAAGAAGCCACTTCTCTCCAAAATAAACATCAGGGACAGATTGATCTTCTGCAAAAAGTATGGCGAATGGACTGCTGAGGACTGGGGCAAAGTCATATTCTCGGATGAAGCCTCTTTCCGATTGTTTGGGTCATCTGGAAAAAGGCTCGTCCGGAGAAGAAAAGGTGAGCGCCACCATCAGTGTCATGCCAACAGTAAACAGTAAAGCGTCCTGAGACCATTCATGTGTGAGGTTGCTTCTCATCCAAGGGAGTGGGCTCACTCACAATTTTGCCCAAAAACACAGCCATGAATAAAGAATGGTACCAAAACACCCTCCAACAGCAACTTCTTCCAACAATCCAACAACAGTTTGGTGAAGAACAATGCATTTTCCAGCACGATGGAGCACCGTGCCATAAGGCAAAAGTGATAACTAAGTGGCTCGGGGACCAAAACGTTGAAATTTTGGGTCCATGGCCTGGAAACTCCCCAGATCTTAATCCCATTGAGAACTTGTGGTCAATCCTCAAGAGGCGGGTGGACAAACAAAAACCCACTAATTCTGACAAACTCCAAGAAGTGATTATGAAAGAATGGGTTGCTATCAGTCAGGATTTGGCCCAGAAGTTGATTGAGAGCAGCCCAGTCGAATTGCAGAGGTCCTGAAAAAGAAGCGCCAACACTGCAAATACTGACTCTTTGCATAAATGTCATGTAATTGTCGATAAAAGCCTTTGAAACGTATGAAGTGCTTGTAATTATATTTCAGTACATCACAGAAACAACTGAAACAAAGATCTAAAAGCAGTTTAGCAGCAAACTTTGTGAAAACTAATATTTCTCAAAACTTTTGGCCACGACTGTAATTACTCATGAAACTTTTTTAAGGTTTAAAATTGTAACAAAATCAACAACATCTTCAGGAAAGAGGAGATTATGCTTATATGTGGTTTTTCAGGAACATGACAAGACCTTTTTTTTTTCGCATTAACTTCTAGAGGTGAAAAATGAGAGTCTGGGGAAGAAACAAAGGTTTATAGCTGCTATAAGGTGACAAAAGGTACAAACTTTCACCAAATATTACATGTAATCCTAAATGGATAAAAGAAAGAGATTCTTTTTTTATTTTTTTAAAATTGTAATTATTGGATCTTTACACACTTCACACGCTCTCGCCACACTTCCAGTTTCTCAAAACAATTGTCTGTGGAAAATATGAGCAATGTGACTTTCAGACAAGTCAGATATAAACGACTTTTATTTTCAAATCAAATTGCTACAGGTGTGCTGAGGCCAGAGCGCATCCCTTTCTCTCTCTATGTGAAGAGAAATAATGTGATACTGTGAATAAGTTTCACTGTGTACTAACCATATATGGTTGAAGTGACAGTAAAGCCTACTTGAATTACTTGAACTACTTTTGTATCAATAATAATTCTTCTTTGAATGTACTTTCTCCATTAATCTTTATTATCACCTTTGTTGTTTTTCTTTTTTTTTCAGTAGTTTTCATCATAATGTCACATTATTTTTAATAGCACAGTTAAATACACATACTGTACATTAGTTTTTTTTAATTTACTTATTTTATTGTTTTTTGACAGAATAAAGCGGAGTGGTATTAGAGAATGAACTACAATAACACTACTTTATCATATCATCCTATCGCTCAGTATGTCACTATGTAACAGCAGATAGTTCTGCTAACGTGGTGTATATACACAGGTTTAAAGAGGCACTCTGTTTTTTAAAGTCATTCTGTTTTTTAAAGTCATTTCAGTTAAAATGAAGAAGTGAATCCTGTGTTTAGTTTTCAGGTAGCATGTTGATTCCGTGTGTCTGCTGCAACTCGGTCATGTTTTAACTTTCACTGTTTCTTCATATAATGCTATATACAGCTTAATGTAAAAATCTTATGTTAGTTAGTTATGTTATATTATGTTTTAGTTAGGTTTACTTAATGTAGAAACTGAGAAACTGAATCCTGAAGGCACCCCTTGATTTTTAGCAAACATTGGTGCATCATTACTTTTTCTGTCATAAATTGAACAAAGATAAAAAAATTACAACATTATTGTGGCAATGTGCGAAACTTTGTGCACCCTACATAATCAGTACTCAGTAACGCCTCCTCTGGCAGATATAAATAAAACGTACATGAATTAAAACCATAAAGAGGTAACCCCACCCACATTTCAGCTTTCCTTACCTTTGAGACATTTCCGCTTGGTGCCGGTGTGGATACCAGTTAGTGATGGAACAGCTGAGCACAGGATCTCAAGCCTTTTATCCAGCAGCAGGAGGCGTGGCTGGCAGATACAAAGTTGCCAACTGTTTTCACTTTATTTTTTTATTGCAATGAGTTGAAACGATACAAAATAGAATACAATGGGCATTAATTACAGTACAAATACACATCACTTCCAGTACAAATACACATTAATCATTGTAAAAGAAAAACAAAGGACAATACAGAAATAATAACACGAGAGTGCAAAACAAAGGACAAAGAGACGAGAGGACAGTCACATGAGACACACAGTGGGAGAGTCATTGCCGAGAGACACAATTTCTACTATTCAAAAAATAATGTCATAAGACTGTAAAAGTCTATTGTTCTTTTTATTAAATCTATTTATTTTATGAGATTTAAGAAGTGAGTTCATTTCTATTATAAACAGGGGAAAGACATTTGAGTCATGTCGATCATCAACAGGGCGGACGCAGATGCAGGGTAAACGTAGACAATACGTTTATTTATTTCTTTTTTGAGCCACAAGTGTCCAAACAAAACAAAATAGAACAAAACACAGAAAACTGTGGACAGACAAGGAGTTACGGGTTCGACCGGAATAAATAGGGAGACACACGGGGGAGACACAGGTGAATTTAATTTGGTGCAAAAGTGAAAACAAGTACACGTGGACACACTAGGGGGAGACAAAGCGCCGGCTCAGTGATCCGGCGAACCAGATCTTATTCCCCAGGGCTGCGGTGGCACAGATGTGACAATTTGGAATGACGCCACACGCTAATTGGCATATTTGTTGCGTCATCACGCAGTATTTGCGGACACAGACACGGCGATGTGGATACGGAAACATTTCTGCCTGTATGGAGCTGACCCGCGGTGCTGCGTCTTCACTAAATCTTACACAAAATGAAAAACTCACGAAGCAAATATAAAGTTGTCTTGCTTGACTTTTCACTGCTGCAAATAAGTTTTAAACGGCTACCTGACATATGCACAACCAGGCCAGTCGCTCGTACGCCAAAAATGCTTCATATTCCGAAAGGCAAATTTCTTACAAAACTTTAGTTCTTCAGTTCAAAATTCCCAATGCGAGACGCTCGTATCCTGAGGTATGACTGGTTTCTTAGGGAGTTTTTCCCTCAGCACCGTCGCCCTCGGCTCGTTCATCAGGGACCATCTGATCATTCTGATTCATACACACTCACATCTCACACACACTTCTGTCATTTCTTTTGATTGTGTAAAGCTGCTCTGTGACAACGATCGGTGTTAAAAACGCTATGCAAATGAAAACTGAATTGAATATTCGAGAAGACGAATTAAATACAGTGAACACAAACAGAGGGAACTCAGTGCTGCTGTCTGAACGCACCGCTCGCTTTCACTCACTGACCAGGGCAGAAGCCGAGACGAGACGTTTTTACGTCCAGCAACTAACCTGGTGGGGAGTCATGATGACTCTCCTCTGGAAAAAGTAGCTAAAATCTCTCCCTAAACGCCCCTAGATAAAGCTTTCCTTCAAAGCCCGTATCATATTGGACATTAATTCAATGGCCCACCACAAACAAGCCCAAGTAGCAAGTGTGAGCGGTAGGGGACGCTAGTTAACCAATTGATAGATAGATAGATAGATATTCAGTGTAATTTAATTAAAGTAATTTAGTACATAAATCTGTACAGATCTTTGAGTGTGCATAATTCCTTGTCTTATTATTGTGAAAGAAATATTTTTATTGTTTTTATTACTTTGTTTATTCATTTGTCAATAAGCACTCGCCAGAGCATTAAAAATAAAACTGCATGAAAAGCCTCTACAGAAGGAAAAGTTTAATATTACATTTTTTTTAGATCAGTCATACCTCACACACCCAGTAGAGGGCAGTAAAGTAGAGGGAAAGAGCTACAAGCAGGAACGCCTTCACTTTTTCTCAGAGATATTTGTACTTTATGAGTTAATGACTTGTATTGTATTGGATGAACCTTAGGCCACGCCCACATTCAAGCACCATCACAGGGGTAATTTGTGTAAAATAACATAAATCTATGATAACTGAATAAATGATCAGAAATAAGTGAAAAACATTTAAGGAAATCTCAAAGACAAGTTAACATGTTCAGGCCTAACAAGGATGAGGAAGGTTGACACATACACACACACACACACACACACACACACACAACAACAACAACTAAAGAACAGATACAGGTTTAAAATAAACTACTGAAAACTGTGAGCATATTTACATATGAAGGAAATATTGAGCTCATGGAGAGGGTATCTGTTAATGAAACTTTATTTCAGTTACCATATGGCAGAGTAACGTCTTAATTAAGCAAGTTCACACTCCAGGTCATGTGTTTGTACTGAATAATAGAAACATGTAAGCTTAAAGAGCCGGGGACGATGAGGGAGGATGAGACCAACAGCTGGCAGTAATGTGACCTACTGGTTTCCAACCACCATTAAGAACAAAGAAGAATATCTAACATCGATATGATATTCAGTAGCACCATTTATTATCAACAGATTATGATTTGTTTCTTTATTTACCCAGTTATTTGGTCCGCCCACACATATCCTAACCCTAACCCAAACAAGCGCGACAAAGTGACAACGCAACAAACTCGACATTACAATACTCTGTGGTGATGAGTTGAGGTAGTGGAAGGAGAAACAGGAAACAGGAAACGTTCCTTGTAAGTAGTAAAAATAGTCTGTGCAAATTAACAAGTAATGAATATTGTGCAAAAGAGGATTTTCTCTTTGTGTGTGTGTGTGTGTGTGTGTGTGTGTGTGTGTTTTTATCATCCAGTCCCTTTTTGTTGAGGAGACATGAAATGAAGACCACCTTCACACTTCACACACATTCCCAGTTTAAGCAGTCTCAGACTTCTCTCATGACAAGGGTTCTTTTAATTAACCTCAAATCACAAGTAGATCTGTTCAAAGTGCTGAGTCATGCTGAGTGTTTAAAAGACGTTAAACGTCATGAACTGTTTTTTTTTCACTCCTCTGTGCTTCTGCAACTGTCATTATCACTTCATTATCACTTTCTTATCTATTTATCGCCTTCACTCTAAAACAGTAAAACACTAAAACCTTATTTTCATCTCACAGGAATAACGAGTGAGAGGCAGGAAGTCATCTGCATATATTAATGTACAATGGTGTTCAGAGAGAGAGAGGGAGAGAGACAGAGGGAGGGAGAGAGAGAGGGAGAGAGAGAGAGACAGAGGGAGGGAGTGAGAGAGACAGAGAGAGAGGGAGAGAGACAGAGGGAGGGAGATCAGTGGACAGTAAATGGGATGCGCTCCAGTGGTGAAGTGGTATCATGGAAGATTCTCAATCTTGCGTACTGGGTTCTATTCCCTACCCATCACACACACACACACACACACACACACACATGACGTTTTAGAGGCACACATGGTTAACGCTGTGTGTTAATGGGTTACTGATTGGACAATCGGGGTTTCAAGCACCAGCACCACCACTGCTAAGCCCTTGATATCTGCTGATATCAATATTTCTTGAATAAATTATTAGACATGTTTATCTGTCTGGTATAATTAGAGAAATACAGTAGTAATATTGTTATAGTGCACAGAAGTGCAATAAAACTGACAATGAATAAAGTTTTTCTTTTTTAGTGGCTGTTTGCTGGCGATTATTATTACAGTTATTTTTATTGTTATTACTATGGCACCTATCCCATGAGAGTTATATTATCACTTTTATTATTATAAGTATTTACACTGGCTGAAGCATAAAAGGTGCAGAATCACTACAGAGATTTTTGGTGATTATACACCTGCTTAGTTACATAAAGCGTTCTGTGTAGCCTCTCACACTTTTAGCTTTAACTAGTTTCTAACATGACAGTTTGGAAAGCATCCTGTCGAATCAATTAATCTATACGCGTTATCATAATTACATAAACTTTAACATGCATGTAAGTGTTTATAAATCTTCTTAAATGAATAAAAAAGTGCATACTGTATGTATCTATCACACAAAATGTTGTAAAGCATGTGGATCTACATGTTAAAGCCGATTTAATGACATTCTTCACTAATCACCCAACCAGAGATCAGCTTACACATTGCTGTCTCTCAGTAACATGATACACTGTGTGTTAAATGAGAACAGGATATAATTAATTTAACAAACATTAAGTAACTGTAAATTATTTTTAAAAATGTATGAAGTCTCGTTCATTCATGTGTCATTCATTAAATATAAAGGGTGCAAGTGTTGGTAAATCACCGCAGTTTAGGAGGAATCTTCATCACATCATCCTGTATTAGTGTCAAATACCACTTTTACCCCATTAGAAGTAATGTCAGAGTATAAATCAGTAGTTCTGGTGGGTTTAGCGATAGTTTCTTACTTTGATGAGCCTTCCAACAGCGTTTAAAATGATATTCCTGTCTCCTTACTTCAGTTTAAGAACGTAACGCTAGCCTTACACCACTGCCAACGCGGTAACTTTTTAAACAGCACTTAAAGGCTATTTAAGGGCACCACTTTTGGTACATGCTAATGGGCCTAGCCTTGAGATCCTCAACAGTATATTATAAATATTTAACATATTATCCAATAAGTGTTAAACATTTAGCTAATCGTTATTACAAGCTAATCATCTTCTAACGTATCACAAAACTTGGCAAGCCACAGATTATAGCCAAGACACTTTTTTAGCTGACTGATTATTTGGTTGGGGAAAAGTGCTACCATAACCATACTGAGTACCATCCACTGGTTCCCAGAGTCACTCTGTTAGAACTATGACTACTTTAGTGGTGCAACCTCGTGCTCGTTCGTGTTCCCAGTGGTGAGCCTCAGAGGGTAAGGACTGGTGTGACATCTTAGTGCATCATGGAAGGTTTTATTCACCTACAGCTTCTGGTTCAGTAATGTTCTGATGGTGCTGTTTAATCATGATGAATCCCTCAGAAACACATTGATTTCATCGTAGCTGTGCTGAAACATGTCTCAGTCTGAAATATGTCTCAGTCACCAATTGGTCAGTCCAATGCAGGACCGTCCTCGAAGCTGGAGCTTTCTGTTTGACCCATACATCGGCTTGTATTGGCATGGTGTGATTTCCCACAGACTGGATGAGAGTGTGCCATCTTTGAATGGAGTGTAGAAATGGTCCAGGACCCTTTCACTTTGGAGGGGCAGGTGAGTTAGAGCCTCATATACTATATGTCACATAAAACAGTGTCTGTGTCCGCCTGAGGTGGAATATAAATGATTTTGATTACAACCAAGGTAAATTCCAGAGGAAAGTGGAAAGAGTGATGTTTGATGCTTAGGATTTCCAGGTTCACAGTCACCCCTGCTGCTGTTAAATATCAGAAACATACCCCTCGCTCTGACTTCTCCAGCACTGTTCTGTCTAGGCAGTAAACTGAGAAGAACTCGAACGGATGGTGTGGGCCGGTCCTGCTGGGTTCAAACATGTCTCAGTAGTTCTGCATGGCTCTCCAGAGGTACAAAGAAGTTTATAAGAATCTGGAACATCCACCTAGAAAAGAAGGAGCATTGAAAGCGGGTTGAACCATTTATGGCTCATATCTGGAGAACTGAGTGCAGCATAAATGAGCTGAAAGATAATAAAAGAGAATAACAGTTAAATGTTGACCTACTAGTGATCATATATATATACAGTGGAACCTTGGATTACGAGCATAATTCGTTCCGGAAGTGGGCTCGTATTCCAAAACACTCTTAAACCAAATCATCATTTCCCATAAGAAATAATGAAAACTCAAATTATTTGTTCCACAGCCCCGAAAAATAAATACATAAAAATAATTAATACAATCTATAAAATGAAAATAAAACAAATTAATCTGCACTTTACCTTTAAAAAAAGTACAAATAAATCCTGACAGATAAGTGTTTCCATTGGTGCGCGCACGCGCCATATGTGTGTGTGTGTGTGGAATTAGCCCTTTCCCTCGCCTCGTTTTACACAGTAACATTCCTCCTCCCTCTCCCCACCTTGCTTTTTCACAACAGTTTCACAACAAACACACGCACGCACACACACACACACACACACGCAGCGGAAACACCGTTTTAACAGGAAAAAAAGAAATCTCTCTGAGACTGACATGAGCGTATATTAACAGACACACTTTTTAAGTTTTACAACAAGCGCATAAACACAGCGGAAACACCGGTTTAACGGAAAAAAAGCGAGACTCGCACGAGCGCATACTAAAGGAATCACTTAAGTTTCACAACAAACGGACACACACACAAACACGGAAACACCGTTTTAACAGGAAAAAAAATTAAATCTCTCTGACCAGGCGTGAGTGCATACTAAGGGAATCACTGCTGTAAAGTAAAAAAAAAACAAATGAACCAGCACCTTACCTTTGAAAAGAATCGCGACAGAGCAGAGCTTCTGTGTTTGCGAAGCCGTGGGGGGAGGGTGGGAGGGGGAAGAGGGAGGGGAGGGGGGGAGGTGAGAGAGTGACGCTCGGTGTCAAAATTAGAGTCGCATGTGTGAAGCATGATACTCGGCGCTCGTAAACTAATACTTGCTCGGTTTCCGAATAAAAAATTATTTAAAATCTTTGCTCGGTTTGCGGAACACTCGTAAACCACGTTACTCGCAATCCGAGGTTCCACTGTACATCCTGTGTTGGGGTTTTGGAGAAGGTGTAGTCTCTTTGGGGAAAAAGTCCAGGTTAATTTTAAATCTAATGTCTAGTAAAACAAAGAAAAAGAATTGATTGAGTGAGGCCTAAATCTTGACTGATACAGTTTGTTTATGTTATTTCTATGTAGATATGAACAGAACTGCCTTTTCCAACCTTTTCCAAGATCTGGGAGAGAAAGAGGAGGTTTGATATCGGGCTGTAACGGCCGACGGGGGTCGAGGTTGCGTTTCTTAATTAGATTATATTATAGTAAATTAGGTTTAATTACTGCTAATTGAAAAGCATTTTGGAACATACCCACTGCTGAATGAGGAGTTAATTATTACCTTCATTTATTTTTAATGAAATTAAATTCTAATTCAAATATTCAATTCAATTAAACTGTATTTGTATAGCACTTTTAACAATTGTCATTGTCGCAAAGCAG
This sequence comes from Clarias fuscus, assembly GCA_030347435.1. Taxonomy (NCBI): domain Eukaryota; kingdom Metazoa; phylum Chordata; class Actinopteri; order Siluriformes; family Clariidae; genus Clarias; species Clarias fuscus. The sequence goes on along the minus strand of CM059204.1, from coordinate 47,845,319 downwards.
CTTTACACAATCAAATCAGTAATCAGTAATTGGGGGATCTGGAGCACGAGTTGTGGTGTATAGTTCTCACTGGGCTTGTTCGTAGGTGTCTATCTACTCTATCCATCTATCACTGGTGATCCATATATATATATATATATATATAAAAGAGGATACAGTGGAACCTCGGATTGCGAGTAACATGGTTTGTGAGTGTTCCACAAGACGACCAAAGATTTGTTTTGACGCCGAGTGTCATGTGATCACAACTGAGCCAATGATTTTTCTCTCTCTTGTACTGTGGAATTGTGGATAATCGTCTCCGCTGCTGGGTCTTAGTGCTCGTCTCTCACTGGTATAATCAACATCCGTGCACACGTGTACTGTCTACTATAACACTGTGATCATGCGTGTGCGGAAAACATCTTTTATTTTGTGTTTGTATGCGCAGCACGTGTGTACTGTTTATTATAACATACGTGTGTGCGTGCGTGTAAAGCAAAAGCAAGTCTCATTAGAGAGGTTTCTCTCTTTTTGCCAGCCGGCTCTTTGTGTCTGTGTGCGCGCCATTGGACACCGTCCCCCTTCACATACACACACACATCTCCTCCCCTCGCCTTCACACACACACACCCTTCTCCCCTCGTGGAATGAATAATTTGAGTTTCTATTATTTCTTATGGGAAAATACAATTTGGTTTACAAGTGTTTTGAAACACGAGCCCGCTTCTGGAGCAAATTATGTTCGTAATCCAAGGTTCCACTGTAATCTAGTGCTGATAACAGCAATATATAACAGTTACCACTCTGTCACTGTGATGTAATTAATGATGTATTAAAAGTGCAGAGTCATCGTTTAAGTTTGTTTATCACTAACCAGTGCCTTCATTGATAGACTGAACACCACAAACACCATAAGACATATGCAGCTTTATTACACCTGTGGTGTGTGTGTGTGTGTGTGTGTGTGTGTGTGTGTGTGTGTGTGCGTGTGTGTGCGTGTGTTCTAGTAAGGGTCCCCACACAGTTGTAAACTCAGAATGAAGTTTTAACCTGCTGAGCTGTCATTATCTCGCTCACTCAGATGGATCCACAGATAACAGCGAGTTCAGGAGATGCTGAAGGTCACTATTAATAGAGTAGCACATGTCTGGTGGCTTCAGTCTAGCTCACACACTCACTCACTCTCACACACACAGTGTATACACAGACCGCCGGTCTCCAGAGAGCAGGAATGAAGCTGAAGCTGCCGAACCCGGGTCTGGATGACCGGATCCCGTCCCATGCCGACCTGGAGTACATGGAGACAGTCCAGGCTAAAGACCGTCCACAGTGGGACAATAAAGCTCAATACATGCTCACCTGTGTGGGGTTCTGCGTGGGACTGGGGAACGTCTGGAGGTTCCCTTACCTGTGTCAGAGCCATGGCGGAGGTAGGACCGCTCATGTTTGGGGTCTCTATAACGGTTTTGGAAAAATGAGATTAAACTCATGATGACAATTGATGATGTTCCTGATGTGATATGGTGCTCTTCATTGTTATGTCTTGGGTTCATCAGTGGTTCGTTGGTTAAGGGTTCTAGATGAATAAAGGAAGCTTCTCTAAATTTAAAACCATTTGACTGTCAATTTCCTGGTGATGCTTCAGTTTCCTCAGTATTTATGACAATAGTTAAGGGATACCGAAAGGCAAATCCTGTTTTGAGGGGTTCTGAATTAAGCTAAATTGTTTTGGGTTATTTTCTTTCTAAGAGTGCAATTTTTTAACCTTTAGTTTAAGAATCTGGAACAGCCACCTGGACCCGAGGGAGCACGGTTGTTCTATTTATTGATCATAACTGAGTGCAGCATCAACGAGCTGAAAGATAATAAAAGAGAATACCTGTTAAATATTGACCTTTTAGTGATTATATACATCCTTTAGTCCATACTTTAGTCCATGGGGTTGGGTTTAACCTTTTTCTTTTTTTTTTTTTTTTACAAAGTAACGCATTAGAGTACTTGGACTACTTTTTTGATGTAACGAGTAATTTAGATCCGCCATTTAAGTACTCAGTTACTTTGTTCTATTTTCAAAAATGCAATCCGTTATTCAGACAATTCATGTAATCCGTGAGCCAGACAGCAGTTATTCTGTGTGTGAAAGTCGTCCTACAAGCCTCGTCCCCCGATAACCCGCCCCCCTCTGTTATTCCTGCTGCTATACCTCTGTCTCACCTACAGTATACGGTGTGGCTCGTGGTGAGAAGTGGTGTTAGGCACCGTGAGCCCCTGTGAATGACTGCCTGACGGTCCGTAAAGTTCTGCAAGGTCCGCGACTCGCAGAATGATGGAAACCTAATCACAGCGCCAAAACTGGCAGTGAATCATGATGAACCGTACTTACGGCCACCGCGCGAAACCGCGTAGCTGAGATAGGGGTATTAGTAGTGAACACATCACACTGAGTGATGATGGTAGAATAATTATAAAGGTCTTGACTAAAACAACATGAGGAAGGACAAAGGAGTTTTCATTTTCTGCAATGGAAAAGTACTCGAACTAGTGACTTTATCAGAAAGTAACACTGTAATGTAACGGATTCCTTTTTAATGTCAGTCATTTTGTAATGTAATTAGTTACTTTAAAAAGTAACGTCCGCCAACACTGACCGTAACTAAGGGTTTTTTTTTTTTTTTAACAAGTTTTGGGGAAGGGGTAGTCTATGTGGCGAACACACACCAAATTATATATATATATATAATCAGGAGGTGGCATGGATTAGATCTTGTATCACACTGGTCTAGGTTTGTACATCATACCGTCACCTCCCTGAATTAATAAATACAGTAAACACACTGAGTAGATCCCAGGTTGTAAAGCTGAACAGAATTCCCAGGGTTCAGGTGGATCCTCATCTCTTCGTCTCTTGGGTTGGAAACGTATCTTTACTAGAATACAGCACAACATAAGTCTGTGAATGAACTCATGCATCACAATGAGAGAGCATGTGGACTCAATCCGTACTCAAATCAGAACCTGGAAACAACCTTTAAGATACCTTGTAAAGCTAAGTAGTTATTCACACATGAGGTACTAATCAGTATGAAGATGATATGTGAGATTTACACTGATGTGCTCAGCGTTATTCTGAGATACTGTACTCACTAATACACTCACCAGAGTCACAGTTAGAGCGCTTCATCTTTCCAAGCTTTCATTTTCCTTCTAATGTCTCCACGTACTGTACATATAAAAACAATAATAAGTCAAAAATTGTGCAAATGTCTCCCGTTTCATCATATTAAATGAGATTACATGATGTAGATTAAAGTGTTTGTGTAACAGCCTGAGCAGCGGCGACCTCATTTCCCCTCTCGTCTGTTCCAAACCCTCAGCATTCAGCATCAGCAGTGAACTCATCACCTCCCGATCATCTCTCATCATCTGCACCTGATTCTCACTGGCTCAGGACTTCAGTTAGATGATTTTATGCTTGAATGATTCATACTGTAGGTCACTGTGTGGCTTAACAAACACAAGCCATCCCTCTGAATCTGCTCAGGTACAGGGACTGGAGTGAACATGAGAGGCAGCAAGATGTGTCGCTGTACTGGGTCATACCTCATTTGTACAAAATTAAAAAATAAATATTTATAATGATATTATTATTGAATAATAATTAGCAGAACTCAAGTTTATTACTGAAACGTATTACTCGGACATGCCTGTCTCGGCTCTGCTTGAGCTCCTGCAGTTTCTGATTAACTTTGTTTCCATGAAAGTTCAGACAAGTTAATTATAAAATGTGTTATTACTGATGATTTTGCAGTTTATGAGGTTAGTTCTTACACAAGTGGGAAATCACTTTAACAATAACTCTTAACTCTATTAAATCTTTAATAATCTACTGGAAGCATTTAGACACAGGCCTCATCTTCTGATTATTAGTCAAAGCATGTCTGATAACTAAACAGATGTGTATCAGAGGTGTATGTTGTGTTTAACAGTTAGCATAACAGCTCTAGAGAAAGCACATTAGACATATTATTATACATTTTTACTATATGTGACTGGAGGTAATAAATGTGCACGCTGAGATATGAGATAAGGAATCAGGAATGAAATCAGTCATCATCAAATGGAGGCCAGGTCATCAGAGATGCAGATTATTCTGAGATAAGCAGCACTATCTTTAGAAGTTAATTAGTGATCTGGTTGCACTTACATTTACTTCTTTAATTACGTTATAGATATTCCTACATCTCCACTGGGTTGTAAAATATAATAAAAAATCAGATGAGTTTATTGCTGGTCTCTCAGGACAGCAGGCTGGTAGGAGACGTGTATTAACTTTAGGATATTAACTTTAGTCAACCATCAACTGACTGATCTAAAGGTCTGCATTCAGCACGACATGCAAAGATGGAGCTCTTCCTCCTGTCTGTTGGTCAGACAGCTTCTGCTCCTTCCATGGTTCACATCACTCAGACACACAGTGGAGAAGTTCTCCCACAGAGAGCTCTCCTCAACAGAACCTTCATGAGAATAGTGATGAGTTGGAACCGTAACCCTGGACCAGAAGGTCTTACGTTAACTCCCACGTTCTGTTTTTAATCGTCCCTTATCTTGTTATCAGTTCTGAGCTTTGGAAAACTGTCCAATTAAAAAATAATACTCTCAGACAACGAAAAATAAGAATCCTAACATATTCCATCTGTGTGTGTGCAGGAGCGTTCATGATCCCGTTCCTCCTGCTGCTGGTCCTGGAGGGGATTCCTCTCCTCCATCTGGAGTTCGCCATTGGACAGAGACTGAGGAAGGGAAGTGTCGGAGTTTGGAGGTCCATCAATCCGTATTTATCCGGAGTCGGTGAGTGTAACTTTGTGAATCGTACCCTGTTACAGGACAAGGTCGAGTAATTTAGTGTTTATTCATTACTAGGGCACGTACAACCCAGGGCCGGTCCGGTGTGGAGAAACCGAGGCTTAAAGTGAAAAGACCCCAAAAATCTGTTACCTGAAAACTTGAATATAATATATAGGAACTTCAGAAGTACTGGTTCAGTAATGGACGACCTTGCAGTTCAACACTTATAGAATAAAGGTACAACATGTTCCTGTGATGATTCGCCACCAGATAGAATCACGAGCACAGATAGAGTAGATAATACAGACAGATACAGATGGAGTAGGGTTCAATTTTAAAAGTGGAATTACAACCTCAACCACTCAGAACACAACAACCAGTGGATTGTATCTTACATATTGCTTAATAATTTAAGAATTATTTGATACAAACATTAAATCTTTTGATCAGCCACATATGTTTTATATGTGTATCTCATAAATACTGGGAGAAAGGCTGAGTGAAAGAATGGGACAGTGGTGGCACAGGCGCGGTGTAATGGCTGACCCTGCACTCTGACCCCAGCCGACTAACAAGAACCTCTGACATGCAAAGAATCAATCATTTCACTGTGCAGTAATGTAACACTATATTGCCAAAAGTATTGGCTCGCCTGCCTTCACATGCATAGGAACTGGGGTAACATCCTATTCTTAATCCTTAGAGAATGATCACATTCCATACAAACCATGGAGATGAGCAGTGAATGTAGGATGAGACTCTATCAGCTCACTTTTTCTCCACAGGTACAGCATCCATGCTGGTGTCCCTTATGGTTGGAATGTACTACAACACCATCATAGCCTGGGTCATGTGGTACTTCTTCAACTCCTTCCAGGATCCACTGCCATGGAGTCAGTGTCCCATAAATGAAAACAGAACAGGTAATGTTTTATTATTATTATGTGTGTTAATGTGGTTGTAAGAACTACTACAGTACATCAATCTCTCCACACCTCTACTCATCTATAAGTGTTTCAAAGCAGAGGAGAAAAATCTAGAACAACTTCTCAGTCTCTCCGTCCTCCTCTACAGGCGTGGTGTCTGAATGCGGCCGCAGTTCCTCGGTGGATTATTTCTGGTACAGAGAGACTCTGAATATCTCAAATAACATTGAGGATTCGGGCGGGTTGCAGTGGTGGATGGTACTGTGCCTGATCGTAGCATGGATGGTTCTCTGGGTCTGCTGCATCCGAGGCATCGAAACCACCGGGAAGGCAAGAAGGACTTTATAGACATTTCATCCGAAGATAAACCTGGTTAACTCTGTAAATTGATTCCTAACTGCCATGCCAGTCACAGAGAGGACAAGAAGGCGTGTCTTGGGTCAACGTCCACATTCGTTTTATGATCAATAAGTACACTTATGTGTGTTATCTTCTGCCATAAAACTGACGTGTGTAGGAAACCTTCATTCATCATCCAGGCATAGTCAGGTTCCAAAGTTGATCATGAGTCACTGCAGTTTTTAAACATAACTTATCAGATTTATTAGAAAGGTCTGAACAACCTTCTCGCATTGCCTTCTTGTCTTTTCTAGGCGGTTTACATCACGTCCACTCTGCCGTATGTCGTTCTCACCATCTTCCTGGTTCGAGGGCTGACTCTCAAAGGCTCTGTTGATGGAATCAAGTACCTCTTCACTCCAGATGTGAGCAACATGTTTACTAACACCCTGACCTTGGGCTTTGTAATGTTCCCTGATCATGATTGATTTCCATTTAGAAATCAGGACAGGTGTTTCTTTCTCTGCTCAGACCTCACTAAAGCTAAACTCCAGTGCAAAGATTTTGCAGTTCCAAACTTCTATTTGGAAACTCAGACATTTTTCCTCAGACCTTCAAATGAAATTCCATGAATTGGTGGAGCTTACACTAAAACGTAATGCTGTTAATGATGAATTTAAATACTCTGCATCCTACATACATTAAACACAGCCCAATCCAGACTCTTTCATTTAAACAAGTGCTGGATGAATGTAAACATTTTACTGACTGACAAAAAGTTGGCATAAGATAACAGAAGATAGGAAGATCATTTGCATCACCATTATTAATGAGTCGACCAGATGAATCCATTATCCAAAACACTTTTATTTTACTTTGGCTTTTTATTTTATTGAAGCCATGTGATTTTGTGTAGTTGAAAGAGTTGGCGAATCCGACCACATGGCTGGACGCTGGAGCCCAGGTGTTTTACTCTTTCTCACTTGCCTTTGGAGGACTGATCTCCTTTTCCAGTTACAACTCCGTACAGTGAGTTCCTTCAGTAAATAAGAAGCAAACATCTCACACAGGTTTGTATTATACTGACATGTGTACGCTGGGTTCTTTTAGTAACAACTGTGAACAGGATGCTGTTATTATTTCCATCATCAACGGGTTCACGTCAGTGTATTCTGCCATTGTCATCTACTCCATCATCGGCTTCCGAGCCATGGAGAAGTTTGAGGACTGTCTCAGTGGGTATGTGATTATATCCTTTCCTGGTTTAAATATGAGCCACCTTCTCAACTCCAGCTCCTAGTGGTTAATCATGTGGGAGAATGTTCAACATATTGATAAGGCTTCTCTCAGGAGACTTCTACATATCTAAATGTCTACAGTTCCAACAAAACAAAACCTTGCTCTTCCTCTGTCTGTGTTTTGAACAGGAACATTTTGGCCCTCCTGAATGCATTTGACCTGCCTGTGGGAAACATAACTGAGAGCAACTATGAACAAGTCCTACAAGTTCTTAACAGCACATCACCGTCAATAATTCAGGGGCTTGATCTAAAGACTTGTAACTTGCAGGACATCCTCAGCCAGGTGAGACTCCAGCCTTAATTCTTAACACTCTATTTTTTATGATCTTGGATTAGAGTGATATATTTTTGTCAGACTTAAAACAACTCTTGTAGTTGATTTAACATATGGCATTGTGGGTAACTCCATGTTACTCTATGTTCCACCAGGGAGTAGAAGGTACTGGTCTGGCCTTCATCGTGTTCACGGAGGCCATCACTAAGATGCCCATTTCTCCTCTGTGGGCAGTGCTGTTCTTCATCATGCTCTTCTGTTTGGGACTCTCCACAATGTTCGGTAGCATTGAGGGGGTCGTGGTGCCTCTTCAGGATCTGAACATCTTCCCAAAGAAATGGCCTAAAGAAGCCCTAACAGGTGCCAAACATCTATTTCAACTTGTAGAAACAGTGCAGTTGATCCTGGTATTATTTCGCCATCGCTCAAACACAATCTTTTCTCTTCATATCATATTTTGATCGTATGTGATCATGTGTATAAAAGTAATATTCACTGGCATTCACAGACACATATTATATTTTGTAACAGGTAAATACTCTGCTGTGTAACACTAAACAATAAAAGCTTGCTAACTCCTGGTGGTGTACACAAATGGCCATGCTTCATATGGTATTTGCCTCCATTACGCGTCTTCATACACAATACGAACACCATCCGCATGATAAGACCACATTTTATCACCTTAGCAAGCATTTAATCTTTGATCCGCCTTCACCGTCCCCGAAGGATAAACACACTCTGTATCAACAAGGCTCACATCAGGGTCAGTCAGGCCAGCAAGGAGTATAAAAGCTGCTGAAAAGGGTGTTTAGGAGATCACATTCATGATCATGAGCAGTGAGCAGAGATCACATTCATGACTGCTAATTGATAATAAATAAAACAAGATGTGTAGTATTTTCTTATCAGTTGCAGAGAGAATGTTGTGCTATTTTACAGACAATAAACAGAGTGTATTTAAATTTCAGGAATCGTGTGTCTGGTGTCTTTTGCCGTGGCTCTGATATTCACACAACGTTCGGGTGAATACTGGCTCGCTCTGTTCGACGGATTCGCCGGCTCCATCCCCCTACTCATCATCGCCTTCTGCGAGATGATTGCTGTGGCTTACATCTACGGAATAGACAGGTCATACTCAGGACTTACACCACACTCCCTCAGACTCGGGTCTTACACCATGCTTTCAGGCTCAGGCCTTACACCAGCCTCTATGGCGGCCTTATACCATACGCTCAGACTTGGGTCTCACACCTCGCTCTCAGACTTGGGTTTTACACAGATGTAATCAGGTCTTAATGTTCTAGCCGCAGAGCAAGAACATTAATATAAGCATGAATGAATGAACACTTGCTGACTAATCAGAGCACAGGGACTCATAAGCTTCACCATCGGCATTAGAAATAAATAAGAAACTAAAAGCTAGCTGTATTAGCATGTCTATCTTTAGTATCATGTTGCTAATCTACAGGCTACACAAGGTTGAACCACAGTCAGTTTTATTGCTGTGAGCAGAGTGAAGATAAAGAGTTAGCTGTACTTTGTTCTTTTATTATAAAATCTCTCGGGTCTTATCTTGTAGCATGTTTTGCGCACCATAATATGCTAACAGGGTAAACATGCTCTTTATGCTAGCATGCTGAAAATTAAAACTGCCCTGGAGACTTAAAGTAAAACAAAGAAACTTGAGATTTCAGAAACAGTGTATAAAGTTTAAGCTAAATTGCAGCTTATAGCTGTGATGTGTTTCTGCTTGTGTTTGTCGTTACGTTGAATGAGATCAGCTGATCTGCAGTCTTTAGACCTGATCTTTTATGTTAACGATTCCTCATTGAGGTTCAGTGTCTCACAATATAGACCAAAACCCATGAATAATTAGCGTTGCTGGTGTTTGCTGGGCAGGGATTAGTCCTCATACCAGTTTCTGCTCTCAGATCTTTGGCCGATGTCTGCATTAATATTATTTATTTTATTTCTGTGTTCGTGTGCCACTCCTGCAATGCAATACTTAGCATCCTGTTTTATTCCCCTCACAGGTTTAATGAAGATATTGAGTTCATGATCGGACACAAGCCCAATTTCTTCTGGCAGGCCACATGGAGAGTGATCAGTCCTCTCATCGTTCTTGTCATCTTCATCTTCTACCTGATCTCCACCGCCACCAGGGAGCTCACCTACATCGCCTGGAACCCTGAGTCGGTACGATGCTTGATGTCCAGTAGAAATGGAATCAAACACTCAGAGTAAATGTTCCCAACCTCACACTGATTCTTGTCCTATAAGAGTCCGGCTGGAAGTGTTTTATTCCTCTTCTATCACATCAACTTTATATCATGACTTTTTTTTTTTTTTTTGGTTAAAGAACAACATGACATAATTTTGAACGACAAGTTAACACAAGTTAGTTGTTGTATCGGTATAATAATTAACTTTTTTTTTTTTTTTAACAGAAAAACTTTCCCACTTTAGAGGTCCTGGACTATCCCGAGTGGATCAATATCATCATCTTCATCCTTTCTGGTATTCCTGCTCTGCTTATTCCACTGGTTGCTGTTTATAAACTCATCCGGAAGCGTTGCTGTGGGAAAGATGATACGCAGGCGCTGGAAATTTACACCGTGTCGGCTCAACTACAGACAGAAGTCAAAAAAGTGTAGAACAACAAACTGACCAGCATCATACGTACAGTATAATGGGGAAAGGACTAAACCACTGTGAAAAAGATGAAGGTTATGTTAGAAATTAACTGGAAATAAAAGTACTCTAATTATGTCGGAAAAGACCCCTGGAGCCTCCCGTGTGCTCAGATTCCTAAAGAAGTTCTTCTCATGTTCTTATATAGAAGCCATGTTCCTGACCCTGACCTTTCATAAGTAAAGATCAACCAAACCTCATTTTAACATGAATAGAGACACAGCGACGGCTCACAGATGTGAATTGTGTTCGGTTTCCTTCAGGTTCTCCACAAAGTCTGACAATCACAAAGAATTATGGAATCCCTGTGACATTTACTCACCTGAAAACAGCAACTGTTGTATTTGACTCTCAAAAGCTCTGAAATGATCTTCGTAATCAGGGGGTCAAGAAGTGAAAAAATGAAAACTGTTTAAATAATGCAGGAAAGAATCTCTAAACGCACAGTTCCCTCCCTGAGGTCACACCACCCGCGACGGGCCGCCAGACGTCACAAGCATTTGTCTGTGTTGAGTCTGTGAGGATATGGGAATTATATTTGCATTATGTTAAATAAGATTTTCAAAATAAGTAAAGGCGAAGACCTTTACACCTTCAGGTCCGGTGTGTATCCGGTGTGTAGATCACGTCCTGACCGTAACCCCCTGTGAGGAAGGACATGCACTTGTGTCACCAATGTTGGTGAAACGTTCTGCATAAATAGACATTTAAATGCACAGCATGTCAATGTAGTTGGATTATGTTCTACATAAATGATTTACGTGGCTGTATGTCCTGGTTCAGCTCCTACTATATTAGGTAGAAATGAAGTGTTTTATGCATCAGTTATTCTTTCCTTCATTCTTAAAAAATCAGCCTGTAAAATGAATATACTGTAAATGTAATACCTAAAACAAATATTTGTATTTTTGAGACTTGTAAACTGCATTTATATAATTAATTATTGTACAGTAAACACTGTTTATGAATGCATTGTTCTTACAGTTTGTCACAACTCTGTCAAAAACAGTTATAAAGTGATTTGTTTTACACAGTAAATAAATATTTTTCGGCTGTAATTTTGGGCTCAGCAGTTTAAATTTGTTCAAATCTGACTGAATCTGTGCTCTGATCAACAGTTCATGGCAGCGTGCTCAGCGCGAGTGCTGGGAAATGAGAAGTTCAAGCTCCGCGAGTATGCATCAGCACTTATCTTTTTTAGACACTATCTCCATTCTGAAGATAAAAACGTCCAAGTGCTCAAGGTCTTCATTAATATATTAATACAGGGTTGAAGACCATTCACACACACATGCATATAGGTGTACGCTTAGTTACATACATACCATCAGATTGCCACAGAAGCAGGTTTCTTTGAGGTTTGAGGACACAAAGCAGGAATGAAGCTGCCGAACCAGGGTCTAGAGGACCGGATCCCGTCCCACGATGATCTAGAGGATATGGAGAAGGTTCAGGCGAAGGACCGGCCTCAGTGGGACAATAAAGCTCAGTACATGCGCACCTGTGTGGGGTTCTGTGTGGGACTGGGGAACGTCTGGAGGTTCCCTTATTTGTGTCAGAGCCATGGTGGAAGTAGGACCGTTGGGTTTTTAAAGAAAAAAAAGAGATTTATATATAAATAAACAACTGTTTTTATATATATAAATAAACAACTAAAGGCAAATGCCCAGAAGAACCTGGGAACTAAACTGGCTGAGATTTGCATGCAGTAGTTGTCTATAACATCGATGCCATGTTCAGACGTCTCCCTCACAGCAGGAAAAGAATTAAAAAAAGAAAAATCTATCTGGAATTTCTACTCATTTTATAATGAGTAGAAATGAGCATACTTTCCCAAATACAGATTTGGGAAAGTATTTTTGATGTATGATGTCATGTCAGCACGGTCGCTCTACAGTCAATAGTAAATTATATAAGACTTTACTACTATAGAAGAAATTCTAATTAGTAAATTTGTAAAATATAGTAAGTTTGATCTTAAATACATCATGACCTCATGAATACTGCTAGCTAACTTTTTGCTAACAAAGCTCAAGCTCTCGTAGAGGTTTACATTTATGTACGAGTTTGTACCTTGAAAACATCAAGCTTGAAAATAAAATAATACTTAGTTTAGATTTACCACTTCCCTGTAAAGTTGAACGCAGTTTAATGTGTCTCCAGGAGCGTTCATGATCCCGTTCCTTCTGCTTCTGGTCCTGGAGGGAATTCCTCTACTGCATCTGGAGTTTGCCATCGAACAGAGACTGAGGAAGGGCAGCATTGGGGTCTGGAGGCCCATCAGTCCTTACCTTACTGGGCTTGATGAGATTTATAATGAAACATCAGCAGAAAATAATTCCAACGTTGATAAAATTTCAGCTCCAGTGGGTTACTTCAGGTGTTGGCTAATTCATGTTGTTTAAATTCATGCTAACATTTCAGATCCAGAGGTGCAGCCCCATATATATGAACTTTCACCACATAAATATTGACTTCATTTAACCCAAATGTGAAAATGAAGAAGTACCCTGTGTTTTTAGATATTGCCTCCTTGCTATGTTCTTCCATAGTGGGTCTGTACTACAACACCATCATAGCCTGGGTCATGTGGTACTTCTTCAACTCATTCCAGGATCCACTTACATGGACCGAATGCCCCTTAAATGAAAACAGAACAGGTACGATGAACAAGCAGGTGATCTGATGAAGAGACTGAGAACTACTCCTTTCCTCTTATCACTTTTTCTTATAGACGTGGTGTCTGAATGTGGCCGCAGTTCCTCTGTGGATTATTTCTGGTACAGAGAAACTCTGAACATCTCAACCAGTATTGAGGACACTGGCGTATTCCAGTGGTGGATGGTGCTCATCGCAGCATGGACGGTTCTCTGGATCTGCTGCATTCGAGGCATTGAAACCACTGGAAAGGTAAAAACAAAAATCCAAAATTAATAACTACACTACATAATTGTAGTCAATTTTGATTTTATCTTATTGTGGTTTTGTTGTATGACCTTTGGCTAAACTTTAACCATACCAAGGGAAGTAATATGAGTGCAAGGTAATGCCAGTCTCATTCTCCCTCACTGCCTCATGGCCAGTTACTGAAAGCACAAAGACAGAGGTGAAAATCATCACATATTACATTCCAGTTCAATTGTTTTCATCTGCTGCTGACACCTGACCACACCCCCAATATTTAACCAACAACAACAAAAGCAACGGACCTCTTGAATAAAGTCAAGGCGTACTCTGTGCAGAGACAACAATAAACTTTCCTCACTCATAGTTGGCTCACCAAACTGTTTAATCATAGAATTAACAGATTCCCCTAATCGTTTGCTAGGGTGATGTAACCATTACCAAATAAGTGCTTTCCTTCTCCCTGGCTGGATCACCAAATCATTTATTCACAGATTCCACAAATTCCCTAAAAAATGTAACAGTAAAAGAAACCACGTGTTGCTTTATGAAAGTTTATTTTGTGATATTTACTGTAGCTGGCTGTTGGAGAAAAAGAGATGCTAAATGATAATATCTCTGCCAAGTGGTCCAACAATAATCTAACGATAATAAGACCAGTGTTGTTGGTACTATGTCATGTAAAAATGTCATTTTATAGTCATAGTTGAACTTATAGTATAACATCTTGTATAGAATCAGATTTTCTGATTCAAGTGGATAATTTGTCAAATATTTCTTCTTTTCTTAAGGCTGTTTACGTCACATCCACCCTCCCCTACCTGGTCCTCACCATCTTCCTGATCCTCAAAGGCTCCATTGATGGGATCAAATTCCTCTTCACTCCAGACGCAGGTTTCCTTTACTTATTTTGAACATGGCATGCGTTCTCGCACTACTCACACCCGGTGATGTGATACCTTGTGATTCTCTGTAATCGCCTGACTTTTTAAGGTGACAGAGTTGCTGAACCCTTCCACCTGGCTGGATGCAGGTGCTCAGGTGTTGTACTTCTTTTCAGTTGCTTTTGGAGGACTCATCTCATTCTCCAGCTACAATCCAGTACAGTAAGTTAATCCCACATTTCCCTAATTTCACTTAAAAATGAAGACATGAGGTGAAACATTAAGTGTGTTAAACATTTGATGTTTTACCAGCAACAACTGTGAAAAGGATTCAGTGATAATCTCTGTCATAAATGGAATGACATCGGTATATTCAGCTACAGTCATCTACTGCATCATTGGCTTTCAAGCCACAGAAAAATATGAGGAATGTTTAGGAAGGTATCCTGATATTGGACCTGTTATTTTTCTTGTTTACAGTTTTTTTTGTTTTGTTTTGTAAAATCGTGTTCACAGAGGCCATCACCAAGATGCCTATTTCTCCTCTGTGGGCAGTCCTGTTCTTCATCACGCTCTTCTCTCTGGAACTTTCCACCATGTTTGGCCAACCTACATTGTCTGGGACCCTGACTCGGTAAATGCTCTTTAAATCTGTAGTACTAGGAGAAAATGTTCTCAGGATGTCAGTTATTGATCGAGTAAAAACAAATGTTAAATGAACACTCCTGCAGTATACTGCAGAAAATGTGAAGTAATAACATTTGAGTTTTTCAATAACATTTGAATGTTTTCTAAAGATTTAAGTTACAGCATCACATCACTGCAGGATGCATCGGTGTATGAGACACTTAACAGAAAATAGCAAATCTAATAAATATCAGTTTAATTATCAGGAATTACAATGTGAAATATGAAATGTAAATAAATCTATGCATTACACTATTATTAGAACAAATACACATAGCAAAATACTTGGACTTTAACATTTAGAAAGCGTTCTGAACACCTTCAATTGTTAGAATGTTAGAACCCTTTATTGCCTGACAAAAAAATAGCATACACGCTGATATTTCATTCGAGCACCTTTAGCTTTGATTACACACACACCCACACACACACACACACACACACACACACACACACACACACACACACACACACACACACACACTGTGTAGTCCATGTGTGAAATGATTCCTCTTGCCCCCAGAAACCCTCCGTAGATGTGATGCGCTGGTGATTCAGTACATTCAGGTGGTCATGTGACTTCATTTGATCTCCACATGACGTTGCTGAGTCTCGACCTGAGCGACTGAAGCGACCCCAGATCATAACACTGTCTCCAGAGGCTTGTACAGTGGACGCTATGCATGATGGGAGCATCGCTTCATGCGCTTCCCTTCTCACCCTGACGCGCCCATCACTCTGGAATAGACTCATCAGGTCACATGACCTTTTCCATCGCTTCAAAGTCCAGTCTTTATGATCACAAACAAACTGAAGACTTTTTTCCGATGAGTCTCACAAACACGTGGTTCATTATGGACGCACAGATGTTTATTCCCAGTCCTGTGAGTCCTCATCTCAATGTGTGTGTGTGTGTGTGTGTGTGTGTGTGTGTGTGTGTGTGTATTGAAATGCTCTTACTTTTTATTAAACATAGCTCTGATTTTACTGGACATTTTTTCCCCAATGCGACCTCACCAGGTGTTTAAGTGATGTTTTTCTGAGTTATCCTTACAGAGTATAATAATGTATTGATCAGATCTTTACCCAATTCCCGTCATTCCAGCTTTTTTTCCTTAGTTGTTGTTTTCGCTTGGTGCAGAAAAAAAATTTTGAACCCTTTTGAAATGGTGCCGTTTCATTTTTGGCCAGGCTGTATAGGTGGAAAATGGATGGAAAAGATGTAAAATGCAAACATGTACCTGATCTTTTAAACTTTCTTCCCATTGCTTTCCTATAGCCGGGTTTCCCAGCACTGGCCGAAGTGACTTATCCTGACTGGATCAGCGGCATCATATTCATCCTGGCTGGAATTCCTTGTCTCTGTATTCCCGGAGTGGCTCTCTTTATGTTCATATGGAAGCGTTACTGTAAAGGACAATCAGAAAAATCAAGCCTAAGCATCATTATCTGATAAAGTGCCCAAGAGCATAAAAACACCATGAAGTCACAATAAAAAAAGTAAAAAGCTGAGTTGGGGATATCCTGTATGTGTGTTTTGTTGGATTTTTATATTTACAGTATGTCTCTTTGTGTGTACATACCGTTTAAGACGGAACGAGCTCTTTCCAGACCAGACGTTCTCTGCATCCTGGGAAACGGTGCAAATAAAAAGTTCACATAAAAACCTAATGTGCCTTATAAAACATTACGGCTGTAAAGGTGTATGACCTTTGCTTTCATAAAATCCTATGTAACATTTTTAATAGTTTTTGTTATATGTGAATGATTGTGCTGTGATTTGGATCGACTGTTTAGGTTATCCATTAAACAAGTGAGGAATATTCTACCAGAAACACACAAACCTTATTGGTCGATTCTCCAAAATCAATAAAAGCCACAGATCAGAAGTTATCTCATCACAGAGCCGGAGAAGAGGAACTATTAGGAAAATACGTACAGTAATGGAGGACAGAGGAGCTGAGGAAGATACCAAAGAGAGGCCCAAATGGGACAACAAAGTGCAGTATCTGCTCACGTGTATCGGATTTGCCGTGGGACTCGGGAATGTGTGGAGATTCCCGTATCTGTGCCAGATTTACGGAGGAGGTAAGATGAGGGTTTTTGTAAAGAAGCTGCGCATGTGGATGGAAGTTCTCATGTCCTGTCCGTGGTAGTCTATTTTTAATCTTAGAGAATTTTAATCTTAGAGTCATTTCCTGCTTAAATTTTGCTTACATTTCAAGGACAGGGGGCAAAAACATCTGGTTACAGAAAACACAGAGCCGAGCTCTGATACAACTTTAAGTTAAGAATTGTCCTAAAAAAAAAATCACTTCCCTGGAGTGTTTTATTCCTCTTACACCAACACTTACTGACTCTAATTAAAGAAGACACAACACCATTTAATCCATTAAAATAAATCAGTTCCAGTTATCACGTATGTTATAGCAGCTGTAAACAGACTTTATTCTCTCTCTCTCTCTCTCTTCAAATGAATAAGAACTTTGTTGAAAAAGCGTTTCGTGATTTCTACTATTTATTTTTATTATGGTCAGTGTGCGCTGTACATCTCATAGTGAATGTTCTGTTGCTATGAAAACAATTAATGTATTATAACAAATTATTTACTACATGTGGATTCTTACCATCTAATCATTACAGTCTAACACACACTCCTGATCCGCTAGGCTCCATCTAAAATTTAGGGCACTTATTTCATTTTATTTTATTTTCAGGGCTTTAGGGTTCAGAATTTGTCAGAACAAAGATTTTTACACTGATGATATGAGAAATGAAAAGTATCAATATTAAAAGGAGGCGAAAGAATGGTGAGAAATGAGTGAAAAATAAAGGAAGGGAAAGGACAAGATAAAAGAAGAAGAAATCCTGTCTTCTGTGTGACTTGAATCTCATCTCCACCTGGCAGTAAGTGATGGTGAGACGGACTTTAGCCCTGACTAGCAGGAGGATGTGGACTGGGTGTGATGGTGAACGCGGGTGTAAACAGAGGTGTAGGAACGCTGACGTGACGCTGACGTGACGCTGACGTGACGCTCTGACCTGTTAGTTCTTTTAGAGACTGCACTAGTCAAGGAAAGAGGAAAGTCGGTCATTTACTGTGAAATGGCAATTCTTATTGCGTGCAGTAAATAAAATCAGTCATACTACTTGATCTAAACACAATTATTTCTGAAACTGTGGAGAATAAAAGTGTCTTTTGTGTATTGAGTATTTCGGCTATGGGATATGATTAGATTAGATTAGACATAGTATAGATATATAATGTTATAGTAATGTACAGTATAATGTACAGTGTAATGAAGTAACTGTACAAACGTTGCAGTGGATTAACATGTCTGTAAGATTACATGCCTAAAAGTAACCGGATATAGATATGTACATGTGTAAGCTGTGAATTATACAGTATATACAGAATAAACACAGGTGGAATATACAGTGGTGTAATGATGAGCTTAATTACTGGACAGACGTAGTGCAAATGTCAGGTTTTATTATTTTTTTGGGGTCGTAGGAACAACCAGGAAAACATGTGATCGTGGTTCTGTGCTATATTTTGTACTTTTTGCTCAGTCCTGTTTGTATAGTTGGTTTAAATTAAATTAAATTCATTCAGTTCATCATTTTGCCTTGACTGTGCTGAAAGAAAGAAGATACATCACTCTGTACTGTACAATCTTATACATGTTATTTTAAATTACTGCAATATATAAAAATGACTAAAATGCTCAAGGGCTACCATGAGAAGCTGTTCATGGAAAACTACTCGACTACACACACACACACACACACACACACACACACACACACACACACACACACACACACACACACAAGAACTTCTTTATACTTTGAATATCCCAGCTGTGTTTGTAGGCTGGGGTCAGAGGTCAGGGTGAGTTATTATACAGCGCTCCTGGAGCAGACAGGGTTAAGCGCCTCGTTCAGGGGGTCCAACAGCGATGATCAGGCGGATCTGGTGTTCGAACCACCGACCTTCTGATCAGTAACTCAGAACCTTAACGCACTGAACCAGGCTTCCGGTTTGCTGATCAGTTAAATCTCAAACGTGGCACAATGTGAGAGCCGGTGGTTTTCCAGGACCAGGGTTGACTCCAAGTCTCCACTACAGAAACACTTCAGTCCTCCACTAACTGGAGCTGAGGAACACACAGCGCTCAAATATCACGGCTGGGTTTAAAAGCTCGTCCACGGCAGCATAATGGAAGATTTTACAGGGTCACAAACTCCTCACTGACCAAACAAAAACATCTCGACTCCATCTCACACGTCAATAAAACCTCATTACAGCGGGATGCTCTGCCATTATACCCAGCTTTTATGACATTCTCAATCACTGAAGGTCAAGACTTTGTCAATACACATCAAACCTGCTCTCTGGTCAAAATCAACACATTAATGTTTTACTGTGACGTGTAAAATGTGTGTGTGTGTGTGTGTGTGTGTGTGTCAGGTGCGTTTCTAATCCCATACCTGATTGCACTGGTGTTTGAGGGATTACCTCTGCTCTACCTGGAGCTGGCGATTGGACAGAGGCTCCGTAAGGGAAGCATCGGCGTGTGGAGCTCCATCTCACCTTACCTGAGCGGAGTCGGTCAGTCCAACCTCAGTCCAATCACATGGTACTCAGTCCGCGTAATCACAGTCTAATCACAGTTTTCACCTCTCTTTATGTGTGTGTGTGTGTGTGTGTGTGTGTGTGTGTGTAGGCATGGCCTCGATGGTGGTCTCATTCCTCGTAGGAATGTTCTATAACACCATCCTGGCCTGGGTCCTGTGGTACTTCTTTAATTCCTTCCAGGAGCCGTTGCCATGGTCACAGTGTCCTCTGAATGAAAACCAGACAGGTATACATACTTCACACACACACACACACACACACACACACACACACACACACACACACACACACACACACACACACACACACACGGAGTGATGGAAACACTGTGTGTTGTTGTGTAGAGTACGTGTGGGAGTGTGTGATGGGGACGCCGGTGAATTATTTCTGGTACCGTGAGACACTGAACATCTCTCCGAACATCGAGTCGAGCGGCTCACTGCAGTGGTGGATGGTGGTGTGTGTCGCTACCGCCTGGGCCGTCGTCTACATCTGCTTCATCCGCGGCATCGAGACCATCGGCAAGGTCACCGCACAAAGCTACACACACCTACACAAAACCACACACACCTACACAACACTACACACACCTACACACACCTACACATACCTACACACACCTACACACACCGCACAACGCTACACACACCCACACAAAACTACACACACCTACACAAAACCACACACACCTACACAACACTACACACACCTACACACACCTACACATACCTACACACACCTACACACACCGCCCAACGCTACACACACCCACACAAAACTACACACACCTACACAAAACCACACACACCTACACAACACTACACACACCTACACACACTTACACACACCTACACACACCCACACAAAACCACACACACCTACACACACCTACACACACCTACACACACTTACACACACCGCACAACGCTACACACACCCACACAAAACTACACACACCTACACACACCTACACACACCGCACAACGCTACACACACCTACACACACCGCACAACGCTACACACACCCACACACACCTACACACACCTACACACACCTACACACACCTACACACACCGCACAACGCTACACACACCCACACAAAACTACACACACCTACACACACCTACACACACCGCACAACGCTACACACACCCACACAAAACTACACAGACCTACACAACACTACACACACCTACACACACCTACACACACCGTACAACGCTACACACACCTACACAACACTACACACACCTACACACACCTACACACACCGTACAACGCTGCACACACCTACACAACACTACACACACCTACACACACCAACACACACCGTACAACGCTACACACACCTACACACACCGCACAACGCTACACACACCTACACAAAACTACACACACTAACAGAACACTACACAACACTACACACACCTACACACACCGTACAACGCTACACACACCTACACAAAACTACACACACCTACACAACACTACACACACCTACACACACTGCACAATGCTACACACACCCACACAAAACTACACACACCTACACAAAACTACACACACCTACACACACTTACACACACCGCACAACGCTACACACACCTACACAAAACTACACACACCTACACAACACTACACACACCTACACACACCTACACACACCGCACAACGCTACACACACCCACACAAAACTACACAGACCTACACAACACTACACACACCTACACACACCTACACACACCGTACAACGCTACACACACCTACACAACACTACACACACCTACACACACCGTACAACGCTGCACACACCTACACAACACTACACACACCTACACACACCAACACACACCGTACAACGCTACACACACCTACACACACCTACACACACCGCACAACGCTACACACACCCACACAAAACTACACAGACCTACACAACACTACACACACCTACACACACCGTACAACGCTGCACACACCTACACAACACTACACACACCTACACACACCAACACACACCGTACAACGCTACACACACCTACACACACCGCACAACGCTACACACACCTACACAAAACTACACACACTAACACAACACTACACAACACTACACACACCTACACACACCGCACAACGCTACACACACCTACACAAAACTACACACACTAACACAACACTACACACACCTACACACACCTACACACACCGTACAACGCTACACACACCTACACAACACTACACACACCTACACACACCTACACACACCGTACAACGCTGCACACACCGTACAACGCTACACACACCTACCCGATGCTACACATACCTACACACACCTACACAACACTACACACACCTACACAACACTACACAACGCTACACACACCTACACAACACTACACACACTTACACATCGCTAAACACACCTACACAACGCTATACACACCTACACAACGCTACACACACCTACACAGACCTACACAACGCTACACACACCTATACACACCTACAGAGCACTACATACACCTACACAACACTACACAACACTACACACACCTACACAATACTACACACACTTACACATCGCTACACACACCTACACAACGCTACACACACTTCAAGTGCCCTGCTTGACTGAATGCTCATCATATGTTCAACAACACCACACACCTGCACACTATTATACACACATTAACAACACAGTACAGTGGAACCTTGGATTACGTACATAATTAGTTCCAGAAGCAGGCTTGTATATAATTTTTCCACAAGAAATAATAGAAACTCAAATTATTCGCTCCAGAGCCCTAAAAAAATAAATTCATAAAAATAATGTACACACACACATACAAACTCAAAATAAAAAATGTTTTACACACTCACGTGGTCACAGTGTTATAGTAAACAGTACACGTGTGACAGATGTTGATTATACCAGTAAGAGATGAGCACTAAAACCCAGCAGGGGAGACGATTACCCACAATTCCACAGCATCAGAGAGAAAAATCATTGGCTCAGTTGTGATCATGTGACGCTTGGCATCAAAACAAGAAACGTATGCGTGATACATGATACTCGGTACTCGTAAACCAAGACTTGTTCGTTTTCCAAATCAAAATTTATTAAAAATCTTTGCTCATATTGCGAAACACTCGCAAACCGCGTTGCTCGCAATCTGAGGTTCCACTGTACTGTACACACACACACAACAATATACACACAAATATTTACACAACATTTAAACATACTCACTTTACACTCACACCATAAAACATGACTTATACTTCTAACAATACAATATATGTGTGTTTCTCTCTGTCTGTCTGTGTGTGTGTGTGTGTGTGTGTGTGTGTGTGTGTGTGTGTGTTCTGTGCAGGCGGTGTATGTAACAGCTACATTTCCTTACCTGGTATTAACAATTTTTCTTGTACAAGCTCTCACACTTCCTGGAGCCACGGACGGACTGGAGTACCTCTTCACACCAGACGTAAGCTAAACGCGCACACACACACACACACACACGCACACATACAAAAGAATAATGTTTAAGTTGCTAAAACCAGCCACAATGTTATATTGTGGTTCGTTGTCCAAGACGGTTGGCATAATGCAACTGTGCGTGTGTGCGTGTGTGTGTGTGTGTGTGTGTGTAGTGGCAGGTCCTGTTAAACCCTCAGGTGTGGTTAGATGCTGCCACTCAGATCTTCTTCTCTCTGTCTCTGGCGTTCGGAGGCCTCATCGCCTTCTCCAGCTACAACCCTATACAGTGAGCTCTACGGTTACTGACACACAGCCACGCCCACACTGGGTATAGAGATTTACACACACGCAATCTGTTAGACAAAATTAATGTGTGTGTGTGTGTGTGTGTGTGTGTGTGTGTGTGTGTGTGTGTGTGTTTCAGGAATAACTGTGAGCGAGACGCCTTACTGGTGGGCTGCATTAACAGTCTCACGTCGCTCTACGCCTCCATTCCTATTTTCTCCATTCTGGGATTCAAAGCTACAACAAACAACAACAACTGTATCCAGAGGTGCGCACTCTCACCCGCTAGATACACCAATACACACTCGGAGACTGTGAAGGCAGCAGAGGTGGAAAGAGTAAAAAAAAATTGTACTCAAGTACAAATACTGTTACTGCAGTAAAGTTACCGTTATAAAAATCTACTCAAATAAAAGGTTAAAATAAAATAAAATGAAAGTATAAAGTAGCTCATTAATTTTTGTGGATTCTAGTGTAGTTCAATAAAGACAAGCGGATATAAATATATAAATCTCAAACTAGTTGTTTTTAACTGAAGGAGCACTTTTACATAATAAAGCTGTTGTCCTTCTTGTGCCTGAAATCAAAGTGGTCACTTAAATATGATGTGACGCTTTGCGCCGGAGAGTCGAGAGAGAAAAGATCTCAGAGTCGAGAATAACGTTCAGCACGAAACCTTTATCTCGTCTTTCAGCGTCACAACATTATAATACACACCATAAAGTAACAGTAAAGAAAAGAGTAAAGAACAGAGTGTTTCAGGGGGAAGCAGCACACCTGAGCTCCTACTCCGCTCACACACACACACACACACACACACACACACACACACACACACACACACACACACACACACACACACACACACACACACACCTCCGCTCACACACACACCTCCGCTCACACACACACACACACACACACACACACACACACACACACACACCTCCGCTCACACACACACACACACACACACATACACACACACACCTCCGTTCACACACACACACACACACACACACACACACACACACTGGGGGAGGGGCGGTGACTCTTAAAGAGTAACACACACATAATGTGGTGTATAACATTGTAGTGTCGTTACAGTGTCCAGGCGTTTGATCAGAAGAATCTGATGGTGTTTCAGTCTCAGCTGGGTCGCGTCACTGCGTCTGTTCTGTCTCCATCGGTCTCGTGAGTTTAGTGTGTTTGTTCTCCATCAGTCAGTCAGTGCAGGCGTTTACAGGGTGACATTTTCTTTCCTTCCCCATTGCATTATTTTTTTTTATTATTTTTCATTTTCATTCATTTATTTTTTACTGCAAACATACTACAAAACATACTTGAGTAAAAATAAAATTACAGATTTAAAAAACTTATTTAAAAAGTAGAGATACACAAATAACCTACTCTATAACAGTAACACGAGTAAATATAATTCGTAACTTTCCGGCTCTTGTGGCTGAGCTTTGGCGTTCCGGTGCGATTAGCTGGACATGTTCCAGAAATAGTGCTCATGGTAGCAGGATCACACAGGTTTGGATTGTAGCGATCCTGCTGCAGGGACTGGGGTCAGGGGCAGATCAGGCGTTAAGACATCGGCCTACTGAACAGAAGGTCCAGGGTTCAAAGCCTGTTGCCACTGTTGGGCCCTCGGGCGTGGCCCTTAACCCTCAATTGCTCTGTATAACAGCGTCAGCCGAATGCTGTAAACATAAACATCGACCATGTGCTGTGTAGAGTGTGGACGCACCCTACAACACACAGCATGGAGAGTGTATAACTCATGATCATGCCAACAATGCAGTGTGTGTGTGTGTGTGTGATCTAGTGTAAAGGCTTGTATATTAACATGTTCCCTGTCCCGTGTGTAACATCACGTCTGGGCGCTGTGCGTCTCTCTCCACAGTAACATCCTCAAACTGACCAACGAGTTCGACTTATCTGATCAGAACATCACCCTGAGTAGCTATGACAACTGGCTGTCGTACCTCAACAGCTCCTCTCCTGACCGGGTTTCTTCCCTGGAGCTGAGACACTGCGATCTGAAGAGGTTTCTGGATCAGGTATGAGCAGATCCAAATCACTTCCTCCTCAACTTGAAGATCAATACTAACAGGAGGGTGTTTAATAGCTCCGAGTGTGGAGTGTGTACCTTCACCACTATAACAGAAGCTGACAGAGGACATGCTGGAGGTTTGGAGTCCAGGACAATTGACAGGTTTAGCAAAGCAAAGATGTTTTGGTTTAAACTCACTAGATCTTGACCAGGTTCAGCTGATGATCACTAAGAGTCTCTACACCATGGACTTTTAGACTGTGTTTAAGGTTGTGTTCTGTGTAGGAAACACCAGTTTGTTAGGGTCACAGTAGATACCGTTCTTTGGTTGCTTGGTTTTTATGGCATCGTATGAATACAGTAGAAAAAAAATGGTCTCCTACTAAATGTGCACATTAGACAACTAACTAACGTGAGAGCTGGTGGAGCTCACATCCTCTAACCGGCGGGTTCCTGCTCTGTTCTCCCTGGAATATTCTGTGGAGTAGAAACTCTTGATATGTAGAGTGAAGTGTAGAGCACTTAGCAGAGACACCCTTATCCAGAGAGACGTCTAGAAGAGCCTTGGATTCTCATTCAGTAACACATTCTCATTCGAGTTCACTCAGAGCGCCATCTAGTGCACTTAGTCCAAACGTGTCACGTTTTATGTAATTGCATTGGAATAAAAACTTTTTAAAAAGCCAAGACAAGCTCAGAGTTATGATCTGTTTGATCTGTAAACACTTATGGAGGATCTATCGTGATTATTTTTCATACTGTATATCTACACTATATTCTGGTCTTTTGGCATAGAATTAGGCTTTGTCCTGATCGCTCTCACCTCTCTGTGCTCTAAGCACAGGAGGATGTTAGACAATTTAGCGCTGGTAGAAATGTCTGGTTCGCTTATGAAAACATCGGCGCACAACTTTACCGCACACACTGATAAATGAGGAACAGCGTGTGGACTAGCGGGGACGCGGACGAGGGGACGGTCGCTGTTTTCAGCCCAGGCTTCTCATGTGTGTTCCTCTCTCTGGACCAGAGTGCATCAGGAACGGGTTTGGCCTTCATCGTGTTCACAGAGGCGGTAACCTCCATGCCTGCGTCCCAGGTGTGGGCCGTCCTCTTCTTCGTCATGCTCTTCAGCCTCGGCCTGTCCTCCATGTTCGGCAACCTGGAGGGCGTCCTCACCCCGCTGCTCGACCTGAACATGGTGCCGAAGTGGATTCCTAAAGAACTCTTCACTGGTACGAACGACACACACACATTAATCCAGAATAAAGGGAATAGGACGCCTAACAGGGGATGGATACCACATGACCGGTCACTTTAGTAAAAAAGTTTAAAAAAAATTTTTTTTAAACATTTTAAACTAAACTAAATGGCAAATGTAAATGGCACTCTGTATTAAAGCGTGTACATTAAGCTGCTACACTTTCACACCAGAACTATGAGGGCTGTTCAAATCAAACCGAAACTTGTGATATAATTTCTGCTGATGAAGACGTAAAAGTGATTGACATTTACAGAAGACCCCGACACACGTTTTTAAATACGGCCGTACGTCCGCAAACGACGATCCTGGCCGAGGTGGCTCGGAGCCCAGTGCAGGCGTTCCCGTCAACCCGTGAATTGTACACACACTCATTGACCAACACCACTCGTACATTACAGGAACTCGGCTGGGAGTTCCACATCCACATACAGTCCTGACCTCGCCCCAAGACATTTACACAGGTTAGGAAAAGTTATCAAAGGGTTAGGGTTAGGGTTAGAGTTCCTGGGAGGCCGGTGTTTCAGGCGTAAATCAGACAGGCAGTCCGATCATGACTCCAGCACTCTGAGGAAACTTTCAGGAAACTTTTGTGCCATATATAGAGAAATAAAGAGAGATTTTATCATTCTGCACAATCAAAAGTCCCAGTTTTGCCCGAACTCCCCTTATATAAGCACTGGGCGGACACTACACACCCATGTGACCGATCGGTGACCTGCTTACTAGTGTGAACACAGGATGACCTGCTGTCAGACACATTACAGCACTGTGATCAGACATAATGTGTTTTCTTTTTTGTTTTGATGAGGTTGGTGAGGGAGTGCTAGAAACCATGCTGGACTACCTCTCTCTCTCTCTCTCTCTCTCTCTCTCTCTCTAGCTGTAATCTGTATGATATCGTTCCTGGTGGCTCTGATCTTCACCATGAACTCAGGAAACTACTGGCTGGAGATTTTTAACAGTTACGTCGGCTCCGTGCCGCTCCTCATCATCGCCTTCTTCGAAATCATCGCTGTGGTCGGCTTCTATGGAATGGGACGGTTAGTTTAATTTCATTTACTCTCATTGTTTTTGTTTTAATGATTCAGTCTTGATATGAGAGGGCATCTGTGTTCCACTCTGATTAGTAAAGCAGCTTCTGGTGTAAATGTTCATATTGCTATGTATTATACGTTATATCATATGTTACTACATCAGATCACTAATAATAATAATAATAATAATAATAACTTTATTGCACTGTTTCATCTTAGAAATATTACTTTATTGAGAGATAAAGTCACACATTCAGGGCTGTGCCACTTTAAGCCGACGCCTCATTTTCCTGTTTTGTCTTTGTGACCCCACAGCTTCAGTGAGGATCTGGAGTTCATGACGGGACGAAAACCCAATATATTCTGGCGTGTGTGCTGGATGGGGATCAGTCCTGTGATGCTGCTGGTGGTGCTGGTGGCGTACGTGGTGGTGCAGGTGCAGGTGCAGCCCAAATACCCCGCCTGGAACCCAGGATACGTAAGTGTTCAGGACAAACACACCACAAGGACCCAGAAACACCACATCTATCTGATCTCACCTCAGCAATCGCTACTGAGGAGCTGCTTAGTGCATTAGCTTAGCAAAGCGCTAATCTAGATTCGGTCTCTGTTAGCGGACCGATCCCTGTGCTATAACGTCACAAAGCTGTGAATATTACTGCTGCGCTCCGTCTGTAATCAGGAGTCAGTGATCAGACTTTAACAGCTGTTGATCAGCCTGACACGAATATAACCAACGTATGATAACTTATTCAGCGGATACTACAGCAGGGAGTTTCATAAACACACTGACACATTTGTGTCCGTAGAGCAGGTCACAATACATACGGTCTGATTAAAACAGAAATAAGGAATAAGACGAATAAAGAATAAATGCATCAATAGAGAGATAGACAGATAAAAACATAGATAGCTAAGAAGACAGAGCTAGAAAAATAGTAAGACAGATGAACATACTGTATAGACAGATTGAGAGAGAGAGACAGGGAGAGATGGAGAGACGGAGAAAGAGACAAATAGATAGACAAAAAGAGATATGGAAAGATAAGCAGAGGTGGAGACATATAGAGAGAGAGACAGATCGAGACAAAGCAATAGAGAGGTATAGACAGATGGTTTGCGGATTTTTCCTCAGAACTAAACTAATAATTCAAGGATTCAATATAAATAACAGCAGTCAGATATATTATGCAAAAATTATTTTTTTTAAACGTGAACTGTACATAGTGTATTTCACATTTTCAAAACTATATTGCACATTTTGTACATTGCACTTATAGAGTTATATATGTATTGCACCATGGGGTGATGTATTGCACAGCAACAAAAAATATACAGAGTTGTATTTGTATTGCACCTGTAGGTTATATATTGCACTTTGAAAAAGATATAGAGACAGATATTGTAATTAAACACTATCCCTATTAACAGCCTTGTGTTTGATGGGAGAGGTACCTACAGGGCCTGCTGGTGTTTAACCTGGTGGTCTTGCTCTGAAGGCTCTTCAGCCTTCCTTTCTGAGTGAAGGGGTTGAAATAGAGCATGTGCAGGGTGTGTGGCGTCCTTAATGATGCGGAGGGCTCTTCCTCAGCATCTTGCAGTGTACAGTTCAGTAATAGAGGGGAGCCTGAGTTCCCTACTGGCTAGGACAAGTCTAGGACCCAGTTCCCTACTGTAGGGTTTAAGCCAAGAGAGGAAAGCTTTAGGACTAATGTCTGTGGAGAGATGGTGTTAAAGGCAGAGGAAAAATCCAGGAAAAGCAGGCGGACGTAGGAGTTCTTGTTCTCCTGGTATGTAAGGGCTGTGTGGATCACTGATGAGATGGCGTCATCTGCAGAGCGATTTGTCTTATAGGCGTACTGATAGGGGGTCCACAGTGGCATCGATGGAGTCTTTGATGTGGGTCATGACCAACCTCTCAAAGCACTCCATGACTACCGGGGTTAAAGCTATGGGTCGGTAGTCATTCAGACATGTCACTGTTGAACACTTAGGGACTGGAACAATGGTGGCTGTCTTCAAGCAGGTGGGAACAGACGCAGTTGACAGAGAGGTGTTAAATATGTCTGTTAACACTTCTGACAGCTGGTGAGCACAGTCCTTTAGTACCCACCCTGGTATGTTATTAGGGCATGCAGTTTTGCGTGGGTTAATTATTTTTAGAATCCTCTCCACGTCAGCTGTTGTTACACTAAGGGGCGTGTCATCAGGAAGTGGTGGGAGAGGTTAATGCAGAGAGGAGGGTTGTCATGGTTCTCAAAGCATGCGTAGAATGAGTTTAGTGTATCTGGCAGGGAGGGGGCCCTAGGGCATTGTGCATCCTTGGTGTTGTAGTCTGTGACGCACTTGTCTATACTTCTGCTACCTGATCTCAGCTCTGCCTTCGATACTGTTTCCCATGATTTACTTATTTCTCGCCTCTCTGGCCTGGGTATCTCTGGTACTGCTCTCTCTTGGTTTTCTTCCTATCTCTCTGATAGACAATTTTATATTTCTGTTAAGGATTTTCGATCACCTACTGTCCCCCTGAAGAGAGGTGTTCCCCAAGGATCCGTTCTTGGCCCACTATTATTCGCAATTTACATAATCCTACTTGGTCTGACCCTTCAACGTCATGGTCTTAACTTAATCACTTTTATGCCGACGGCATTCAGCTTTATTCTATCTGTACACCTACTCCGTCTGCCCAAATTGACAAAATTTCTGCCTGCGTGAAGGACATTAGAGATTGGCTTAACTTAAATTTTCTAAAACTTAATATGGATAAAACAGAGATGATTTTCATTGGAACCCCATCACTCACCAGCAATATTTCCACCAATTTCACTTGTGAGATTGCTGGTTCACACATCAAAACATCCTCTTCTGTCAAAAATTTTGGAGTTATCTACGACTCAACACTCTCCTTTGAGTCTCACATTAAATCTGTCACAAAATCTGCATTCTATCACTTGCGTCGTATTGCCCAACTGCGTCCCTTCATCAATACCAAAGATGCGGAAACTATCATCCATGCATTCATCTCATCACGCATTGATTTCTGTAATGCCCTCTTCATTGGTCTACCTGCCGGCTCCATCTCCAGATTGCAATATATTCAAAACTCTGCGGCTAGAATACTGACTCATACAAAACGCTCTGCTCATATAACCCCAATCTAGTATAATCTCCATTGGCTCCCAGTAGCCTCAAAATTCTTCTCCCTGTTTTTAAATCCTTAAATGGCTTGGCTCCCTCTTATCTTCTCAATCTGCTTATTCCCTACACCCCGACTCGCTCACTTTGTTTTTCTGATTCTGGCCTTCTTGCTGTCCCTCGGGACCGCCTCTCTTCAATAGGGGGTAGATCATTTAGTGTCATTGCGCCAAAACTTTGGAATTCACTACCACATTCTCTCCGTTCTGTTAACAGTCTATCAGTATTTAAATCTCTACTCAAAACTCACTTGTTTTCCGAATGTTATGTCTGACTCGTTGGAATGAACTCCTTTGGATCAATTCTCTTCATGTCTGTCTTTTATGTCTTGTTTTGTATTTCTGCCGCCCGCCTCTTCGTCTGTACTTTAATGTCTGTTTTGTACTATGTTTACATTAGTAAATTTGTAAAGTGTCCTTGAGCTCTGGAAAGGCGCTATATAAATAAAAATTATTATTATTATTATTATTATTAATGGCCTTTCACATGCTCCGCGGATCGTTGGCGGGAAGGTGCCCGTGAATTTTCTGGGCGTATGTGGCTTTAGCCCTCACAATGCCGGCTGTCAGTTGTTTAACAATACGCAAAAACTGCAAATATCCTCCACAATTGTTTCATGACTTTTTTCGTGGCATTATAAAATCTTTAATGCATTTTAACACTAAACTATCAAGAACAATATAATTTACAAATTTAACAAAAATAAATATTAATTCAGATAAATTTACATATAAAATCTAATACTGTATAGTTTTAGTACAGTAAGAGAACACAGAGCGACAGTAGAGGAAAACATGGGTGAATTATTACCGTATTAACCCTACAGTACTGAGACCGAGTTACAGTACATACAGGAGTAACATCTGTGTTGTATTCTAACACCGCGCGGGACTCAGCAGTGTAGTACAGTACACGGCTTCACCTCTGCACTCTGCTTTTAAGGATCATGTATTAGTCTGAAATGTAATGACATTATTTTGAGAGCATATTTTGGGTTTAAAGGGTTTATATAGACAGAAGGTAAAAGCTAGAAGATAGAGAGATGGAGAGATAGATTGAAATGCGGTTGTAAGTGCAGTGGTTCTGTAAATAAATATTATTATAGTTTAACTACAGTGTGTGTGTGTGTGTATGTATTGATAGGCCCAGTTCCCTGAAGCGGAGACGATGCCGTACCCCGACTGGGTGTTTGCGATCTGCGTGCTGCTCTCGGCCCTGCCGGTGTTTCCCATCCCCATCGTAGCGCTCTATCAGCTCATCAGACGCTTCACAAACTCCCACAACAGCTCGCTCACACACACACAGCCCAAGAACCCCTACAGCAACACCGCCTACACGCCGGACTGAGACTCGAACAACATCCATCAACAACGAACATTTGAAAACAAAACAGTGTGATCGTTAGAGTTACCAATATATAAATGTGTAATAATTATAGTAGTGTGTGTGTGTATGAGGCTAGGTTAACTGGATAGCTAACTGAGAGTGCTAGCAAGCTAAAAGTATAACAAACAGTATGAGTGTACTTTATACTCAAACCAGTGAGAGATAAGAACATGGAGAGAAATATGATAATTAGTTTAATTATGTTCGGAAATGATGGTAATTGACTAATTAGCTAATTAAATTGCTACTTATTAGATGGTTTTATTACACCTGATCAGGTGTACGTATATATTTAAAGATGTACCTGTTGATGTACCTTTTTCTTTTATTTGTTTGTAAATAAATTGAATAAACAAATGAAAGCAGGATGAAATGGTTTCAACTCGTTTGTTTGTACATCATCATCATCATCAGAGAATGAACAGATGAAGCTAATGAAGAGTCGACCGTCTGATATGAAATCTAATGAAAACATATCGGATCGTATCGCAGCAGATTCACATTCATGTTGGACAGAAGTCTGTTTAATTAGAGTAAAGTTACACACTGAAAGGTTAAAACACACTAGCCCCGCCCACAGAATCACTGCATCATCTTCACATGCACAAATAAATCAATCCCTCGTTAATTTATGGACATGAATAAACATCACCCCTGATGTGAGGTCAGTTTAATAAAGGATGACATCATGTTTATATAAATATGAATATATAGTTCAGTTTGAACAGAGCGACTGACTTAAACATCATGAATCAGGTTCAGAAGCGGATACTGCAGAAGTCAGGAGGAATTCTGGGAGTCGCCGCCTGAAAAACTCGCGCCAGTCTGAGGCCGCGGAGCGCGCTCCTCAGCCGCCTCTCCCCTGTGAACAAAACCATGAATTGTAGCATTATAACACTAATAAGAAATCTGATATAGACTTTAGCGCCCCTAGTGGATATAACTTCACACATGGTGGCCCATGAGATCACACTCAAATGTATGGGAATAAAGCTCGTCTACAGAATCAACACTGACCCAGTTACACTGCTGAAACATATACTGTATAGGTTTATATTTATAGACTGTTGTAACGTCCACTAGAGGGTGCTAGCACCAGAGCACTCAAAAGTTGTCCATTACTGCATTAAAATGTGTGAGTTCTATGGTGCTAATACACACATCTATATAGAAGTTGTTTAAATTCACGCTGAGCAGGAAATGAGACTTTACACATCTAAGAGGCGGGATTCCCCAAGTTCCACTCACGCTTGCGGATTTGAGGGAGGAGACAGCGGTATGAAGAGCGATGGCGCGTCAGGACGACAACAAACGCTAAACAGCACAACAGCTCTACTGCCTCACACTGCAGCACGTCATTTACACACACTCCTACAGAGAGAGAGAGAGAGAGAGAGAGAGAGAGCTTCATGTGTTAATTAAACACATTATTTTTATAATCTTTATGTAGTTGTCTATAAGTAGTCTGTAATTTCTGCAAACTACCACTAGGGGGTGACTGAACATGAAGTCTCTGGTCAAACAGGTTGGAGAACAGCTGTAAAATTGAGATGGATAAAGGAATGTTTCAAAGTCAACCTGGTCTTCAGGAAACACACCCCACACAACCTTGTCTGGTCCCAGGACACACCCACCTCACCAGACTACCCCCACCACTTACTGAGGGGGCAGAAGGAGGTGTAAGGTGAGCTGTAGAGTTTCATGTTCCCCTTATAGAGGACACTGAGAGAAGGCCTGACCCATGTAACAACCGCACGATGCTAACACTGCCCCCTGGTGGCTGTAACCCACAACTTATAGTGTTTGTAGCTCAAAACTCATAGCATCAATACAGCACTTCACACACACACACACACACACACACACTGCATGAATGTGACACCATGCTAACTTTTCACTGTGTGTGCGCGCGCGTGTGTGTGGCTCTTGCCTGAGTTGCTGTGTGTGATGCTCTTGTTGGTAATCTTCATCATGCTCCAGATCATCTTTAGGAAATAACTCGGGTTCGTCCACACACCTTGTCCTAATGGTAAACACCTCATACACACATGAAACCTACACACACACACATGGTGATAATGTATACACAGGGAGCAGAGGTTGACAGAGATGGACTGAGATGAGTAGAGACAGTGGATGGAGATGGGTGGATGTTGATGAGATGATGTGTGGAGATACACAGAGATGGATGGAGAAGTGTGTAGATAAATGGGGATGTGTGGAGGGTGGAGATATGTGGAGATGAATAAAGATGAATGAAGGGTAGAGATGATGGTGTTGTGTGGACATGTGCACAGATGAGTGGAGATGGGTGTAGAGGTGAGTTACCTCATGGCCTGCAGGACAAGAAGCTTGTAGATGTTTTTGTACACCACTTCAATAGAGTTTAACTATGAGAGAATAAATAGATATACATTATATAACATTGATTTTACATTTTAAAGAGGTCAGTGTGTGTGTGTGTGTGTTTGTGTGTCTCACCTGAACATCCAGAAGAATGCTGTCACATTTCAGCCTTAGGATCATCATCAGCTTCTTCCTCATGAACATGGCAGGCGAGTGGGCGGAGCCTAACGTCAGGCTGTAGCGTAGTGATTGGCCGGCGTATCTTAGTGGGGGAGGAGAATGAGTGGGAAGTTCAGTTTACATCTCTACATCACGAATGTTTACATTTTAGTGATGTAGAGATGGTGTTTGTGGCGTTTGTACCCGGAGTAGTCGTTGTAGATGTGGAGGGAGCAGGTGTCGATCAGGAGGCCACACCAGGGGAACAGACAGTGCGCTGGGAACTCCGTCATCCCCATACACTGCAGCTCATCTCTAACTGGGAAATTCACCGCCACCTTCTGGGGGTTAATCACACACCCGTACTCTGGGACACCACCCATCAATGTCCTGACAGACAGGCAGACATACAGACAGAGGGTTAATCACACATCCGTACTCTGGGACACTCCCTCCATCAACGTCCTGACAGACAGACAGATGCACAGACACACACTGTATGGTATTAAGTTGAGTCGTACTTGAGGAATTCCATGGCTTTACTCAGTCTTGGCGTGATCAACAGGAAATCATCCACTAAACGCATCAGACACCTACACACACACACGCGTGCAAACACTTTAAGGTGACGTCGTTGTTCCATAACAGTATAAGTATGTGTCTGTGGTATGAGGAGTCGCCCCTCACCCTCCTTTCTCTGTGATGTCCTTCAGCACACGGGTCTCCATGTGGCCGTAACACAAATTACACAGCATGGTGGAAACTACCGAACCCTGAGGAACGCCACACACTTGCCGGAACAGTCTAACACAAACACACACAAACACACACAAACACACACAAACACACACACACAGACACACACAGACACACACAGACACACACAGACACACACACACAGACACACACAGACACACACAGTAAAGAGGTTATCAAAACCATAGTATAGTAGCAGTGTATGATTGTAACGCTGTATAAAAACACTTCGGAGAAACACACTTCTTGTTATACTGGATCACGTAGCTGCTCAACATCTGCCTGAAGAACCGAAACACGTCCGCGCCCTTAACGTCCACCGAGAGCTGGAAGTCATAAATATAAATGTTAATTAAATATAAGCTGATTAATGTTACTTTTTCCCTAATGTAGTCATATCCAATTCCTCCTCGTCACTAGGGGGCTCCCACATTAACTACTACCACTCAGTTGGGAGGGCACACCAGCTAATCGCATCTTTTCGAACTGCTCACTCACGCACTGTTGGAGGCGGAGTAACACACTCGGAGGACAGCGCTATCCGCTCCTTCCTCTTCCGTGAGCTCACAGACGCCCCTGATTGGCTGTAGAGACGTTATTAATGTGAAAGCACTGAGTACATCTCATCCCTTCCCTCTGAGAGAGCTCGGCCAATCAGCTCTCTAGGCTGAAAGGTGGGAGAGGTTACAGCATCACAAGGGAATCGAGCTTGCAATCTCCGGATTATAGGACGAGCACTTTACCACTGTGCCACTCGGAGGCCCGATTAATTGTATTTTTTACCTGGATGGGTTTGGTCACGTACCTTCTCCACCAGAATGGCGTTGTGGAGCTTTCCGTTGTTCTGCTCCTCCATTACGAAACCCTTCATGTTCAGGGACTCAACAGCTTCAGCCTTTATCAGGAGGATATTACACACATCGGTCATATACCCAACAACACACACCCAACACCAAACACAACACCGGGACGTGTGCAAGGAGCGTGTACCCTAGTGCAGAACTGTTTCCTGATCTCCTGCTCTGAGTCGGTACACACTTTGGCGTAGTGTCTCAGAGAGAAGCACTTCTCCAGCATTGGCCTGAGGACGTCCTGCACCACCTCTAACAACTTGGAGTGCGGGAGACTATCGTACGCACCACTCACGTCCACCTGAGGACAGACAGAGACATATCAGGATATATAAGCTAGATATCCAAGTCTGTGTGTGTGTGTCTGGGCACGCAATAGATCCTGTACCTTAACAAAGTACAGCGGAGTGTGTGTGTGAGTGATGGATCTCAACACCCTGTGAATGTCCTGTCTCCCCCACACGGTCGATCCAAGCAGAGACGGACGATCTCGCACGCACACACTCAATACGTTCTGAAGGTCACGTACCGAACTCTGGAACTGCACAAACACACCGTACAAAGATCTGCAGATAGCATACACACACACACACACACATACTGTGTGTTACACACCTGCATAGCCGGCCCCGTGCTGATTAGGCGTGTGATTGGCCTCATACCGCTGGTTTTTGGGATGAATCTAATGCGGGGTGTTATCGTGCTCTTGGGAAGTGAGGCCACCTCTGCAGGACTCAGCTCCTCCCACTGGCCTTTAGAGAGATGATCCCTAAAAAACATCACCGACATGGAAACTTCATTATACAACTTGATGGACAACACTTACAACACATTAAACAGAATATAGAAGCGCGAGTCAAATGATCCGCACTCTGGCTGTTTTGATTAACTTTCAGAAAAAACAAATATATATTTCGAATTCCCTCATTAAACATTTTTCAGAACTGAGCTGTGAGACACAAATGCATCGTTGTCTTCACTTCCTCATCAGAAGTGAATCTTTAATGTTTAATGACACAAGGTCCTGTATTTAGGACTTGTTGCCAGTCCAGGTTTTATAGTATGGACACATTACCAGCAAGCATACCTGACAGTTGGGTTATGACCCTTAACTACAGGCCTTCCAACTGGACGAACCTTACAGTAATTATGAGGATCTGTACCTGAAGGCGTGGTCCTGAAGTCTGGTCCATGTGTGCCGTCTGTAGAATCTCAGTGCATGCTTGTGGCCTACGCTCTCTGTGACATAAAATAAAGATTTGACAAGGCCTATTACAAAGTCTTTAAGCATCCAGAGCAGAAACTGTCCAAATATCCACTCTCTGTATCGGTGCTCACTCGGGCAGTGACCTGTGGAGCACACGAGAGAGAGAGCTGTTGGCTTGTCTGACACAGCGAAACATTTCTACAATAAAACTAGAATACACTCACATTTTTTATTCCCCAGCCAACGGCAGTCACTCACTCTCATCCTCCACATCACCTGCGCCAGCGAAAGCTTTTCAAACTTCCCCAGTCGCAGGAAGTGCTTGACTCTGGACAGGAACTGCAGCATGTTGTGCTGAGAACCCCAGAGTTCATCTGGAACAACAAAGCGCACACACTTCCTCACGAACAGGTACACCCTGTAAGATGAGCAGTGACAAGGCAAAAGAGATGTCATGTCCCTTTTGCCCTCACTTGTTGCACATTTCTGAGACAGGAAGTGAGCATACTGGCACTTCCTGTGACGGCGTAAGAGCAGTGTAAAAATTGGCACCATTGCAAAAAAACGCTTGGGTAGCTTTCGGTTTCGCGAATTTGACCCTGAATGCTCTGCCTTTTCTTTGAGACAAAACACTATCCTGACAACATCTGCTCCTTGGAGTCTTCTGGGTCCGCCCACATGTCCGTGCAACTTCCTGTTCAGTAGGAAGCCCTTCATGCCACGCCCGCCATAGAGCATGCTCAGTACACTGATGAAACAGTGAGATGGGCGGGGTGGGGGTTGATCACTCGGTTTCCAACTGGACAGGCCATGTTTGGGGGTGGGGCTAATGTCTGACTGGACAGGTTGAGTATTTCCAGTGATTTCCTGTGTCTTTCCCACATTCCGATCATGTTTTATGATCTCAGTACATCTTTGCTTTGCAGGAAGTTCCTCATGACTCTCCCTGATGTCTTCCACGTCTTCTCTCTTTCTCTTTTTACCATTTACTCCATCTTTCTCCTGCATTCTCGTCCTGCTTTTTGCCTCCTTCTTCACCCCTGCCTCGTTTTTACTCCCAACCTTTCGGCTTCTGCTCAGCATGCCAGCTTTGTTATGTGAGCTCAGGAAGAACCCAGACCAGGTCTGTACAGGGATCAAATCATACACAGGTACACCGCAGAGCTGCACCAGACAACTAGGGGGCGCTGTAGCAAACACGGCACAATGACTCAGCAGATACTGGGTGAGATCGGACCCGAGCCGGTGGTTGATTTTAGCCCAGGCTTCACTACCGCAGATGAACGCAGCGCTCTGAGAAATGGAGCCGTGGAACTTGAAGGGGTCCGAGTCACCTCGTCCTGTGCCAGAGCGGTACCCAAAACTCAGTACGTTCCTCTTCTTCTTCATCTTCATGCGGTTCAGGACAAACGCTAGCACCTCAGGCAGGGTCCCCAGCTGAGGGCAAAAAAAAAGTGGGACGGGGGTGAATCTTTACATTTATTACATGTAGACAAAAATTTAAACAAAGCTGTAGCACTGAGAAAGTCACTGCCGTATTTTTAGCTAAGGTAATACAAATTTCATTTTTACTAGCAAGTAATATAAAAACGTAACATAATTTAAAAAACCTAATTAGCAAAACAAAAGTAGTTGGATGTTTGGGTGGTTTAAAGCTGGTCCAGAAGTACACACAAGCTTTTTATTTTGTTACAATTTTCAAAAGTCACATGCTTAAAAAACAAGCAACATTTAATTAATCATGTTCAATTCCGCTGTGAAGCTGTTGAATAAGGCTAACTTATAAAACTTATACAACTCCACGTTTTGTTTTTTAAAGGTTCAAGTTCTTAAAATTGTAACCAAAAAAAAACGTAGACGATTACACTTTGCACATTCCGTGTAATTTATATATTCCATATATTTACATTTACATTTTTTTCTAATTTTGCAAATCTGAACATTTGTAGATTTGTACATTAAATCACAAACTTTTTAATTGTACATTCCTATATATTTGTTTGTTTTTTTAGATCATCTTTAGTTTAACTGCATTTTACAGTGAAATCTTTCTATTCTATCTTTCTTTTTTTTTTAGGACAGTCGTATATGC
This sequence comes from Clarias fuscus, assembly GCA_030347435.1. NCBI lineage: Eukaryota > Metazoa > Chordata > Actinopteri > Siluriformes > Clariidae > Clarias > Clarias fuscus. The sequence goes on along the minus strand of CM059204.1, from coordinate 47,805,731 downwards.
AGTTCATTGTGTATCATTCTGTGTGTGTGGTTGTGTATGTGTGACAAATAAAAAACTGAACTGAAACTTTGTGATATTTATAAAATTGTGATACCAATCACCAGGGTATCACGATAAAATCTTATTGGGTGATATAAGAGTAAGGACTTGTTTTGCTTTCATGGCTGATGTACTGAGGGACGTCCTGCTACATGTGCTGAATTACTAAAGAGTTTTATAAAGTTATAAAGGATGAGGCAACATTTGTTACAAATGTTAAAAAAGTTAAGTTCTCCCTCTCAGCTACTGTGTGATTTTGTGCAACATGCTATTACATGGTAATAATAAATAAAAACCTTTCCTATGTAAAAGTGAAGGTGTTCTATGACCCGAGTGCTGTATTATTATAACTGACATTATGATTATGTCTTGTTGTTTCAGGGTAACATATTTCAGTTTTATATATAAATATAACATGTAATACGGTTTACAGTGTATGAGTGTATGTGTGTGTGTGCCTGTGCAGAGCCGAGGGTGTGTGTGCCTGTGCAGAGCCGAGGGAGTGTGTGTGTGTGCCTGTGCAGAGCCGAGGGAGTGTGTGTGTGTGTACCTGTGCAGAGCTGAGGGAGTGTGTGTGTGTGTACCTGTGCAGAGCTGAGGGAGTGTGTGTGTGTGTACCTGTGCAGAGCTGAGGGAGTGTGTGTGTGTGTACCTGTGCAGAGCTGAGGGAGTGTGTGAGAGGAGACTCTGTACACACCACCAGCCCCCTGATGAGCGCTTTAAACCGCCCTGAGTCAGTCTCCTGCAGTAGAGCCGGCTTCCGGCCGTCACTGAACTCTACCCCGGAAGTAAACTCCTCCAGTGTCTGCACGCGCTCGTACAGACCTCTCAGAGCGCCGAGCACGCGAGTCAGGCTGCACTCCGCCATCTCACTAACACACACATACACAGTGTGTAATGTTCATGTCCATCAGCGGCGTCCCTCGTTCTCCCTCCTGTACAGCGCCATGTCTGCTCTCTGTCCTTCCCGCCTTGAAACATTTCAGCCAATCAGAGAGAAGCGTTTCAGCACGTGCCAGCGCGGTTGACGTCTCTTAAAGGGCCAGCGCATTTCACTGAGAGGAATGTTCGCGGTTTACATTAGAACTGGATATTACCTAAAAAAAATTACCATTATCATATGCATATTATTTAATATTATTATTATTATTTTCAGCTTGGCGTGCATTAATTTGGAAAATATGTATTTTATGAGGAGTCCAATACCTGGGGAGTTCAGTAATCATTGCCTGAGGTATCTGGACTTGTACATACTGTAGCTCAGACCGTCAGTAAAATCCAGTACAGCAAGTCCCCTATGTACGAGCTAACATGTGTTCAGTGGAAGTTAGATCACATGTACATTGCTAAGCTGGTACTGCTAAGAAGCAGCAAGCAATAAGGATGGAAATAAAAAGTAAAAATAATTGGAGTGAGGTGAAAAGATGTTCATTCTTTTAACGTGAATTGTTCAACCATGTGCGCTATTCTAACGAGTAAACTGGAACTGTTATGAATGAACTCTGAGGGAACTTGTTCATATGTTGTGGACTTACTGTAATACCACACTTTACCACTCAGACGTCTCTGATGTCTCCTGGCGACGACACACATGCTCTCCATCACCACTAGACACTTAAGTCTTGTCTGATGATACTGTACCTGGGCGTGAAGCTAATCCTGTCTCAGTCAGCACCTTCTTCACATTAGCCTTATGCAGAATATGCCGGATCTTGGTGTACATCCTGTATATCTTTACCCATTCCATATCACATTTATTAAAAGATCACAGGATTAATCACAGGGCTGAGTCCCCCCAGAATAAGTGTGTGCATAAGTTTACATGAGGTTAATGTCACCAACATTGGGCTAAAAAATGTAATAATTATTTAATACACACTTGCTCAGCATTACTCACTCTCACTCACTCATCGTCATTACGGCTTAATCCTGTATTCAGGGTCGCGTGCCAATCCATCGCAGGGCACACAAGACATACACACACTCACACACTCATTCATACACTACAGGCAATATGGGAACGCCAATTAGGCTAATCTGCATGTCTTTGGAATGTGGGAGGAAACCGGAGTACCCGGAGGAAACCCACCAAGCATGGGGAGAACATGCAAACTCCATGCACACAGAGACGGGAATCGAGCCTGGCCGGGGAACGAACCCGGACCGGACCTGGCGGTGCAAGGCGACAGTGCTAACCACCACACCACAGTTGCTGCCTGCTCAGCATTGATGATTCAAAATACACACTTCTACTGTACCATAGACCTGATTCCAATATGACCTAGAGTGATGGACACTAGAAAAGCTGCTGTTTAGTCAGCTGATATATTGCCCCCAAGGAACAAACTGTATAAAACTGTTCACACACATTACATGTTTATTATAAACCTGCTCTAAATGTCCATAAATCGTCTGAGCCTGGCGTGAGATTGGGACATGGCATCTTCCCAAACCTCCACATCAGACACAAGAAAGGAACATAGAAAAGTCTGTAGAAAGGAACGGATTTATCAACAGTACGTCAACCATTCGTTTGAGGGTTTAGAGTTTAGACGAGCGTCAGACGTGGAGCAGTTCGGCAGGCGGAGGTCTGAGAGGAATCTGTCCCAGTGTGAAACGTTTAGCGGTGAACTCTCTGAGCTCGTCCGGTGTGAGCTCGCTCTGAGGAGTGTACAGACCGTCCGATCCGCTCTTCTTGTCCTCTGTGCTCTTGGTCACAGTCGCTCCGCTACCAAAACCCCCAACACCAGGAGGAGCAGTGGACGCAGACGAGAAGCTGAACCCCGAGGCGGAGCTCTTACTCGCTGTAGGATCAGAGAAGGAGAAGCTGGAGGCAGAAGGAGCCGACGAGCCAAACTGGGAAGCAGCCGGCTGAGGCACGGATGATCCGAACCCGGAACTGGAGGCGGAGAAGCTGAATCCAGCAGCACTACCCGAAGCACTCGAACCAAATCCTACTGGAAAGGGAGCACAGGAGAAACTAAAATTACCCACAATGCTCTGCAACAACGTAGGCATTACATAAAGAACTCCTAGCGTCCTGCAGGAATGTTCCATATTTCAGAACGTTCTTGGGGTCTGCGTTCTGATTGGATATCATTACAGTTTAGAATTCAAACAGCCTACCTCCTACTCGAAGTCCAGATGCTGATGATGAAGATCCAAATTCAGATGTTGTTGATGCTGATGAAGATCCAAATCCAGATGTTGTTGGGGCTGATGAAGAGCCAAATCCAGATGCTGATGAAGATCCAAATCCAGATGTTGTTGGGGCTGATGAAGAGCCAAATCCAGATGTTGTTGGGGCTGATGAAGCTCCAAACCCTGTTGCTGAAGCTCCAAACCCTGTTGCTGAAGCTCCAAACCCTGTTGATGATGAAGATTCAAACCCTGTTGATGATGAAGATCCAAATCCAGACGTTGAAGAAGACCCAAACCCAGACGTTGAAGAAGATCCAAACCCAGATGATGCTAAAGACCCGAAACCCCCTCCACCTGAGGATGCCTGTGCACTCGGGTTGCTGAGCTCTGCTATCTGTGGACACACATTTTACTCCTGCGTTTTCTTACAAGTTAAAGAAAGAAGCATTGATATCAAACTACAAACCAGGACCTGCTGGGGAGAGTGCGTGTGTGTATGTCAATGTGTTATTGAGTTTCTCACCATGGCAGTGCGCGTGTTAGCATTCATGGTCCTCAGTTCCTGAACTCTGGATCTCCACTGATTGGCCAACTGCTGGACTGAGTTCACCTGCATGAAACACATCACACATTAAACACCAGCAACCGGGCCATGATCATCATGATCATTCAACACACACACACACACACACACACAGCTCAGATCACTGCCATAGAGAGATTACCACAGAAACCAAACCCAAAGGTAAATATTAATGGATTATATAGAGAAATAAAGGTAGTTTTTACTATCAGTATTGTGTTCTGTTCTCTTCATTTTTATAGATATTATTTTTCTCGTAATAAATCCAACCTTGTTTTAAAGTATACTTTCTCAGAGATCCCCCACATACTACCAAGACAAATTCCTTGCATGTGAGAACCTGCTGATTCTAATAAATGCAGCTTCCTGATTCTCACACTTGTACCAGAGTCAACCAGGAAAAAATCTAGATTAATTCCTGACCATGGGTACGTATAACCTGTAATAAACTGCAGCCTTTGGCAGCTAACCGACATTAAAGATGCCACAGACACATGAAAGCAGACATCAAAGCCATGATGAAACAGTGTAGCAGGAGAGAGTACAGGCTTCAAGGTTCGCTTACATAGGACTGTACGTCTCCAGTGGCTCTGCTAGTGTAGTACTCCATCCGCAGCTCCTCTGGAGATAGCTCCACAAACCCTACATACACACACACACACACACACACACACACACACACACACACAAAGTACATTTACACCCCACATAACCTCACTGTGAAGCATTTAATCCACCGAGCTTGTCACCCACCTGTGATGGAGTCTTTGAGGGCGGAGTAGCAGGAGAAGAGCCACTGTCCTGAGCTCTCCCACACCTCCATGTCCTTCTGAATCACTTCTCTGTCAATCAAACAGGAAGTTCACAAACACAGAGCTTTCTTCAGCCAAGAGAACATATTTTAGAAACAGACTGAGATGTGGACCTGCTGATCTTTCAATTACTCACAGCTGTTTATCTGCTTCGTCTCCTCCTCCTCCTCCTCTCCCTCCAGTTCTCCCGTACCCGTTCTGGGTGTTGTCGAGAGTAGAGAACCGGTTCTGCGTGTTAAAGCTGAAGTTAGAACTCCGGTCATCTCTCCCTGTTCCGCTGGATCCTCTACTCCAGTCCCCACCTCCGTGGGAGAAAGACGAGGGCTGGACCACGGGTCCCCCCGAGCGCTGTGATGGGTTCACCCACACCCGGTTCACCGAGCCTGCAAAACAGGAATGCATTGAAATAGAAGTGTCAGAAAGCTGTTTGGTTTTATTATTTTTTAAAAGAAATCTACTTCTTGGGTGCTGCTTATTATAGTATTATTTTGATTACTTATTTTAGACTATTTGTGTTTTTGACTTTAAGCTGCTTGCAGTGCCGGTCCCAAGACCGGATAAAAATGGGAGGGTGGCATCAGGAAGGTCATTTGGCGCAAAACCTGTGCCAAGCTTAATTAATTAATTCATTCATTAATTAATTACTCTTATCTAGAACTCCTAATATCCTGAACGGCATCTATGCTAATTCTTTTCCATCTGTTCTTCCTTTCTCTACCCATCTGGTGGCATCTGGAGATTCTGCCATCTCCAGTAGACAGAGACCAACCCTGCAAGGATCTTGAGGCATCCAGAGAAGGACCAGCTCCAGCTGGATTCTGGTTTGGATCGACAGACGCTGCTCCTGAGCTCTCACTGATCCAGACCCGCTCTGTTCTCGGCACCTGCTGACTCATCCCTGTGCTGAACTGGACTTTATGATAACTTGGACAACTTCTGTTATACTGAACTTCCAGCAGCCTAACACACATGATGTTATATAATCCCTGTTATCCGTTATCACCCAGATGAGGATGGGTTCCCTGCTGAGTCCGGTTCCTCTCAAGGTTTCTTCCTATTGCCGTCTCAGGGAGTTTTGCCCTCAGCACCGTCGCCCTCGACTCGTTCATCAGGTACGATCTCACAATCACATTATTATCTAAACACATTTTTCTCACTCAAACACTTCCATAAGATTTCTTTTCATTTTGTGAAGCTGCTTTGAGAAAATCACAATTGTTAAAAGCGCTATAGAAATAAAATTTAATTGAATGATAAAAACACCAGTTCAGCCGCCACTTGCAGATGCAGTTCCCCGCCAGTAGGTGTCGGTAATGTGCACAGTGCTAAAACGCTGAGAGTAACCAACTCTTTTTCGAAACGTTTTTAAAAACACAGCTGTACAGCTATATACATATGTTTATTTCGGTTTTAAGTAGAAGTTGATTAACTGGTCCTAGGGCACTGACCTCCCCCGCCGCGGGTACTTTGGCTTCTCCCTCCTCTCGGGTGCTCGTTCCAGCATTTGTCCCCGTAGCGACATCTCCCCTGGAGGTAGTAACTGCACACCGTCATCCTCACATACACACACTCTCTCTCTCTCTCTCTCACACACTCACACTCACACTCACACGAGTAGAACTAAACACCACAACAACACAACACTGATGGACAGAAACGCCAGCTTCACACTACTGCTGCTTCCTGTTCGGATTCTTCTTCTGTGGTTTGGTTGATGAAAACAACAGTCTACCGCATTACCGCCACCTACTGGCAGAAAGTAAGAACCGAGCTGTTTCCTGAAATAATGATGATTTATAAAAATATTTTTTTTTTTTTTAAACTGTAAAACAATACTGAAGGCGTTTATCCAAAATATACAATAATCTCTTTCGAACAGTTGATATTGAGATGTGTCTAATAGATTTCATAGTTTTGAAATCCCCAGTATTGTTTTAGAATGTAGAAAATAAATCACTAAACAAAAACAAAGAAAACTGCAAGTGATCCCAAACTTTTGAGCCTTAGTGGAGTTCTCAAGGCTCCCAATAAAAAGTTTTTGTTTTGCTTTTCTTTAGACAGGTTGTTTGATTCCATCTCAATCCTGGTCATAAGTATTTGCACGCCTGTAAAGAAGGCAACATATTACATGACAGTAATATCCCTCCGGTCCTCCAGCACTGCTCGCCTCGTCCCACCATCTCTCAGGGATCGAGGGCGGCATTCATCCAAACTCTTTTCTGTTCTGGCACCGAGGTGGTGGAACGAACTTCCTCTAGATGTTCGTACAGCAGAGACTTTGACTATCTTTAAACGGCGACTCAAAACGTATCTATTTCTCCAGTACTTACAGGACTAAAAAAAAAAACCTCTTCCCAGTTGTGTTAGACTAATCGCACTTAGTTATTGACTTAGTTAACCCAGTGTAAGTATCTATCCAGTAATGTAAACTTTAAAGCACTTTTTGTAAGTCGCTCTGGATAAGAGCGTCTGCCAAATGCCTAAATGTAAATGTAAATGTAAATATCGAATGTTTGGGTTCAATTCCCGTCTCTGTGTGCATTGGGTTTGCATGTTCTCCCCGTGCTTGGTGGGTTTCCTCTGGGTACTCCTGTTTCCCCCCCACAGTCCAAAGACCTGTAGGTTAGGTTAATTGGCATTCCCAAATTGTCCATAGCGTGTGAATGAGTGTGTGAGTATGTGAGCCCTGCGATGGATTGGGCTCCCTGTCTAGGGTGTACCCCGCCTTGTGCCCGAAGTCTCCTGGGATAGGCTCCAGGCCCCCCGCGACCCTGAGTAGAGGACTAAGCGGTATACATGATGAGTGAATGAGAGGTTTTACTGGCCTATGTGCATATAGCTTTTTTGAGAATGTTATTAATATTAATTGTAAAAGTAGTTAGATGAGATTAATTCTTTAATGTTGGATGCTGGTTGTGGGAAACAAATTCCGTTCTTTCATGTTTAACATGTTGAATAATAAAGCTAACCTATATAATTGTTTGAAGAAGATGAGTTTTTTTTTTTTTTTTTTTTACTGTGGTGAATAACCATAATCAAACAAACAAACATGGACGCGGGAAAAGACATGTTTTTTATTTTTACTTCATTATAAATGTATATCCAGCTGGTGTGTTTTCTCATCAGCATAACGGCCCGGATTAACTTTCATTTTACTCTGCGCGCTCGGGTTTATACAGTATATAAAGTAAGAGCAAACAGGACGGACCAATCACAACGCAGAAGCGGTGGAACGAGCCGGGTGACGTCATATAGGCAGACCGTCAGTTCACAGCGTGTTGACCAATCAGAACGCAAGGCCGCGTGGAACTACGTGATGGACACAAGGCTTCGGCCAATTGGAAGCGTGTGTGCTGTCAGACGGGGGCGGGGCAAGCTCCGATTTGCGTTTGATAGTGTGTAGCGATGGAGGTGTAGGATTTAAACCGAACCGTGCAGCGGATCGGGCGGCGCGCTTCAACAACATCATCATAAACATGGGGGTTTTAGAGGCTAGCAGCGGGCTGATGGAGCGCGCAGCGGAGAGGATCATGGGTGAACACCTGAGCTTGGCCATCCTCGCCGCCTCCGCGGTCACCCTCACCGTGGCGTACCTCTCCACCCGGGCGCTCAGACTGCAGGCGGAGAGAAAACAACACGGACACGTGAGTACAGGCGCGCGCGCTCCCGGTCAGCGCGGCCGTGCGTGTCACCGTGGAAACGGATCAGTCCATCCTGTAGTGGAAACGTGTGTGTGTGTGTGTGTCCGTGTGTGCGCGCGCGCGCGCGCGCGTGTGTGTCCTCACAGTTAATACATTCGGGAAAAATGTCAACATGTTATTAGTTAATGATAAAAGTAGATGATGTGTTTGTAATCAGGTCATCACTGAACACCCCTGTGGAACCATGGTTCAGTCTCCTCAGATTCAATTGTAATATGACTATGCTAAGCTAACACGCATCGCAGTTAAACTAAGCTTAAATACAGTTTTGTTTTATTAAGTATATCTCGATATTTTTATTTAAAATATTTTCTGATTTAGATTTGTTTTTCATTAATTAAAATGTGATTGAATTAAACTATTTTTAATGAAAATACTTTAATGTAGTTGTTAATTACCTCGGAAAAATTATTACAACTTGCAAATAAATATTTCTAATGTTAAGTAATTTTCTTAATAGATCAGTTATTACACAAAACTGTGATGAATGACCATGAACAACCAAACAAAACAGATGCTGGAAAATACACGATTTTTTTAGTTGTTTGTGGGCGTGTGTGTGTGTGTGTGTGTGTGTGTGTGTGTGTGTGTGTGAGAAGAGTAAATACTTCCAGCTGCGATTATGATTAAAGTAGATTTAATGATCTGTTTGTAGGTTTTCTATTTGTGTACAGGATTTTCAGTGTTGTTGGTCATGACTGAATGACTATGCTAAGCTAACACTTCACAGTTAAATCACAGTTAAACTTAAATCCAATTTTATTTTAATATATTTTATATTTTTTGTTTTTCATCCATAAAAAATGTGATGACAAAAAAATGAATGAAATAACTTGTGTAGTTATTAATTTAAAATATTGAAAATGCATTTATTAATCAACAAAATGTATTACAACTTGCAGATAAAAGTTGTGTAAAGCACAAGACAATTACAAAATACATTTAAATAAAATTTAATTAGATAAACATTATGCACATCCTGTTCTGATTACATTTTATTGCAGCACAGAATATGTTAAAGATTAATGACGCATGATGACGTATTGACTAGTGCAAGGGACGTTTTCTTTTAATAAACTTTCTTCAGATTAATAATTTGAGTATTTACAGTTTAACAATAACACACTTCATATTTAGTGCTAAATATTTTAATGTTTCAATGTCATACCTAAATATTTTGAATAAAAGTGTCTGCAGATGCTAACTGTGCATGAACTGTAATGCAGTAATAATATTAATAATTAATAGATTATTCATAACAATAATAATAATAATAATAAATGAATACATTTATTTCCTTTCCACAGAAATATCCCCCATACATCCCGTCCAATTTCCCATTCCTGGGTCACGCCATCGCTTTCGGGAAAAGTCCCATCGAATTCCTGGAGAACGCATACGAGAAGGTGACATTTCCTCATCCTCATCAGGCCTTCAGAGGAACTAAAATATGATCTCATATCAAATTATATTAAATAATTAGTCCAAAATACCAGACCGTAACTGTACTATAGAACAGGGTTTTCCCAAAGCCCTACATTCACATTAACCCTCTGATTCTGTCCGAGACAAATGCGACCCATTTCAAGATAAAATATTCCCTGAACATTATCAAGTTTATTTTATTGGAACATGACTTCAAAGTATTTAAACACATCAAAAGTAATGGTTATCATTTTATATGATTTTGGATGTCTCCAAACAGATTAGTTGGGGAACATCTTGTTCAGGTGCTATATAGACCATGGGAACATCGGAACATTCGCCATGATCCCATTATAAGCCATATAACTCTGGGGACCACACGAGGCTGGGAGCACAGGGTCCGGAAGATGGTGTCTGAAACACAGGGTGTGACCCCTACAGAACTCCTCTATATTGTGTATATTAGTGGCATAGTTAACTATTGCTAGAAGGAATCCTGTAATAATCCTGTAACAAAAGGAGTGAAGATAATAGTGAAAAAAAATAGTTTCATTATCATGTTGTAATTCATGTATCACAACACTGACTTCAAAATTATTTTTTAAACGTTTTTTTATTTTATTTGTATATGCTTACATTTAAGATGGCAAAATTTTGCCATGGCTTTATGATCCTACAGGTGGCGCTGTGGGTTTATATGATTTACAAAAAAAAAATTAATATTGCATCAGAATATTTACAACATTGTGACACTTGAGGTTATATCGTAGTGAGTGATCCCTGGTGATTCCTGTCCCTAAATAGGACCAAACTACTTTTTTCACGACACTGCGATGGTTCAATCAAAGTAATTGTGTTTAAGGCTTTAAAGTTCCATCAGAACCAGTTAAGTTCCTTAGATTATTTTTAAAGGTATGTAACATTCACATTTCCACATTAAAAGTACAGTGTAAGCAGTCCTGGTGCCTTAATTAATGCGTCGTCCTGGTTTTGTATCTTCTCTGTCTGGTGTTCATGTTTTCAGTACGGCCCTGTGTTCAGCTTTACCATGGTGGGGAAGACCTTCACCTACCTGGTGGGAAGTGAAGCGTCCGCTCTGATGTTCAACAGCAAAAATGAAGACCTGAACGCCGAGGACGTTTATTCACACCTGACCACACCCGTGTTCGGCAAAGGAGTCGCCTACGACGTCCCGAACCACGTACGCCACTGCTGAGCACCTACTGAAAGAAATACAGCAATTTATAAAAATGAGATGAAATTAAGGGGTGGAGAAGAAGGATTTAGAGAGAAAGAATGTATGAAAGGAAAAACGAGTATGATTGTGAAATAGAACTGGGGAAAGATTGGAGAGCATATACAGCATACAGGATGAGTATTTAGATTTTATTTAGACGTTTGTGTGTGTGTGTGCGCGCAGGTGTTCCTGGAGCAGAAGAAGTTGTTGAAGACGGGGCTGAATGTGGCTCGCTTTAAGCAGCACGTCCAGCTAATTGAAGAAGAAACAAGGCAGTATTTCACCCGCTGGGGAGATAGTGGCGAGAAAAGTAAGATACAACACACACACGCACACAAACACACTTAGATTTTGGTTTCTGTTTTATTTTTAACCTTGAAATCAGATGTTTTTTTATGCTGTTATGCTAAAGATTCCCCACAAGGTGGCACTGCTAGCATTAATGAGAATCAACCCAGCCTCAGGGGCCAAACAAACCTGTTTCCTAATAATTTTCTGTTTCCTCCCTGCTGTTTACCTTCAAGCTTTTTCTCTCCGTTGCATTACAGATCTGTTTGAGAGTCTGAGCGAGCTGATCATCCTGACGGCGAGTCGCTGCCTGCACGGCGTGGAGATCCGCAGCGTTCTCACAGAAAGTGTTGCTCAGCTCTACACTGACCTTGATGGAGGGTTTACCCATGCTGCGTGGCTGTTACCCCAGTGGGTGCCTTTGCCTAGCTTCAGGTACTCCCCTCACGGAGCAGTCCATTGTAAAGGATGAGTTGTCACGACTCCATTGGATGACACATTCTTCTGCATTCTTTTCTGCAGACAATAACGCAGGGCTTGGCCATGCTTTTTTCTTTTAATTATATAGGCTTTTGTGTTTTTACTAGATTTGCCTCCAGGCTTTGGTGTGACTGGAAAAGAGATATTAATAACTAGGCTATTTTATTTCCCTGCCCTCCAGCTGAGCATAAACAAACTTATACTTATTTAAATACAAATGCTGTTTAATCCAGCATGCAAGTGATATGAGTCCTAGCCTCAGGAGACAGTATGTTGAGATCATTTGCAGAAAGAGAGAGCAGGTGGTCAAAGCCTGCACAAAAGAACTGAACAAACACCTTCTGAAATCTTCATAATCCAATGGTTGGGTTGAGGATGGTAACACTTTAAAGATTTCAACATTTTTATGCATTCGATCAGCGATTATCTGTCAGATCTGTCCATTCATACCTTGAAGAAGTCATGCCACAATACGATTAGCACCCTGGCTGATGGTGGATTAGTAGAATAAGTCAGTAGAAGGAAAACAGTAGTGGGCCAACTGTTGAGCCTTGAGGGATACCAGCAATGAGTCTGATTGTAGCACATGTTGGACTGAACCTTAGGCATCTGGCAAATTATGAGATTAGCAGGAAACCTGCCAGTAAAATGTTTCTATCTGTTTGCAGGCAGAGAGACCGTGCACACAGAGAGATCAAACAAATCTTTTACAGAGTGATCGAGAAGCGCCGGAAGAGCACCAAGAAGCAGGACGACATCCTGCAGACGCTCATAGACGCCACGTACAAGTATGGCTCCTCGCTCGTCACTCATTTCTATACACACACGATATAGTCCGTCACGCTTCTCCTCAACCTGTCTGTCTCTCCGTAGAGACGGGCGTTCTCTAAACGACGATGAGATTTCCGGGATGTTGATCGGCCTCTTGTTGGCCGGTCAGCACACTTCGTCCACCACCAGCGCATGGATGGGGTTCTTCCTGGCGCGGGACTCTGAGCTGCAGAAACGCTGCTACAGCGAACAGAAGCAAGTGTGTGGAGAAAGCCTGCCGCCCATCACCTACGAACAGGTCAGGCAGCAACTCAGTACCCTGTGAAAAATGTCCCTGCCATTTGAGACCAGGGTTCGGTACATTGAGTGTAGTCGGAACACTGTTTCTGAGAGATTTGATCCCTGGTCTTGTTGACTTAACAATAGTCTGAGATCACTTCCACAGAATTTCCACAGAATTGCGGTGTGGCCTGGAGTGTTTTCACACAATAATGGATTTGTGTAGTGTGTCAGCTTACCTTCTGTTTAGTGATGTAAAACAGTACGTGATGGCTGAAGGAAGGGTTATTATGGACAGCGGAGAGTGGGGATGGAAATCATCTATAATAAACTCGCGGACGTCTATTGATTGGAAACTTACCTTGCTTTGTTTGAGATGTTTAACGTGATGATCTGGTGTTGTGTAGCTGAAGGAGCTGACCGTGCTGGAAGGCTGTCTGAAGGAAACTCTGAGGCTCCGCCCCCCCATCATGACCATGATGAGAATGGCTCGAACTCCTCAGGTGTGCACCGTTTCAGCACCGTACGTACACCTCGAAGGTTTCAGGAATCCTCCGTAGAATCCTAACTTCTGTATGTCTCTCTCTCTGTCTCTGGTGTAGAAAGTTGGAGAGTACACCATCCCTCCAGGACACCAGGTGTGCGTCTCACCCACAGTAAACCATCGCCTCCAGGACTCCTGGGATCGTCGACTGGACTTCGACCCGGACCGGTACCTTGGGGACAACCCCGCCTCCGGAGAGAAATTCGCCTACGTGCCGTTTGGAGCAGGTGTGCTCGGTCATGCGGGTTAACACACACACACAGTGCTGAGGCAGAGTGTGGTCGAGTTTATCTAGCTGAGAATGAAACATTCTATTGCGATATGTCACCATATGGTCAAAGCAGAAGGGTCAAGGTGAAAAGTATACAAAGGTCATACAAATTAAAAACATACTTGTAGCAAAACAATCCAACAGCTATTCAGTAATACACACAGTATATAAAAAGCTTGGGCTGATCTACACTCTACGTCCAAAAGTATGTGAACCCCTGCCCATCACACCCAAATGAGTTCTTTTTCTTTTTTCGAAATTATTGCCACGGAAACACATGGTTGTCTCCATGTGTCCTCTAGTGGTAAAATGTCAAGTCAACTGTCCATTGTCTTATGAACTGAGACAGATAGAACACAGACAGGCATTTTACCATCATGTTTGTTGATTGTTTGTTTGTTTCTGTTGACAGGTCGTCACCGGTGCATTGGCGAGAACTTCGCCTACGTGCAGATTAAGACCATTTGGTCAACATTGTTGCGTTTGTTCGAGTTCGAGCTGGTAGATGGATATTTCCCCACTGTGAACTACACCACTATGATACACACACCCACCAAGCCCATCATCAGATATAGACGGAGGACATGATACACTCACACACACACTCACACACACACACAGCGCTAGCAGCTGAAGGTCCTGGAACATTCAGGATGTGACTGGATCAGTCATACAGAGCAGCAGGGATTGAGAACCATAAACACACACAAACACATTCTCTCTCTCTCTCTCTCTCTCTCTCCCTCCCCCTCTCTCGCCTGAGTGATTCCATTTGTAAATAAACGGTTTTATAAATATACACATATCCTCTCTGAACCTGCGCATGCTGTGTGATTCTTCTTCTGTTTCCGTTAATTATTTCGTCCTGAAAGAGATTTGAGTTTGTCCAAACTAGTGTTAAAGTTCTCCTAATTACTACTTATAATTCACTGTCCATCTCCAACATTAGCTAGCAGGCTAAGCACACACACACACACACGCCACAGAAAGTTGTAATTAGGTTGCTACATCAACCACACAGAACACATCAGGACAAAGTTGTTTGTGAAACGACGTTGCAAATACAACCTTTAAACCACTTAGCATTCACGGCAGTACATATTGTATACACTGCATACAAACATTATTATTATTATTATTATTAATATATTCATTTTCTGTTTAAATGGCTTGATCTTGGTCAATTGCCTTAGCTGAAAAACTATATATATATATATATATATATATATATATATATATATATATATATTATTGCAGAATTGATTTGTTTATCAAGTTTAAAATCACTGTGCAGTAAAACACTCAGGTTTCTAACAGATGTTGTTGCATATGATTTAAGGGAAGACGTCTCGATGAAAGGGTCAGCCCAGGGTCCGAATACCAGCACTTCAGTTTATGGATATTTTGACATCCATAAGATATTCCTTAAGTATTGTTAAACTGTTTGTATCCATCTGTTTTAAAGGAATATAATTTTTTGTATTATCTACATAATAAAGAAAAGAAAGTCTTAATAATGAATCTCAATAAGAGTGCGTAAAGCGAGAATAGCAAAGGCCAGAGAATAGACCCTTGAGGGACCCCTTTAAGTGCAGAATTAAGTGCTGGGGGAGCCATCTTACAATCAAGGAGGGTTTTCATGTGCCCTTTAAAGGGCAAAGGAACATAAGCTTGACCTGAGTAAAGCCAGCAGTGTCAGGGATGCATGGGCAGGTCTAGCTGCCACAATGTTTCAGTAACCAGACATTCCTGACAGGCTGTTCCTGAGCTAAGCGTTTAAGAGAGTTGCACGTTGTGGTGTCGCAGGTGGTAGTGTTGTGACCTCTCAGCTCCATGGTCGACTCCACTGATTTACTCCCTGGACTGTGGATGTGTGCAGGCGGCAGGCTTTCAGACTTCTTTGAGGTATATTTATCAAAGTTTTACACAGAAGGTTTAATACAAAGCAGAATGGAACAAGAGAGTAATGTTGTGCAAGGCGACTGTGGTTATGTAGTACGCCGTGTAAATCAGCTTCCGGATCACATGAGCTTCACCGCTAACATCATATCACATGTCCAGTAACTGTTACACAGAAAAGAAAGTCTGTATCCTGTGCAATGCAGTGAGAGTAAGTGAGGCTGAGAACCACAGGCAGGCTTCAAAAAGAGGAACTTACAGTATATATGTGTATATACACACACACACACACACACACACACTTCTTACAAACTTCATACATCCTACTGCTCATTACTGCTCTCTGCACTGATTAGTATATGTGATGCACACGGCGGTGACTTGCACTACCTTGCACATTCACTTTATGTACATCTGTTACATACACAGAACTTTTCTCCTGGTCTTTATTTAATCTGTACAGTTATTGAATGTTCTTACTGTGTGTTGTGTCTATAACAAATGTACAGTGTTTTATGTCGGTCTGTACTTCGAGAGTCACAGACACCCGGAATCAAATTTCTTGTGCTTGGTGAATAAAAACCCGATTCTGCTTCTGATACACACACACACACACACACACACACACACACACACACACACACACACACACATATATCTACAAAGAAACAAAAAACACAGTGATGTGACCTACTTCTGCATTAAATCTGCATTATGGCACTGGGTTCGTGCGAGAGTCTAGAAACTGACACATTCAATACCACAGACTTGTCTTTGTGGTTTTACTACTTGTTTCATATCAACACTCGAGCTTGTCTTTATCTTTAAGTTAGAGTTGCTGAGTTAGAGTGTGAGGGCAGGGGTAGCTCAGTGGTTAAGGCATTGGACTGCGGTTCAGAAGATCCCAGGTTCAAACCTCACAACCACCAAGTTACCACTGTTGGGCCCTTGAGCGAGGCCCTTAACACTCAATTGCTCAGATGTAATGAGATAAAAATGTCAGTTGCTCTGGATAAGGGCGTCTGCCAAATGCCTAGATGTAGAGTGACGGGTTCCTGTGAACCCCCGTGATGTTCATTAATTTCTTATAAGATCTGATGTGATTTGACCACAAAAACAATTGTAAATAGTGTATAACATTCAAAATAACAAACGTTCTACTTCAATTATTTGCACATTATGTATTAACGGTGCTTATTCTAAAACTACAATAGGCAGAATGAATAAAATACTCAGTAAGGAAGTGTGGAGTTCTTGTGTCATGTCAAACTCCCAACACGGCACAAACCGGGTTGCGCCGGGTTTGTTTCCCAGCATGCAATTCACCTGTCACATGGTCTTGATTGCATTCACCTGCATCTTGTTCGGTCAGATCAAGTTTGTCTATTTAAAGTGACTGTTTGAGAAACAGAGGGTGTTTCCTGTAAAAAGCTATGAGTCTTACAAAAATAATTTTCTGAAGCATTTTCATGATTTGCTGAGTAAGCCGAAGTGAAAGTGCCTCAGAGGGCTCAGAGTAACGGCAAAACACCAGCTCCTCAGCCTCGCCCGAAGCTGTGTCTTCTGTTCACCATCATGTGGAGGCTGGTGAAACGGTCAAATCACAGTGTGCTGTTTCATGCCATCATGTGCCTGAATTGTACTAAGACATGCTTTAATCCTCTGGGACCAAGAACTCTATTTGGCCACAATTACATAGCGCTTTCTTCAACACCTGAATTTTGGGACTTTACACCTGCACCCAACCCCCTCACCCCCCATATACACTTTAAACCCCATCCAAGATTTGAGGACATCATACCTGCAGAGCAACCCAACCTTGATGTTATGCTGGTGCCACCAATCAGCTTCAGGGATACAGCGCTGATGAAGCCACCTGGTTTTGGGGTTGTGTCGGTGCTAAGCTTTCGCCAAAACTGTTAGTAACAATGTCCCATACCCATGTCCCATGCCTAAGTCAGTCCCCTTACCAGGTTCCAGCTCAGTGCTAAGTTCTGGCCCCATGTCCAGTTTGACCAGAGCCTCCATGCCACAGGACAACTGTTAGGTGCTCGGAGCAGTGCTTTTGAGCATGGTTAGGGGAGTGTCAGTGTCGCCCCTAGTGCTGCCCATCTACAGGTGCACTTCATCACACGTTTGTGTTCACCTGAATGGAACATGACAATGCCTACCTTAACCACCAGCCCAGCCCGCCACAGACTCTCCTAGGTCAGCAGGGGGCGTAGCCCAGCACACTGGGCCGTGTACATAAACACTCTTATTGGGCCCCTTTCTTTCTTAATCCTTATCCTTTATATCAATTACATTGTGAGTTCAATCATTCAAAAACACTGTATCAATATTTCTATTCATAAGGACACGCCTGAGCTAACACACCTGATTAAGAGAGAATACACCCGATATATTATGTGTAGTGCAGCAGTCATGCAGGAGCCGTGCAACAAAGGGAATGTATGAGTGCTCCTGTATACACTCACAATAAGTCACGATATAGCAAGAGCAATAAATAGATAAAAAACAAACAGACACACATTTAACTGTGCAGTCAAAGTGCCATTAGTGACGAGAGATACTGAAAAAAGAGGAAAACAAAAAGGAAAGGTAACACGACTACTACTACTAATAATAATAAATAATAATAAATAATAATAATAAATAATAATAATAAATAATGAATAATAAATAATAATGAATAATAAATAATAATAAATAATGAATGGATAAAGCACAGTCAAAGAGGAAGCTTTTTTTTTGGCAAATTATTTTTATTGAACAAAACATACAAACAAAAAAAATCAATGTATTATTATTATTATTATTATTATTATTATTATTATAGAATAAAGGAGAGGAAAACTGAAACAAACTTTCCACCCACCCTGAACATAACTCAAAACTCACACACACACACACACACACACACACACACACACACACACACACACACACACACACACACTCTCCAGCTAAGACATATCTGTGTGAATTGGCACAGAATCTGTGTGACGAAATGGCGAAGGCGATAACATCTCTATGTGCAGAACTCAACGGAACGAAATCATCTGTAATGCCAAATACAGCAGTTAGTGGACATGGCCTTCAACCGTACGCCAAGTATAGTTGACATGCAGGTTTGGGCACAAAAAGAACAGTGAGAGGTGTGGCACCTGTCACATCTGTCCTCAACACCAGGATATATTCACAAAAGCTTCCTCAGCATCCAGAGAGGTTACAACCTCAGGAGATACAGATGTTTGTTTGGAGGTGATTAACATTTCAGGTGATGAAATAGCCTAGAGCTTTTAACAGGATTCCTCATGGCTCCGAGAGACGGACAGGTGTACTACTCACAGATAAACCTGGGCCTACAGAGGGACTAGACATTCATCCAAAAAGATGTGAAATGATAAAGGGAAAAACAAAAAGGCTCCCACAGATTGAACAGAACAAGAATTATGCGCAAAAATGGAAGTAACTCAAGTCTTCTTATACCCAGCTTACAAGAATGTGTAATAAATGATTAATATCTTTAAAGAAGAAGAAGAGAAATAGCTCCCTAAGAACCTGGAGCTGAATATTTCTAGGATCAGCCCACGTACAGTAAATGGACCAAACATGGGTAAAATATATGATACATATTTGGCATGACAGATGACCTAGGAACTGGAGTGCAATATATCAAAGCAAAAACAGTAACTTTACTCAATTACAAGCCGGTATAGTCAGAGGTAGTCACAACATGTAAACAGAAAATGTCCAAAAATCCCTGTTTAACAATAAACCAGAATAAAAATGTAAATATTTTACAACACTACGGTTGCAGTTCACGCTGTTCGGATGGTTTTAATGCAGTCTTTTACTTCATCAGCCGAAAGAAAATCTTTTCCCACACCTTTGAGGGTGATCCTCAGCCGCGCTGGGTAGAACAGGCCGTAGCACGCGCGCTCAGTGACACCGAGTCGTCACCGCATTAAGAGAAGCAGTGATGTCATCAGTACAATCAGAGAGCGAGCGCTCCATCTCACCCGCGATTCCCTTTAGCGCAGACAGTCCGCCATCATGGCGGCCTTATCATTAGCCAGTTGTGTTTTTACAGCCTGATTTAATTGTGGACAAGTCGTCCCCCAGTGCAGCACGAAGTTCCGCCTTAAAAATATCTGTGATTTTCTCAACGAGGACAGAATCTCCAGCTTCAACGCGCTCGTGTCAATCACAGAGGCTTACAAGCTTCAGTTGTGACTGCGTTGTGCTACGGGTTTTAAACTGTTGATGGGGAAGAGGAACAGTAACATTACGACTGGAAAGCGCAAGTCAATAACAATTTTACCAGCTCGTCCATCACGAGGTCAACAGCGGCACAGAAGAGACGTCTTTAGTACAAAAGAAGGAAAAAGAAACAGAATATAAAGTGGGATTGTGCTGTATGTATGATTGTGATTCTCTCTCTCACACACACACACACACACACACACACACACACACACACACTAATCATCTTCATTAGCTTTGATTGATTTGATGATACTGTTGATCTGTTCAGCACTATTATGATGTTCCAGTTATTCTCCCTGCGTGTGATCGAGGCCTCACAGCTGTTACTTTGTGATAATCTTTAACTACTTACGTGATTATCATTTCACATGGTGAGAAAAAGGGGGCGGAGCCTCGTGCCGCTGTCCTTCCACGGTATTCCTGTGATCGACACTCAAAAGGACAGACTGGACATAGTCGCTCCCCCTGGTGTCGGCGTGACGCTGTACGAGTCGCTGCGGCTGCACAGGAACCCAGACGTCCAGCGTGACTTTTCCTGCTTGTTCTTCAAGTGATTAGTCACGACTGAATCAAGAGCAAAATATGGAAATTGTTACGGCGGATAAGTGAAGGATGTGGAGGACATATTTCTTGACAGATTCTTAGTAAATAGATCTTTTAAAAATCTGATCAAGTTATGACTGAACGTTGTATGAAGAAGGGTGAGAAGTGTTCCCACTGACTTTTCCACGAGCCCCGGGAACCCTGTGGTCAGTCAATAAAAGAAAACAATAATAATAACAACAATAATAATAATAAAAGGACAGATGTAAAAAAGAGACCACACATGGTACCACATGGTTCTGTGAATGTCTGTGAATGAGGTATTAACTCTCTCCTAAGGATTTAATCTCTGAACCAAGACCCATTGATGTTACATTTGATATGAAACTTGTGTTCCGCTCAATATTACCATGTTTTCTCACTTTCTCATTCCTGTGGAGATCAGGGGAAACGAGCACTGTGCAGTCTACACTCAGGTCTTCTTGTTGTGTGCAGCACCGGAAGTCACAGCTGAAGAAGCCGAGAACCTTATGCCTTCCGTTTTGTTTATTTATTAAACCACAGCCTAATAAAGCAGAGAGCAGACAGACGGGAAAACCACAGACGTGTAAACTAGACATGCAATAAGAGCAGCAAGGTTACGTGTGTAATACTTCAATCCCCATCAGTCTTTCTCCCATCATGCATAGTGTCCAGTGTACAAGCCTCTGGAGACAGTGTTATGATCTGGGGTCGCTTCAGTCGCTCAGGTCGAGACTCAGCAACGTCATGTGGAGATAAAATGAAGTCACATGACCACCTGAATGTACTGAATCACCAGCACATCTATGGAGGGTTTCTGCTTCACTGATGGTACGCGCCATGTTCCAGGATTCCAAGACTCAGAGTGTAAGAGAGAGAGAGAGAGAGAGAGCGAACTGGACACAAGATGAAATATAAGAGTGTATCACTTTGTTTTGTGTGTTTTGGGCCCAGGAGGGTATATGTTCATTTTCAGTTTGGAGTACAGTGGAACCTTGGCATACGAACGCCCCGGCTGGTGGATTTTCGACTGAATCAAGACCTTTGCTGGACTTTCCTTCACCATGATGCTGTTCGTCTCATCTGCTGGTGTTAACTAAACCCAAGGACACAAAAGACACAAATATAAAACAGACACTGCAGTGCACAAAACATGACTATGTACAACTATCTACTGAACTAATATGTTGGTGTGTATGTGCAGGATACTGTGTGTGTGTGTGTGTGTGTGTGTGTGTGTGTGTGTGTGTGTGTGTGTGTGTGTGTGTGTGTGTGTGTGTATTGTATGGGCCTCACTGGCTTGATGAGTCAGTCCGGGAGCATGATGATGAGAAAACGCTGTCCTGTGAGACTGTCCCAGACTGTCCATAAACAGACAGGATGATTGACAGTCTCATACAGCGCCGGGAAAAACTGTTCACATGCATACAAACACCAACGGAGCGTCGACATCACGGCGTCTTCACAGTTTCCCTTTAGACGCGGTCAGCTGACCTGCTTGCGTCACAGGGTATCCAACCCCCAGCCCCCCCCGGGGAAAGTCTTGCGAGATTAAAATCAAAACTTGACTGTTGGGGCAAAACATCACCTGGGAACAGATTATAACGTACACAACACTGTATGGTTGGCAGGTTTATAATAAAACCCATTAGGTGGCTGCGCTACATGTTATCAAGAAGAAACGGAGCCGCTTTCAGTTTGGTCTTTAAAGCGGCCGAGAGGAATCACAAATTACGGTGAGGTTTAAAGTCTATTTATTTTATTTTCACTTAATTTACATGTCTTTTCTAAATGTTTTGATTGAGTTTATATGCAAAAATATGATTACAGTGGAACCTTGGATTACGAGCATAATTCATTCCGGAAGTGGGCTCGTGTTCCAAAACACTCGTAAACCAAATCATCATTTCTCATAATAAATAATGAAAACTCAAATTATTCGCTCCACAGCCCCAAAAAATAAATACATAAAAATAATTAATACAATCTATAAAATGAAAATTAAAAATTAAGCTGCACTTTACCTTTAAAAAAAGTACAAATAAATCCTGACAGATAAGTGTTTCCGTTGGTGCGTGCAGGCGCCGTGTGTGTGTGTGTGTGTGTGTGTGTGTGTGTGTGTGGAATTAGCCCCTTCCCTCGCCTCGTTTTACACCGTAACACTCCTCCTCCCTCTCCCCACCTCGCTTTTTAAGATTCACAACAAACACACACAGACAAACACACACACACGGCGCCTTTAACAAGAAAAAAAGGAGGGGGTGAAAAGGCGAGAGAGCGTCTGTGCGTGTGTGTGTGTCGGTGTCAAATTACGCGTGCACACGCACAAAAGACGAGCAGAGTTGCTGTGTTTGCGAAGCCGTGGGGGGGGGGGGGGGGTGAAAAGATGAGAGAGTGACGCTCGGTGTCAAAATAAGAGCTGCATGATACATGATACTCGTAAACTAATACTTGCTCGGTTTCCGATTAAAAATCTTTGCTCGGTTTGTGGAACACTCGTAAACCACGTTACTCGCAATCCGAGGTTCCACTGTATAGTGTTGGAAATTGTAATATTGGTAATATTTTTGGTGGCCTGAACAGTTTATCATTTACATTATTTCCAGTGGGAAAATATTTCACAATACAAAATTTCACCTTAAGAACTCGGCTCGGGAACGGATTAAACCCGTACGGGGCCGAGGGTTCGCTGTACTGCACGCTGTATATGTCTCGGAGGTGAAGCTTAAACTGCCTCTGGGTCTTTTATCCATTGATTTTCCATGATACAGATACAGGGAGCCCTGAGCTCGTACCTCTGCGATGAGGCGTCTGTTACTGATGTGGAGGTGCTGTACAGGAGAGGTGCTATAGAGAATGAGAGATAGAGTGAGAGGATCCATTGCTACATTCACACATTTACACCCTGTGTGTTTCCCCCTTCAGCACATTCCTCATCAGTTCCTCTCACAGTCTTAATTACAAACAGATTCACTTTCACATTCACATAACCTGATTTATTATTACAGCTGACGGGCCAACAGTAAAGTTCTGTTTATACCTGTGTGTGTGTGTGTGTGTGTGTGTGTGTGTGTGTGTGTGTGTGTGTGTGTGTGTGTGTGTGTATGTGTGTGTGTGTGTGTGTATTACAGTCTTGCGGCTTTCTAAGGCAGGTCTCTAAATGACAGGTATCTACTCCCTCATGTGTGATATTAAAGAGAGAAGACAAAAGGAATACCTGATTTAACCACAGGACTGTGCAACTTTGGATACTTCGGAGTCAGAGGATTACTATACCAGCTTTTTTTGGTGAAATGTTGAAACACAGGATTATACAGTACAGCATTTCCAAAACCTTGAATGTGCCTCCCACCTTCCTTATGACCTTAGAAAAGTCTGGAGCTCTACATGTATATACTGTAATGACAAGGTGTGTGTGTGTGTGTGTGTGTGTGTGTGTGTGTGTGTGTGTTGAGAAATTTCAGGAAATCACCAACTAGACTTGTTTGTGTCGTGCGTCATGATACGCCTACCTGTAACCGGAGTCTGTTATTTTCCATTGAGCCTTTCTACAAACATCACTCGATAGAGATCAGGATATTTATATTCAAGTGTGTAAAGGATCTGTTTTTCATGAATAAATATTAATGTTGTATTTGAACGGACAAAAATTTTCCACCATGGAAAATTCATCTACCTTGTGAAATCAAGGATGTGGACGTCCTTCTGTTAGCAACAAGCTAGCAAGCTAGCAGTGATGAGTGACATATAATCTCAAATCGATAAATGAGTTCTATATTAATCTGCCTTTTTACACTGAAACTGAGCGTTTATGTCAAAACTCACACCTGATCCAGGAACTCTCACCATTCTCACCAGTTCCTTGTTTCTCATGGAATAAATTACACTTTTTTGCGATGGATTTTCAAATCATGACGAATTGTGCGTAGTCCTCCAGTAAGATGGCGGTTCTCCGTGACAGGGGGCCTGTAGGGATCCAACATGGGCTACAGAGTTTTTGACATGTTTATATGACTATCATTATCCGTACCAAATCATTACCTTATGCTACCCTAGCTATCACCTTAGCGCTGCCTTAGCGACTCAAGGCTACACCTGTGATAGAGGTGGGCAGAGGACACACATCCTGTACTCGAGTAAAAGTAGAGTTTCCCCAGGGCAAATATTACTCAAGTAAAAGTAGAACTCTTCCATTTAATTTTGTTAACTGTAATAATAAAAGTACATGTCTTGTATTAGCTCACAGTAGACTTTAGCTTAATTAAACTCTCTCTCTCTCTCTCTCTCTCTGCTTCCTGATTGTGAACATGTTGTTTTCCTTGCTAGTGATTTCAAAGTGATTTTCTTAGATTGTGAAATCGTCTTCAACCAGCTGGGCTTCTGATTTCAAACACCCCAGGTGAGTATCGAACGGAAGGCAAGTCACACATAACCACTATGTTATGCAGAATTATTCAAATGTGGTGAAATTCCCACTTGGATTACTACACAGCCCTGCCATTGGGCAACACAACGCCATGCAGAAATGTAGTTTGGTAAAAGTTCACTTTTTTTTTTTTGGATTTTTCCCCGATTTTCTCCCTAATTTAGTCGTGTCCAATTCCTCCCCGTCACTAGGGGGCTCCCACATTAAGGCTACTACTACCACTCAGCCGGGAGGGCCGAAGACTATCACGTGTTTCCTCCGAACCATGTGACGCCAGCCGACCGCATCTTTTCGAACTGCTCGCTCGCGCACCGTTGGGGGCGGCGTAACACACTCGGAGGACCCCTGACTGGCTGTAGAGCCGTGATTAATGTGGGAGCACCAAGTACCTCTCATCCCTCCCCTCAAAAGTTCACATTTTTGCTGTACTCTTACATGGAGTAAAAGTAATATATAATAATAAAAGTAATAATATAGTAAAAAAATAATATATATATATATATATATATATAATATAAAAAAATATCAAAATATAAAAAAAATATATAATAAAAATAATAATCATTTGATATTGTGGAATGTGTCATGATCCTTCAAGCACTGGAGGCGGACGCAAACGCAGGGTGTTCAAGCACTTTATCTTTATTTAATATATAAACAACAAACAAAAGAAAACAAACAAAAATAACACTCCCCAGGCTGGGTATGGCGCAGGCAGGCTGGTAGTGACGATGTGGGTCTTTACTTTAGACCACAGTTCCACTGACAAAATTAACGTGAACGGAGTATGGCTGAGCTTCCCTCAGCCGTGACCTTGACCTAGGTCTATTATCCAGCCTCGCTCTGCTGATATACCTCAGTCCTGGGGGGAGAGAAGAAACGAACAGGTTTGTTAGGCTCTGTGACATGTACAAACAATGAATGCACGACGGTGAACGGACAGGTGTGTACGGGTTCGGCCGACCTAAATAGAGACACACAGGGAGGACACAGGTGAACTTAATTTGATTTAAACATTGACAACAAGTACACACGTAGACACACTAGGGGGGGACAAAGCGCCGGCTCAGTAATCCGGTGAACCCGATCTCTCTCTCCCGGACTGAGGTGGCACAGATGTGACAGTACCCCCCCCCCCAGGACCGGCTTCCCGAGGGAGGTGGGGGCGCTCTCTCCGCGTCACCGGCGGGAGTAGGGGCCCACCGGACTGATGGGATAGCCGGCGGGCGGGGCGGCCCGGGGGTCGCGGCGCCGGGCGATCCGGCCGAGCTTGGTGAAAATCGGAAATGAGTTCCCGATTTAGGATGTCTCGCGCCGGTACCCAGCTCCGTTCCTCCGGACCGTAGCCCTCCCAATCTACTAGATATTGAAGGGACCCCGCTCTCCTCCGGGAGTCTAGGAGTTCTTTCACTCTAAACGCGGGGGCGCCCTCGACTTCCACAGCCCCGGGGAGAGATGGGTTCGCGATGCCGCCGTCTAGCGGACCCCGGTTCACTGGCCTGAGAAGAGAAACATGAAAGACAGGGTTAATACGAATATGACGAGGGAGTTGTAATTTAAATGAGACGGGGTTGATTTGGGCTAGAATGGGGAAAGGGCCGATGTACCGCGGGGTGAGTTTGCGACAGGGAAGGTTTAAGTGAAGGTCTCGTGTCGAGAGCCATACCCGATCACCTATCTGGAGCGGAGGACTTTCCCCTCGCCGTCTATCGGCGAATTTTTTAAAACGACGAACTGCTTGGGAGATTTTAGTGTGCGCATTTTCCCAGACTTTCTCCGCTCCTTTAAACCATTGATCCACCGTGGGTACATCGGTGGGAGTGGCATCCCACGGACAGAGCGGAGGCTGATGCCCGAGCACACACTGAAACGGCGTTAGGCCGGTAGCGGAGTGACACAAAGAGTTTTGGGCATATTCCGCCCAGATTAACCAGTCTGCCCATTCATGTTGTCGACTGCTACAATATGCCCGGAGGTATTTCCCGAGTTCTTGAACAGTCCGCTCAGCCTGTCCGTTAGATTCGGGGTGATAGCCTGACGTTAGACTAACAGTGGTCCCCAATTTCTGGAAGAAAGCTTTCCAGACTTTAGCGATAAATTGGGGACCACGATCTGAAACAATGTCCTCTGGGATACCATAGCAGCGAAACACTGTTTTGAATAGGGTTTCCGCAACCTGGAGGGCCGATGGGAGAGAGCTAAACGGGACAAAGCGACAACCCTTAGAGAAGCGATCCACCACTACTAGGACTGTCGTGTACCCTTTTGACACCGGCAGATCCGTTACAAAATCCACTGCTATGTGTGACCACGGTCTGTTAGGTGTGGGTAGGGGCATTAGTTTCCCAACGGGCAGACAACGGGGGTTTTTTGTTGTTGCACAGACAGCACAAGATAAAACGGCTGTTCTTACGGTTTCGTGCATCTTAGGCCACCAGAACTTTGGTTCCAGGAGTCTAAGTGTGCGAGTGATGCCTGGGTGTCCCGAAGCTAGACTAGAATGGGCCTCTCTTATCACTCGTTCGCGAAGTGTCTCCGGAACATACGTTCGGCCCGGGGGGCAGCCCTCCGGCACGGGGTTGGACCGAGCCGTTTGAGCTATCTCCGCGTCGATGTCCCATATGATCGGAGAGACTACGAGTGATGAGGGCAAGATCGGTTCGGGGTCCGCATTCTGATCTGGCAACGGAAAATAGCGGGATAGCGCATCCGCTTTCTTATTTTTAGATCCCGGTCGATAAGTGATGCAAAACTGAAAGCGGGTGAAGAACAGCGCCCACCGGGCTTGACGAGGGTTTAATCTTTTGGCTTGTTGGATATATTCCAAGTTTCGATGGTCAGTTAGTACCACGAACTGGTGTTTAGCTCCCTCCAACCAATGCCGCCACTCCTCTAACGCCGCTTTTACTGCTAGCAGTTCGCGGTTGCCGATATCATAGTTGCGCTCGGCAGGTGTTAGTTTACGGGAAAAGAAGGCGCAGGGATAGAGTTTCTCGGGATGGCCTTGGCGTTGTGACAGCACCGCTCCTATACCCACTTCCGACGCATCGACCTCGACTACAAAGGGCTTCTCTGGGTTAGGTAATTTTAATATAGGCGCGGTGGTAAATGCTGTTTTTAGGCGCTGGAATGCCGTGCGCGCTTCCGGTGAAAGCGCGGGTAGTTGTTTCGGTTTCCCTTTTAACAAGCTAGTGAGTGGCGCTGCCATCGTACTGAAGCCCCGAATAAACCGCCGATAGAAATTGGCGAACCCGAGAAAGCTTTGTAGCGCCTTGACTGACCGTGGTTCCGGCCATTGTTGTACCGCCTCCACCTTGGCTACCTCCATCTCGACCCCCCATGGCCCTATGCGGTAGCCGAGGAATGCAATCTCCCTCTTGTGGAAGTCGCATTTCTCCGCCTTAGCATAGAGCCCGTGTTCACGCAGACGACAAAGGACGGCGGACACATGAGAGACATGTTCGGAATATGACCGCGAGTATATCAGGATATCATCCAGGTACACTATAACACAACGGTTCAACATATCCCGGAACACGTCATTCATGAACCCCTGAAACACCGCAGGTGCGTTTACCAGTCCGTAAGCCATCACGTTGTATTGGTAATGACCTGACGTCGTGCTAAACGCCGTCTTCCACTCATCGCCCTTACGAACACGAACGAGGTTATATGCGCTGCGGAGGTCGAGTTTAGTATAGATGGACGCGCCTCGGAGTTGGTCGATCGCGGCTGGCACCAGTGGCAGCGGGTGCTTATATTTTACTGTGACCGCGTTTAACCCACGGTAATCAATACAGGGACGTAAACCTCCGCCTTTTTTTTCAATAAAAAAGAAACCTGCCGAGGCGGGTGACGTGGACCTGCTGATGAGTCCCTGCTGGAGAGCCTCCCTCACGTATTCATCCATTGCCCGGGTCTCCACCACGGACAACGGATAAACGCGTGCGCAAGGCGGTGCTTTCCCCGGCAGGAGCTCAATCGCGCATCGTGGGGCCCAAGATGTGATGCGTGACCTGGCCCAATCAAAATTCGGGTTATGTAAGCTGAGCCATGGGAGGCCCAGCACGACGGACTGGTTCATCCGAGGCAGCACAAAAAATTTTAGCTCCTCGGTATGACCGGGGAAAGCTAATCGAAGGGTCGCGGAGAGATACTCAACGGGCGAATTAATTAATTGTTTGCCATCCAGAGCTTTCACTGTGATCGGCAACGGAAGCTTCGACACGGGAGCTCGCAGCGAGGAAAGGATAGATGGGGAGATGAAGTTTCCGGCCGAACCCGAGTCTATAAGGGGGAAAACAGACACATCAGAGTTATTAAAAGACAATACGGCTTGTAAACAAAAAGGATGATGGGTGCGCGGTGGTGTGTGAGACATTACTTTGCGTAAAGGACAAGAACTGACTCGGTGCCGGCCCCCCCCACAGTACAAACACAACCCCTCAGTCATTCTCCTCTGCTTCTCCTGGGTTGACAGGCGAGATGAGCTCATGTCCATTGGTTCGGGGTTCGCCCCCTCGCGCGGTTCAGGTCGGGGTGCTTGGCCGAGGCCGGCGCGGTTCCGTAGTTCGGACCCCCCCCCCGATGCTCTCGAGGGGGTGTGGCGCCGTTGGCCGCGGAGGTGCTGGTCTAGCTTGATAGCCAGGTTGATGCACTCATTTAGGTCCATGCCTGTATCGCGGCACGAGAGTTCCAGGTGGATATCTGGTTGCAGTCCTTCTCGAAACCTGGCTAACAAGCTTTTTTCGCACCACCCGCTTTCCGCGGCTAGGATCCGGAACTTGACCGCATAGTCGGCCACAGTGTTGGTGCCTTGCTTCAGCCTAAGCAGTTGTTGTTCTCCCGACCTGCCGTGATCAGGATGGTCAAAAACCGCGCGAAAGGCATGGATGAACCGGTCGTACCTGGTGGTAGTGTCCCCCCCCGCACTCCACACTGCTGCGGCCCAGTCCATGGCTGGTCCGGTGAGCTGCTGAGTGATGAAGCTGATCTTCTTTTGTTCAGCAAGCTCTGGAAAATCAGCGAGGTAGAGCTCACATGCCATGAGGAACCGCTTACATCCCTCCGGATTCCCCGAGTATCTCTCCGGAGGAGCCGAGCGGGGTGGGGACGGCGCGGAGCGCCGAGGCGTAGGAGAAGATGGAGGTCGGGGAATCGCGAGCTGACTCACGCTACAGGCGAGGTCGTGAACCGCTCTCGCCAGGCCGTCAATCTCCCGTTGCCGGTACCGGAGGTACTCGTACATTGGGGGGTCGTCTTCGGGCAGGGGGATCCCTGCTGCGTCCTGTGAGGTCCGTTCATCTGTCATGATCCTTCAAGCACTGGAGGCGGACGCAAACGCAGGGTGTTCAAGCACTTTATCTTTATTTAATATATAAACAACAAACAAAAGAAAACAAACAAAAATAACACTCCCCAGGCTGGGTATGGCGCAGGCAGGCTGGTAGTGACGATGTGGGTCTTTACTTTAGACCACAGTTCCACTGACAAAATTAACGTGAACGGAGTATGGCTGAGCTTCCCTCAGCCGTGACCTTGACCTAGGTCTATTATCCAGCCTCGCTCTGCTGATATACCTCAGTCCTGGGGGGAGAGAAGAAACGAACAGGTTTGTTAGGCTCTGTGACATGTACAAACAATGAGTGCACGACGGTGAACGGACAGGTGTGTACGGGTTCGGCCGACCTAAATAGAGACACACAGGGAGGACACAGGTGAACTTAATTTGATTTAAACATTGACAACAAGTACACACGTAGACACACTAGGGGGGGACAAAGCGCCGGCTCAGTAATCCGGTGAACCCGATCTCTCTCTCCCGGACTGAGGTGGCACAGATGTGACAGAATGCTTTCTGATTTTATGTTTTATGATTATAATAATGAAAGTAATTCTAACTAAAAACAATAGCACCAGCAACCACAAATCTAATTATTTTTTATTTATTTTTATCATACTGAATTAATTAATTAATTAATTTAAAGAGAAACATATTTAATTTGGTTGTTTCTGAAGATCACAAACTAATTGGATCGGAGTTGCCGGTATTTAAATCCTTTCATTTGTTGACACCCTGATGGTTCCCTTCTCAGAGTGTGTGTAGTGGCCTGAGGCAAGGTATGAACTAACAGTGTCTTTTAATTTGACCTGAGTGGACTCTTTTATTCCTCTTTCAACCCATAGATCTTGTCAGTCCATTCTGTGGACACTGCTGTCTGTGAGCGGGTGTCCCTGATCTTAAAGACTAAACATAAACATAAATTTAGAAAGACTCAGAAAGTCTGTTTTAGTAATTTAATTAACATAGACACCACAAACTCAGATCACACTGAATGGGCAGCCGGCACCTCTGATCTGAAGCTAGGACTGTTAAATATTAGATCTCTCGCGTATGAGTAGAGTATGTAGCTCTAAATGAAGCGAGTCCTCCTGGATACAGCTACATACACCAGCCTCGGCTAACTGGTAGAGGAGGAGGAGTCGCAGTTATTTATAACGATAATCTTTCTCTCGTACAAAAACACAGTTTTTTGAAGTTCTCTATAGTAACATAAAGTCAGCTCAGTCGATCCCGCTAATCATCATTTACAGACCCCCAGGGCCGTACTCGGAGTTTCTCTGCGAATTTGCAGATTTCCTCTCGAACCTTGTTGTTTCTGTAGACAAAGCGTTAATTGCTGGAGACTTTAATATTCATTTTGAGAATCCAGAAGACCCTCTGAGAACAGCATTTATGTCCTTACTGGACTCAGTAGGAGTAAATCAGTGTGTAGTAGGACCCACTCATAAAGCAGGTCACACTTTAGATTTAATATTATCCTTCGGATTAAGTATAGGAAATATAACCACAATTCCACAGTCTGAAGTTATCTCAGATCACTACCTTGTCTCGATTAAAGCGTGTTATAGTAATAATGTATGCAGCACAGCACCGCGCTTCCACCTTAAACGTACATTTACATCAAATACCACACAGAGCTTTATCAATAATCTTCCAGAATTATCAACTTTGATTGGATCGCCATCTGACTTCACAGAACTCGAACAGGCGAATGAATATCTAGAGTCAGCACTTCGTTATAGCTTAGATAATGTAGCTCCAGTTAAAAGGAAAATGATTAGAGATAAGAAACTCGCTCCTTGGTATAATGACCACACCCGTGCTTTAAAACAAACCGCTCGAAAATTTGAACGTACTGTAAATGCCGTCAAACTGAATTGTTAGTTTTTCAAATAGCTTGGAAGGAGAGCATCCTGAACTATAAAAAAGCTCTCAGTGATGCTAGATCAACGTATCTCTCCACTCTTATAGAAAATAACAAAAATAATCCTAGATTTTTATTTAATACCGTAGCTAAATTAACTAAAACAAGACCACTGCAGAAATCTCCACAACAACATCATGCAGTAGTGAGGATCGTTTATACTGATCATAACCCACTTGTTTTCCTATCAAGAATGTATAATCAGAACCAGAGGCTGATGCACTGGTCAAAATTATAATAAACTGTACAAAATTATAATCTAGAGATTCAACATAAGAAAGGGACAGATAACATTGTAGCTGACACCTTGTCTCGATCTGACATGTAAGTCTGTTTCTTTTATCTGCTATTTGAAGCAATTGTGCTGGTTATTGTTTTGTGTTATCTTGATCTTGTTTTGTTTTACAAACATGTTTAAAAATGTTTGTTCTTAAGGGAAGGGCTGTTACGTTCCAGAACATTTTTGGGTGGTTGTTTTTTTTGTCTGTTGCCCTTTTTCTTTATTTCAGGTTTCTTAGTGGTTCCATCCATTGTTTGCTGCTTCTGATTGGCTGCTGCATATCTCATTACCTCAACCAATCCCGTCATTCCACTTTTCTGATTGGCTGCTGAACATCTTGGTACTTCAACCAATTTTCATCCACCAGCTGGCTTTTAAGAAGCTGTTTCAGGAAGTAGAGGCGTTCTTGAGACTCACTTTGTTTGGGCTACACTTTGTTTGAGACTGGTTCAGGGAAGTAAGCCACGTGGTATACATTTCAACATGTAGGTAACTTACTGTCTAGAGATACACTAGGAAAGAGGGTGCGTGCCAATCTATGTATCCCTTTTCATTTAGGTAGAGTAGCCAGTTAGGGTGTTGTTGCTTATCAGATTTATTTATTTTTAGAGGAGATTAGATGGGCGGGAATTGTGATTAGTTAGCCTGGGTTTTTGGTTTATTTTCAGCCATACCCATTGCCAGTCTTTCTAGTAGTGCTTGACTTTACAAATGAAAAGAATTGTTTAAACATTTCACTTGGTACCACTTCTTTTGTTCTTTAAGTAAATAAACATCCTTTGTTAAAGTATTTTGTTTCTCATCACTTTGGTTCCACCCCATGCTGGGAATTCAACTTGCCAATGTCTTAAAAAATTTAAGTGTGCAACCCGTATACCATGACCACCAAGGGTCATAACAGTGACCATTCCTAATGTCCTCAAGTGGAGTTTGGTGTTCCACAGGGTTCAGTTTTAGGCCCACTGCTTTTTTCCCTTTACATGCTTTCTCTGGGCAACATAATTCATAAACATGGTATTAGTTTTCATTGTTATGCTGATGACACACAATTGTACGTCTCCGCAAAACCAAATGAGAGAAACCAGTTTGCTAAAATTGAGCAGTGTGTGCAGTACATAAGAGATTGGATGTTAATTAATTTTCTTCTGCTTAATCCTGATAAGACAGAAGTTCTAGTCATAGGACCACAAGCAGCTAGAAGTAAGCTTTCTGATCACACTGTGACTTTAGATGGCCTTTCTGTTCCATCTAATGCAACAGTAAAAGACCTCGGTGTGATTATAGATTCCAGCCTTTCATTTGAAGCTCATGTAGATAATATCACCAGGATAGCTTTCTTTCACCTTAGAAATATTGCCAAGATAAGAAACATATTGTCACTAAATGATGCAGAAAAACTAGTTCATGCTTTTATCACGTCTAGGTTGGACTATTGTAACGCCTTACTGTCTGGTTGTTCAACTAGGTGTATAAACAAGCTTCAGTTAGTACAGAATGCAGCAGCGAGAGTCCTCACTAAAACCAGAAGATACGAGCACATCACCCCTATCTTATCTACACTGCATTGGCTCCCTGTGAAATTTTGTATCGATTTTAAGATATTACTTTTGACGTATAAAGCATTAAATGGTCTCGCACCGCAGTATCTGAGTGAACTGCTAGTGCCTTATGATCCGCCACGCCTACTTCCATCAAAGAATGCAGGCTGCCTGTCAGTACCACGTATTATTAAAACTACAGCAGGGGGCGGAGCTTTTTCTTACAAAGCCCCAAAGTTATGGAATAGTCTTCCTATTAATGTTCGGGACTCAGACACAGTCTCAGTGTTTAAGTCTAGGCTAAAAACCTATTGATTTAGCCAAGCATTTTTGTAAATAGATTAGCCTTAGGTAAAGGAGCAGATCTGGGGGACTCATGGACGTAGAGTATTCTGGTGAACTGGTATGTTTAGATGCTGTCCTCCCCACTCTCATTGTTCACTCAGGTTTGTTGATGGTGAGGTGATTGGTTGCTTTACATCTCAGTTCCCCCTCATGTTTGTGTTTCCTTCTGGCTCTCCCTTTTAGTTATGCTGTTATAGTTAGTCCTGCCGGAGTCCCTACTTGCACTTTGCACTAAATATACTTTCACCTTATACATGTTGACTGTGACCAGACCTAACGGCCATCTCTCCTTCTCTTCTGCTCTCTCCTCTCTCTCTCTCTCTCTCCTTTCCCTCTCTCTGTCTCTCTGTCGAGCTATACATGTCGCTCCTGAGTTGCCAGTGATCCAGACCCCTCTGCCCTCTGGACCTGTCTAACCCGTCCTGGAGTCCTGCTTCTGGTTGGAGATCTCGTCGTATGGATGCCCCGTGTGGTCTGCCTGGGATGCGTGTGGTGGCTGGCGATGGTTTCCACAAAGACTGTCCTGTCCTCGACTGATGCAGACAGCTGTTCTCTGGGGACCTGTGACTTCAGTTGTTCGATAGCTCAGGACTGGAATCTCCTACAGTCTACCTGAGCCTCCAGGAACAAACTGGACTCCTTTTAATTTTAATTTAAACACGTCTCCTGTTATACTGAACTTCCAGTCTTACACATTATTATGCTGATCAATCCCTGCTATCCGTTATCACCCAGATGAGGATGGGTTCCCTGTTGAGTCTGGTTCCTCTCAAGGTTTCTTCCTATTACCATCTCAGGGAGTTTTTCCTTGCCACCGTCGCCCTCGGCTTGCTCATCAGGGACAATCTTATCATTTTGATTCATACACATTCACATTTCATATAAAAGCGCTATACAAATAAAATTGAATTGAATTGAATTGAATTAAAGACGTAAATGAACTGCTGCGTCTTGTCCTGAGTGCCATGTGTTTGCAGACATGCTTTTTTTTAATCTTATCCAGTGAATGTGCATTAGGACCCCTGTAAAAAATGTCACTACCAATTTTGCCCAGGATAATCTGTCAGAAAATGATCAGAGAGATTCAGATGTATGGGTGCCTGATGGGAAAAACCGAGCAATATCTGAGGAGGACTAAACCTTTTTTTGCGTCTCATAATTCTCTGTTAAATGCATGTATGATTGTAGACTCTTGGCAGAAAAGCTCTTAAATGATTTGAAGTCTTGCCATGATTCCTGAGGTTCCCGAGTCATACGGGGGGAACCACAAGAAATTCAATCATTCATGGATATTTTTTCAAATCCCCTCAGGAACTGGCAGCGACATCTCTCATTTCTAGTCCAAAGGCAAGACGTGTCTGAACAGTACTTCACCCTGGGACAACACTTTATTACTGAATGTTCACATTTTGGTCGAGATCAGACTTGTCGAAGCTGTGATGGTATAAAAGGTAAATGGTAGAGGAGAAAAAAAACTTTTATTTTATAAGCACATTGTTTGGTTGTTGCACAAGTCTTTGGTCTTTAACTCCAAAAAAGCTTTTAAAAAAATGTGGTTAATCACAGTAGGGGGGGGAGGGGGGTGCAATTTCTTTTTCACAGAAAGCCAGGAAGGATTGAGAGTTTTGGAAGTTTTGGAAGTTTTTTCAGGTCATGTAACATTAAAGCTTGTTTGATGCCTTTGGACTGAATAGTTAAAGTGTGACACATGCAAAACAAAAAATCTAATTCTTTCTGTCTACTATTAATTTGGAACTTCCCAGAACAAAACCAGATCCGAAATGGTAAGAGTCAAATAAGTAATGATGTCATCACATACTGTAAATCATAAAACTAAACAGGGTGAGTCACTCGAAAGAGGCTCTGAATATTCTATAATTACTCTCGCTAGGATGAAGGAATCTGAACAAAACAACATGCAATGTGATCCTCAGTATATGGAGCATCGAATACGCTGGGACACCCCTGAGTGAGACCGATGAGGTAAGGGTGCCAGACTGCCATTATACGGTTTAACATCGTCCCCCTTCACTCGGCCAAGTCGGAGATCCAGTCCTGAAATGCAGGACTTCCAGGCTAAAGAACTTTTTCTTTCCCACTGCCACCAGACTCCTAAATAGCTGACAGAAGTTTCCAATCATGGACTACCAACTGGACTTCCAACTATATCTGACTTTTGACACATATCTCAGAATGTTCTTTGCTAACTTTGCACAATCATCTGAACGATAATAATCATTAACAACCATCTGAACAATTACTAGAACAATGATCCTGTCATTTCCACCTGTCAGCTGTCATCAGGATGGTGGTGTACAGTAACGAGCAACGTGTCTTCATAATGCAAATCTGTTTTGATTTGGTTAAGTGATGTCAGAGTGGATTTAGGAAGAAATATGGTGTTCCTGACATCCAGTACCTTT
This sequence comes from Clarias fuscus, assembly GCA_030347435.1. NCBI lineage: Eukaryota > Metazoa > Chordata > Actinopteri > Siluriformes > Clariidae > Clarias > Clarias fuscus. Next base: position 47,769,145 of record CM059204.1, on the reverse strand, counting down.
AAAGATTGCTATTCAGTGACAGCTGACAGGTGGAAATGACAGGATCATTGTTCTAGTAATTGTTCAGATGGTTGTTAATGATTATTATCGTTCAGATGATTGTGCAAAGTTAGCAAAGAACATTCTGAGATATGTGTCAAAAGTCAGATATAGTTGGAATCTGACTTGAGGGATGAGTTAAGAACAACTCAACTGTGCTCAGGATGGGTGGGGTCCTATAAAATGGAAGCAGTTTTCCTGCGATACTAAATGCTCTGCAGGGTCATTTTCAGTATGAAAATTTTCAGCATTTACGGTCAGGATCTTTTCAGTAGTCTTCACCACTCTCTGCAGGCATTTGCTGTCCATAACATTAGTACTGCCGTACCCATGGCGATGCAGTTGGTCAAGATGCTCTTGATGTAGAAGTTTGAGAGGACCTTAGAAGACATCCTAAGAAAGAACCTTCAAACCTCCTAAGAAAGTGCAGCCACAGTGCAGCCACTGCTGAGGCCTCTTAACAAGCTTTGTGGTGTTACGTGTCTAAGTGAGTTCATCACTGATGTACCGGATGAACAGTGGTCGATAAAGTCCTTTCTCCTTCCTTATGTCCACTATCATCTCCTTAGTCTTGTCCATGTTGAGGGAGAGGTTGTTATCCACACACCATGTTTCCAGACAGGCCGATTCCATCCTATAGGCTGCTTCGTCCCCTCCAGTGATGCGTCCAGAAAACAAGGATATTATTCAGAACAATGTTATTTTCTAAACTACGGATATGAATATGAAGCACCCTGTTTTTTTTGTATATTAAAAAAAACCTGTTTCAGAGTTTTCAGAGATTTAATCATCACCAGCAGGAAGTTTTACCTTCCGGTCACAAGACAGACAAAAGGCCACGCGCAGTAACATTAATGTTGAACAGTTGGGACATACCGAGTCCTTTACAGAGGCAGGTGCTTAAAGAAGCAAAGGGGAACATGAAACACGATTTTAAAAAACACCATACACTCAGATAACTCACCTCATAACTGTTTTATAGCACCATAGCAACCCTTCTTGAAACAGACTGTAACATGGGATTCTATGGCAAACCAACCACACTGTAGCCCTAACTCCCCTTTCCTGTTTGAAAATGCTACAAAGTTTGGTTTTCATAACTTTAGGTATAAGAATATTCCATGTTTCTGGGAAAGCAGTAAACATGCCATGTTTCCCGAGCAGCTCAGACACGTTAGAGAAAACCAGATCTGCATTGTTTTCTTTGTCCGCTGAGAGCACAGATGTCGAGCTGATTAGAGATGGGTGTCAGAATGGGTTATGAAAGATAATAAGAGATTCTTATTATAGAATGGAGATTCCCTGTTGGAATTCTTGCTGTTCTCTGTGACTGTCAGACCCTGAAATGTCAGGATGTAGAATTCTCTTCTCCTTCAAAGCATCTCTGGAGCTCTTTTGTCATTGGCACTTTGTCCTCCTAGCTTGTTCAGTGACCTCTTTAGAATAGGGCCAGGGGCAGCTCAATGTTGGACTACTGATCAGAAGGTCCCTGGTTCAAACCCCACCATCAAGTTGCCTCTGGTGGGGCTTTGATCAAGGCCCTCAGTTGCTTAGATGTAAAATAAAATAACAAGTCGTTCTTGATAAGCTGTATGATTCAGTAAATGCATTTATGGTTCCAGGCCACTGATGCAGCCGGTTTCTACATTTCTTTAAACTCTTCCTGTGTTCTCCTGTGGACCAGACACACCTTCCAGGGATACATCTTTCTGCTCCAATGCTTCATGCAGAGTGATCTGCAGTCACCTGAAAGATCTCCAGATACAAGAATCCTTATCTATCACCTGTCTCTATCCCTTCCTCTGATTGTACACCACCATCTGGAAAAAGGTCAGACACAGTTTGCTTATCTAGTAAGTACATATAAATCTTGCACTTATTCATTAATAAACCCACCATAACCAATGATCTAAAGCCATGGTGGATCCAAGTGTCCACAGAGCAACAACAACTGGCAACGATCAAGGTTTGACTGCACGGCAATCATGACGTCACTTAAGATGGAGTGTGCTGTAGGCAGGTCGTTGTGTCTCCTGTTGGGATGAGTACGATGTCCGCAAAGTCAGCCTGAAATGAACCGGACACTGAAATAAGAAACCTAAAATTCCTTTATCTACAGAAAAAAATCACAAGGTGGCCTTGGAGCACCACATTTTCAATGCTACCTTTTAGCTACTTTTTGTTGTACTTAGTTAAATAGATTCAACATAATTTCAACAACTCATAGATAGACCTAGAACAAAATCAGTGTAAATCTATTTCAGTCGCAGATCTCGCTTTCATGCCGCAATCCATCAAAAAATATATATTATTTTAAGAAAATGGCTATTTCATCAACTCTGACCGCCTGGTGGAATGCTCACAAGATCACCAAAATAACACTAACACCATGTAGACGTCTGGAACAATCATGACTTTCAACTACACTCCAATACCCCAATCCACTTTCCAACATGGCAGCTCAAAGGAATCACCCACCTCCACCATAATATGGAAATAACCAAAACCACCTGGGATTTAATACACGACTGGTGCAGGATGGAGTCGGGGAAGAACAGATTCTCTGATACCAACAACTTAAATCCACAATGAAATAAAAAATTAATAACACATAAATTAACACACACACCCATGCACACATTCTGCAAATTAAAAAAAGGAGAACTTAGTTCTTCTTCTTTTTCTTTATTCTTCTTCTTCTTATTATTATTATTATTATATTAATATGATTATTATTTGTGTTATCCCAAAAAGAAGAAAATATGTTTTACGGTTTACAGATAATAATACTATAGTCATCATAGTTTCATTATTATTTTTATTTATATCATATTTGATTATTATGACTATTGTTATTACCCAGCACCTAACTTTCACTGTTGCCACTATTATAGTTGTATATACATAAGACCTGTACAAACAAAAGTCATTGATTTTTTATGTGTCTTTGTAAATCTGTTTGTATTCGGAAAAAAGTTTGAAAAAAGTCAAACTTAAATCTTTAAAAAGAAGTGAGAATTTCCGTTTAAGAACTGTTGTGGGAATCAGACTTGATTTAACAGAGACAGTATTGAAGGAACACAACAGGACACTCAACATCGACACTCATGCTAATCGTATTGTCTTCAGGAAGCAAACATTCATTCGGACAGACGGGTCCTGTGCTCTGGGACGTCTTCGCTACCTGCAGACTTCAGGCTCTGTGGTGAGACGCTGCAAAGCCACAGTGCTGTCGACTTTTCTGTCTCACGAGGAAGTGCAGCTTTCACGACTGTACGGTTAATTTCTGTGCATTAGGCTGATTTATTGCCTCTTGTGCTCATGTAGCTGGACCACTCTGTAAAGGTGTTCCTCCAGGTGTCCCAGGCTCCGCCCTGCTCACACCCTGCGGGGCCGTGCCACATTTCTGTTGAACTGATCCTGACACCACGGAGCTGCGCGTGTGTAATGTTGAAGGATAAACCCGAAGTGTGACACGGCATCGAGCAGACGTGTGCGGACGCCACGGACACCCCCAGCCTGATGAGCTGCACCATCACAGGATTTATCTTACACATTTAGGTGAGTTTGATCTTTACATGTTTACAAGCTGCTTTCAGTCCATGTTCACAGGCAGGCGACATCTGACACTCACATCTCATTATTATTGCTGTCTAATACGCAAATACAGCGGAGAACGTAAGTACATGTACTCCGGACATTTCACTTCTGATCTTTAAATTAAACTTTTACACACAAGATTAAAGAACATCAAAGACATCAAACTTCATGAAACACATTTTATATACTAAATTATACTGGATTCTTTTCACCTCTATAGCTTTACTAGAACTTTTTACCTACTTGTCTGCATTTTAGTCTTTTTTTAAAATTTTCATTTCTAATTTTAAATCGAGCAGTGCACTTATTAACTATTAAACTCACACTGACGGAGAGTTTATTTATTATTTTATTTATTATTGCACACACACACACACACACACACACACACACACACACACACACACACAGGAAATACTTTCCTATTTTAGTGCGAGTTAAGGCAGGTATGTTAGTGCAGAACAAACATTAAACACAACAATATACATTGAGTTTCACTTTGATGCACAAACACAGATGTCATCGCAGTCACAATGACAAGACAGAAAGCCTCAAAAAACAGGTCAAAGACCTCACATAGGACTTTTGGTCGCTTAAATGTCACTGCGGTTGCCATTGTTTTGCTATTCATATCACTGCAGCATCACAAAAGCCTTTTTATCTGCCATCTTGTTCCCTTTACAGTAGCAGACGTCATGAACACACAACAGAAATATGTAGAAAGAAATCTCAGCGCAGGGTCAGTATTTCTCAGGCATCTGTAACAGATTAGATTCAACTTTATAGTTATTATGCAAAGTCGATTTGTTAATCAAATTAAATGCATCAAGCATCTAAACAAAAGTGCAAAAGTCGCCTATTTACAATGAATAACTGATAGAGTATGAGTCCGTGTGGACAGAGGCGAGACAGAGGCGAGACAGAGGCGAGACAGAGGCGAGAGTGAGTACTGCAGATCCTCCCTAGAGCAGAAGAGTCGAGTGAAATCCTTTAAAAGTACAATAGGAGGCTTCTAACAAAAAAGACACCGTCTAAGTCTACGAGTCCATCCTCAGACATCGAAACCTATTTATCTTTCAACATGTTTTTAGATGTCTATGCTACATCCTGGGTTTGTGGGTCGGTCACTGGATCACACTGGGCCGACCCTGACGCTTCTGAAGCATTTTAGACGCAGATTTGTGTCTATTTTACTCAGAGTTTGTGTTGGCTGTGTGATGGGACGGATGGATGGATGGATGATGGATGGATGGATGATGGATGAATGAATGGATGGATGGATGGACAGATGGATGGATGGATGGATGATGGATGGATGGATGTACAGATGGACAGATGGATGGATGGATGATGGATGGATGGCTGTAGTGAGTACTAGTATAAGATACGTTTTTGTTGGTACAAGAACTTGGTGAACTATGGATCCCCCGGAAGTCAATCATTTGATTTAGTCTCCGCCCCAGCCTGTCAGCTGACTCATCACTGTAGTCCACTAATGTAACATCATTATATGTGAGATATGGTTTAGCATCACACACAGTAAACCTGGTCCAGGTGCAGATGGAGGTCTTCGGGGTCTTCAGACTCCACGTCTGCAGTATTCCGCCCCGTGTTCGAGCTTGTTTAGAAGGACAGGAGATGTCCGTCTCTGACCAGATTCTCGCTTGTCTGGCATGTTCGAGTCGCTGGCGTTCAGCGCGGTGGGTTTGATCGTATAGACACTTTCTGTTATGCTACGGATTTCATGTCACCAGTAATAGACTCCACATTACTGACAGTTATGAGTGGACTTCATGTTTTTGGACTGCTTGGAATGTTCACAATGAGCGTGCTGGTGAAGTTCCTGAGCAGAAGCTCCATGCGATGCTGGTCAGTGCCTCTGTTCTGTCAGTGTGACATGCAGCTTGCTCAGATGTCAGGATGTGTGTGTGTGTGTGGAATGCTGATGTGGACGGCATTTGGGTGAACGCCATGTTTCTGACGGGATCTCGGTGGGCTCGTCCACATTCTGTCTTCACTGCACATGGTCACGTGCTTCATTCATTACATCCTCTCATTTATCAGTACTCGCTGGTTAATTCTCTCCATGACTACGTCCTGGTGCACCTCATGTACAGTTTCATTCCCATCTGCGTGTACTGTACACTCCTCATGCACGGGGACGTAGGAGCAGGATTTTCATATTATATATTATCTGACATCACTTTTTTTTTTAACCTTTTCCTTTTTCCTGACTGCCTTTCTTGCTTTGCTGTTTACTTCTTGTCAAATATATGACCTGTCTGTTGTAATGGTCAAATGATCCTTTTGATTTAATAAAGTATTTTATCTATTCTATCTAATGTGGGTGTATTTTTATTATCAGAATGAAAAACTCTTCTGACATGAACATGTGTATTGATGTAATAAAGCAGAATGTCTTGACTGCTCTCTTTGGTTTGTGACTCTTCACACATTAAACATCCTTAACATCACTGTTACTCTTTACATATTCATGTAATCATTTTCCACAACATACTAAGAATCTCGATAGGTTTAGGCAAACTGACTTAGTGAACCCATATTTCTATTTCTTCACCTTCTGCACTTTTGTACTTTTATTAAGAAGTAATATGTGTAGAAAAAAACTATTAAATACAATAACAGGACCTGAAGGAATTATTATTATTATTATTATTATTATTATTATTATAGTGTTTACCATTGTGCCGATCATAAGGGTACTTTAGCCCTAGACATTCTCACCTTGAGGTGACGGTGCTTTATAGGAAATAATCAGAGAGAGCTCCCGGTGTCCGAGGGGCGGGGCAGGGACGAATTAAACACTGTACGCAAAACTGTTCAGTTAAAAGAGGCCTCACTGACAGACCAGAATAAGAGACCAATATTACCAAAGTGTATGAAGGAAGAGCAACAAAGAGGTTTAATAATACAGGGTTTAAACTAATGCAGAGCTTAGTCACCCTCATACTGCAGTGGATAAACCGCACCATCTCTCTGTCTCTCTCTGTGTGTCTCTCTTTCTGTGTCTCCGTGTCTCTCTCTGTATGTCTCTCCGTGTCTCTCTCTGTCTGTCTCTCTCTCTCTCTCTCTCTCTCTCTCTCTCTGTCTCTCTCTGTCTCTCTGTGTCTCTCTGTGTCTCTCGGTCTCTGTCTCTGTTGCTCTCTCTCTGTCTGTCTCTGTGTCTCTCTCTGTCTCTGTGTGTCTGTGTCTCTCTCTGTATGTCTCTCTGTGTCTCTCTGTCTCTCTCTGTGTCTCTGCATCTCTGTCTCTCTCTGTCTCTCTCTGTCTCTGTCTCTGTGTCTCTGTCTCTCTCTGTCTCTCTCTGTCTCTGTCTCTCTCTGTCTCTGTGTCTCTGTCTCTCTCTGTCTCTGTCTCTGTGTCTCTGTCTCTGTGCTGGGAATGAAGGGAGTGTGTGTAGGGCTGTTTGGCCAAGTTTTCAGAAGACTGTGTTTATTCTTTTTTTCCACTTTTTATTTGTTTTAATTAGTGAATGTTATCATTTAAAAGATAAAAATTTGTATTCTTGACCACAGAGTGTGAGACTGTGGTCACGAGTGTGAACTGACTGTAGACTGTGATGGGGCAATTGGTGGGGGGGGGGGGGGGGGGGCGGGGGTGATGGGTGTCACAGGGTTTAACTAAACCAAAAATAAAACTTTGTAAATGTGTTATATACATTTGTGTCTGTACATGTGTGTGTGTGTGTGTGTGTGTATATGAGAGTGTGTATACTGCATGCATGTGTTTGTGTATATGTTGTATGTATGTTGATATTGAGATGTATATCTGCTCCTTCTGCTCTGTAAAGCTTCATAACGGCTCTAATCTGAGGTGCTGCTTGAGGTTAATTGGTGATTTCTGAGGCTGGTGACTCTAAATGAACTTCTCCTCTGCAGCAGTAAGTTTTGCTCTCGCTTTCCTGGGAAGGTCTTCATGAGAGACAGTTTCATCATGGAGCTCGATGGGGTTTACAAACACACTCGACACAATACTGTTCTTGTAGGAACTGATCCAGAACAGCCGACCTTCATGTCTTATAATAACAACTGACTGTTAGTGTTGATGTTGTTGTTACATAATTACTGAATGTCATATGTGTTGTTTATAGTTTTGAAATCTTCAGTATTGTTGTAGAAAAAAAAAAATTATACCAAAACAGAAAAATTTCCAAGTAACCCCAAACACACACACACAGTCTGAACCAACTCGGCGGTTTTGAGGCGTTCTGTCTGAACAGGTGAGCGCTGACGGAGGGAGAGGCGAGACGCACCTGCTTAAACTCCGTCTGATCCTTATTCCTGTGAATCTGCTGCTTCTGGACTGAGTTCTCTGGTTAGTTGGTTAGTTGGTTGGTTTCTCTGAGGTTTGTCAAGTCAAGTCAAGTCAATTTTATTTATATAGCACTTTTAACAATTGACATTGTCGCAAAGCAGCTTTACACAATAAAAAGAAGTAAGTTTTTATGCAATGTATATGAATCAAAATGATCAGATTGTCCCTGATGAGCAAGCCGAGGGCGACGGTGGCAAGGAAAAACTCCCTGAGATGGTAATAGGAAGAAACCTTGAGAGGAACCAGACTCAACAGGGAACCCATCCTCATCTGGGTGATAACGGAGAGCAGGGATTGATCAGCATAATAATGTGTAAGACTGGAAGTTCAGTGTAACAGGAGATGTTTTAAAATTAAAATGAGTCCAGTTTGTTCCCGGAGGCTCAGGTAGACTGTAGGAGATTCCGGTCCTGAGTATCGAACAACTGAAGTCACAGGTCTTCAGAGCATCACTCGATGACAGGACAGTCTTCATGGAAACCATCCGCAGCCACCATACGAATCCAGGCAGACCACACGGGGCATCCATGCGACGAGATCTCCAACCAGAAGCAGGACTCCAGGACGGGTTAGACGGCTCCAGAGGGCAGAGGGGTCTGGATCACTGGCAACTCAGGAGCGAAACATGTATAGCTCGACAGAGAGACAGAGAGAGGGAAAGGAGAGAGAGAAGAGAGCAGAAGAGGAGAGAACAGAAAATAAGGAGAGATGGCAGTTAGGTATGGTCACAGTCAACATGTATAAGGTGAATGTATATTTAGTGCAAAGTGCAAGCAGGGACTCCGGCAGGACTAACTATGACATCATAACTAAAAGGGAGAGCCAGAAGGAAACACAAACATGAGGGGGAACTGAGATGTAAAGCAACCAATCACCTCACCGTCAACAAACCTGAGTGATCAATGAGAGTGGGGAGGACAGCATCTAAACATACCAGTTCACCAGAATACTCTACGTCCATGAGTCCCCCAGATCTGCTCCTTTACCTAAGGTTCATCTATTTACAAAAATGCTTGGCTAAATAAATAGGTTTTTAGCCTAGACTTAAACACTGAGACTGTGTCTGAGTCCCGAACATTAATAGGAAGACTATTCCATAACTTTGGGGCTTTGTAAGAAAAAGCTCCGCCCCCTGCTGTAGTTTTAATAATACGTGGTACTGACAGGCAGCCTGCATTCTTTGATCGAAGTAGGCGTGGCGGATCGTAAGACACTAACAGTTCACTCAGATACTGTGGCGCGAGACCATTTAGTGCTTTAAATGTCAAAAGTAGTATCTTAAAATCGATGCGAAATTTCACAGGGAGCCAATGCAGTGTAGATAAGATAGGGGTGATGTGCTCGTATCTTCTGGTTTTAGTGAGGACTCTCGCTGCTGCATTCTGTACTAACTGAAGCTTGTTTATACACCTAGTTGAACAACCAGACAGTAAGGCGTTACAATAGTCCAACCTAGAGGTGATAAAAGCATGAACTAGTTTTTCTGCATCATTTAGTGACAATATGTTTCTTATCTTGGCAATATTTCTAAGGTGAAAGAAAGCTATCCTGGTGATATTATCTACATGAGCTTCAAACGAAAGGCTGGAATCTATAATCACACCGAGGTCTTTTACTGTTGCACTTGATGGAACAGAAAGGCCATCTAAAGTCACAGTGTGATCAGAAAGCTTAGTTCTAGCTACTTGTGGTCCTATGACCAGAACTTCTGTCTTATCAGCATTAAGCAGAAGAAAATTAATTAACATCCAATCTCTTATGTCCTTAACACACTGCTCGATTTTAGCAAACTGTTTTTTCTCATCTGGTTTTGCTGAGACATATAATTGTGTGTCATCAGCATAACAATGAAAACTAATACCATGTTTACGAATTATGTTGCCCAGAGGAAGCATGTAAAGGGAAAAAAGCAGTGGGCCTAAAACTGAGCCCTGTGGAACACCAAACTCCACTTCAGAACATGAGGAATGGTCATCATCTAAATCTACAAACTGATAACGATCAGTCAAATAGGATCTGAGCCACAAGAGGGCAGTTCCCTTAATTCCTACTACCTTTTCTAATCTGTGAAGGAGAATACTATGATCAATTGTGTCAAAAGCTGCACTGAGGTCCAGTAACACAAGTATAGTGACGCAACCCTGATCAGAGGCCCATAGGAGGTCGTTTACTACTTTAACAAGTGCTGTCTCTGTGCTGTGATGAGGCCTAAATCCTGACTGATACAATTCATTTATGCTATTTCTGTGTAGATGTGAACATAGCTGCTGTGATACTACCTTTTCCAGAATCTTGGAGATAAAGGGAAGGTTTGATATCGGCCTGTAATTGGAAAGCTGACAGGGGTCAAGGTCAGGTTTCTTGATTAGTGGTTTAATAACGGCTAATTTAAAGGATTTGGGGACATACCCACTACTGAGTGAACAGTTAATTACTTTCAACAGGGGTTCTATTATTGCTGGTACTATCTGTTTGAGAAAAAGTGTCGGTATAGGATCTAATATACAGGTTGACGATTTTGAAGAAGAGATGAGTGAAATTAGTTCCCTCGCTTCAAGGGGAGTAAAGTGTTCTAAGTTCTGATGTGATGTGGTTAGTTCATCTGTATTACTTAAATTGTCTGTTTTCAAAGCCTGAATTTTTTGCCTAATATTTATGATTTTATTATTGAAAAAGTTCATGAAATTCTCACTACTGCATGATGTTGTTGTGGAGATTTCTGCAGTGGTCTTGTTTTTAGTTAATTTAGCTACGGTATTAAATAAAAATCTCGGGTTGTTTTTGTTATTTTCTATAAGAGTGGAGAGATACGTTGATCTAGCATCACTGAGAGCTTTTTTATAGTTCAGGATGCTCTCCTTCCAAGCTGTTTTGAATACTAACAATTTAGTTTGGTGCCATTTACGTTCGAATTTTCGAGCGGATTGTTTTAAAGCACGTGTGTGGTCATTATACCAAGGAGCGAGTTTCTTATCTCTAATCATTTTCCTTTTAACTGGAGCTACATTATCTAAGCTATAACGAAGTGCTGACTCTAGATATTCAGTCGCCTGTTCGAGTTCTGTGAAGTCAGATGGTGATCCAATCAAAGTTGATAATTCTGGAAGATTATTGATAAAGCTCTGTGTGGTATTTGATGTAAATGTACGTTTAAGGCGGTAACGCGGTGCTGTGCTGCATACATTATTACTATAACACGCTTTAATCGAGACAAGGTAGTGATCTGAGATAACTTCAGACTGTGGAATTGTGGTTATATTTCCTATACTTAATCCGAAGGATAATATTAAATCTAAAGTGTGACCTGCTTTATGAGTGGGTCCTACTACACACTGATTTACTCCTACTGAGTCCAGTAAGGACATAAATGCTGTTCTCAGAGGGTCTTCTGGATTCTCAAAATGAACATTAAAGTCTCCAGCAATTAACGCTTTGTCTACAGAAACAACAAGGTTTGAGAGGAAATCTGCAAATTCACAGAGAAACTCCGAGTACGGCCCTGGGGGTCTGTAAATGATGATTAGCGGGATCGACTGAGCTGACTTTATGTTACTATAGAGAACTTCAAATGCATTAAATTAAAAACTGTGTTTTTGTACGAGAGACAGATTATGGTTATAAATAACTGCGACTCCTCCTCCTCTACCAGTTAGCCGAGGCTGGTGTATGTAGCTGTATCCAGGAGGACTAGCTGCATTTAGAGCTACATACTCGTCCTGTTTAATCCAGGTTTCTGTTAAACATAATATATCAAACTCCTGATCTGTGATAATTTCATTAACAATAACTGCTTTAGATGCGAGAGATCTAATATTTAACAGTCCTAGCTTCAGATCAGAGGTGCCGGCTGCGCATTCAGTGTGCTCTGAGTTTGTGGTATCTATGTTAATTAAATTACTAAAACAGACTTTCTGAGTCTTTCTAAATTTATGTTTAGCTCGGGGAACAGACACAGTCTCAATATGATGAACCCTGAGTGACGACTCTCTGCAGCTAGCAGACGGTTGGTTTAGCCTGTCTGTCTGCTCCCTGGCCTGGGCTCTGGATTGTCACCGATTAACTAGGCCTCTTCTGAGACTATGTGCTATACTGCAAGAAATGAGAGCAGCACCTTCCCGAGTGGGATGGACACCGTCCCGCCCTAACAAGCCAGTTTTGCCCTCAAAGGTCTTCCAATTGTCTATGTAGCCCACGTTTTTTCGGAGCACCACCTGGACATCCAGCAGTTCAGCGACCATAACCTGCTGTAAGCTATGTCGCCACGTCTCATTGGGATGGGACCAGAGCAAACTACTTCTTCGGACATCGCCTTCGCTATTTTAAACACCTCTGTAAAGTTATGCTTACTAACCTCTGACTGACGAAGGCGTATATCATTAGCTCCAGCATGTACCACTATCTTAGAGAACCTATGCTGTCCTAGAGCCCTAAGATTACCTGCTATGTCCAGTGCTCTGGCTCCCGGGATACACCTGACCACTGCCGCTGGCGCCCTTAAAGGCCGAGCTAATTTCACATGTCTCAGTATAGAGTCTCCTATAACCAGAGCTCTTTCAGGTTTCTCAGCGGGTGCATCACTGAGGAGAGCGAACCTGTTGGACACGTGAAGCGCAGAAGAGGTGTGCTCCGGTGGGCTAGCCTTAGCGTTAGCTTTGGCTGAACGAGTATGCCGCCGAGTCGTCACCCACTCGCCCCGCTGTGAGGCTCTACTGCCGGAGTCGGGGGCTGATTATCTCCGCCTGCGGCACCCAGACTTTCCGCTACAGGATTAACGCTGCTCTCGCGCTCTCTAACCCTCTCTAAAGTCTGGATGTGCTCCTCTAATGCTACTATCTTCTCCGTCAGGGTGCTAACTAACACACACCTATCACAAATAAAATTATCACTAATGACGGAGGAAGAATGTCTAAACATCCTGCACTCCACACACTGAGCGAGCTGAATGGTAGACATAATAACGTACCTTTGTGCCGGAGTTGTGATTATTTGGTGATGGATTCGCTTGTTGTTGGTCAGATGATACGCGCGTTCTCCCAAAAAGCGCAAAAATCGGATAAAGTCCAGTAGTATTAAAGCGTAAAAACGGGAAAAATATATAATTATAAAAAACTAAACAAAATATAATCTAAAACGCTGTTCCAAACAGACGAGGAACTTTCGCGGGAACAATACGAAAAACAGGAAGCTACGTCACCAACGATTTGTGATCGTTTAGTGTGTAAATCAGCTGAAGTGATTAAAGTGCTGCGTGTCAGACGAGTCGAGCACAAATGAGTATCAAGTCTAACTCTAACTCTCAGCTCTTCTTACACATTTGAGTTTTAAGTGAATTGTGTTTTTCTGTGGTTTTAGTAAAGCACGCAGACACACACAAACACACACACAGTTTAATTCTCACATCTCGTTATAAACACCATTAACGTGTTAAGACCATTAACACTGTGTGTTTTATTCCTGTGATGAACTCTTTAAATAATCAGTAAACCTAATTAGAGTCAGATTAACCTCATGTCCGGTGTTACGTCGACACCTTGTGGATGTTGATTAACACTTCATGTAAACGCTGTATTATTATTATTATTATTATTATTATATTAACTGCCAATTCCTATAAAGGAAAAGTGGAATTAAGTGTACTTTATAAAGGTATAATTAATAAAACAAGTTTTTACACGTTGTGTGCGCCAAGCTTCACGTATTAGTGTGTAATTACTTATAACAAGAAATCATATACAGTGCCTTATATGCACGTCAAACTTCTCAGATATTTGTTTATTTAAAAAAGGATTGTTTTCTTCCCACTTCACAATTCCGTGCCACTTCGTGTCACAAAAAAAATCCCATTAAAACTTGTTTACGTTCGTGGCTGAAAAATTCAAGGGGTGTGAATACTTTTGCAAGGCACTGTATATCCACTTAGTATAATGTGTAAACTATTGATCCTCTCCATGGCCCGTGTGTGATCATTACACCCAGAGTGTCTGAAGCAGGCGGGACGTCTCCGTGTGATGTGACACGACTTCGTCTCCGTCTGATTTATAAATATCCTGAGTCTCGATCTCACAGCAACACGTGGCACTGATTTACACCCCGGGGTTTTGGGGAGGAGCAGAAACTCACACTGGTCCAGGAGGTGGAGCCCTAACACACACAACAAAGCACGTTAAACACACTTATCCAGACTGAAACACAATCGGTTATCAGACACGAGGATCCGAATGAGAGCTTTTATTACTGTGTTATAAACGATGGCGACACGCTGGCGTAGTGGGCAGCACCGTCGCCTCGCACCTCCAGCGTCCAGGCTCGATTTATCTAATAAAAGATCTCTTTAACACTACGCTCTGTTCAAACCAAGCGTTCACACCGCTTCAGCCTTAGAGATCTGAACCATCACTTTATAATCGTTTCCCCTCCGACGTCGTCGCTGGAGAATCTTTAATGAGGCGGTTCTTCAGGTTAAGGTGCGGTAATAAATGTTGTTTTTATTCCCGTCTTCTCTGGAGGGACGAGGAAGACATCAGGATCTTCTGTAGGACATTTGCAGCAGCATCTCATGAGGTCCTCTATTCTTCTGCCATTAACAGAAGTTTTTATTTCTCTGTTCTCCAAAAGGTGAAGATGACACTCAAACCTTCAATAAGACCTGTTCAGTATCTCCTCCTGCCTGTCGTTCTGCTTTTTTGTTTCGGAGGAGATTGTTCTTAAAAAGATGGTAAATGATGGCTCTACCCGCAATAGCACTTCAGTGCAAAGTGAAATTTATTTACAGTGCACAGGAAAATGTACAGTCCACGGGTGCAGTATATTTACAGGTGTGAAGACAAAACAGGGGAGAGGGAGAAAAAAAAAAACCAAAGTACCAAAAAAAAAAATACAAAACAGCAAAATAAAGGGGGAAACAAATCCAAAATTATATACAACCTGTATCCACAATATACTGATGTAAAGAAAATAGCTCGAGGCACCACCGTTGCACTCTCGCTTCGACTTGGTAAACAAGCAATTATTTGGAGTCTGGTCTCTTCTTTTATAGGGCAGACTCCGCCCCTTCCTGGGACTTCTCATCTTATAGGTAAAAACAGTTTAGCAAGACCACATTACTTTTCTCTTGTTGCTTGGTTCATCATCTTTAACACAAGACTGGCATATGTTTAACAACAAAATAAAAATAAAATAAGATTTCCATTATGTATCATTCTGTTTAAAAAATGCATTTTTGCAAACCCCCACATTCAGGCACCCCTCCTGACATTACATAATGGTAATAATCGTCAGTGACGTCATAACTGCCCGCCGCCCGGCTGCTCTGTTTGGCCGACTCAGCGTTGCACACCGGAGTGCCGACCCTCGCACACCTGGTTACACACAGTAAACCAAAAAAAAAGACATTACAATAAAAAAATGACATAGGAGTGTGAAATGTCCGGGATTGTGAACACTGGTGTGATGTAATGTTGTAACGTACACAACGTCCGTGTGCACCCGCGCTGCCGGCGGCAGAAACAGTGGGAGGGGAATGACCGTGATTATTTTTTTCTCTAGCGGTAAGCGTGCGTGTGTGTGTGTGTGTGTGTGTGTGTGTGTGTGAGAGAGAGAGAGAGAGAGAGAGAGAGAGAGAGAGAGAGAGAGAGAAGATGAGAGATAACAGTTAGGTCTGGTCACAGTCAACATGTATAGGTGAATGTATATTTAGTGCAAAGTGCAAGCAGAGACTCCGGCAGGACTAACTATAACAGCATAACTAAAAGGGAGAGCCAGAAGGAAACACAAACATGAGGGGGAACTGAGATCTAAAGCAACCAATCACCTCACCGTCAACAAACCTGAGTGATCAATGAAAGTGGGGAGGACAGCATCTAAACATACCAGTTCACCAGAATACTCTACGTCCATGAGTCCCCCAGATCTGCTCCTTTACCTAAGGTTCATCTATTTACAAACATGCTGCGCTAAATAAATAGGTTTTTAGCCGAGACTTAAACACTGAGACTGTGTCTGAGTCCCGAACATTAATAGGAAGACTATTCCATAACTTTGGGGCTTTGTAAGAAAAAGCTCCGCCCCCTGCTGTAGTTTTAATAATACGTGGTACTGACAGGCAGCCTGCATTCTTATCCTTTTATTTTCAGAATGGCTAAGAAGCTAAAAGAACAGAGGTTCCAAACATGGCTTAATTTTTTTCAGCACTAAATAAAATCATTAAAAACACAAAGTATTTGTGTACTACTTTATTTTTCACTTACTGTGTATTGCTTAAAGCCACAATCCCTACTTTATATTTAGATTTTTTTCTTTGCTGCTGTAATATTGCAGTGTTCGCCACTGTGGGATGATTAAAGGTACATCTTATCTTATCTTATCTTATCTTATCTTATCTTATCATAGCCCTTAAAAATCAGACAGAATGTTTTAGACATTATTTGTTTTGCTGTTTTTTTTTAAATAAACATACAATATATGGTTCAGGATTGTGCAGTATAGAGCGACCTCTCAGAGTGACAAATAGGTAATATGATGAACTGAATTTTAGGTAATTTTTACCAACTTCCCCAAACACAACTGAGCTAAAAAATTAAAAACTGGGTCACAAAGGCAAAGGAATAACACAATCATGAGTTTAATGGTTGTTTTCGGTTGTTTCTATGCCCAAAAAATAATAATAATATGCTAGTTTTGAGATTTGTACATTTGTGCAACTTTAAAAAATTATGCTTTATAAAAGTAATGCTAACTTTTGTTTGACCTGACGTATCTGAAAACCAGATTATGCAGTCTGAAGTTTGAAGTCTCCCCGTTAACACACACTTATATAGTATGTCACAAAAGTAAGTACACCCCTCACATCTCTGCAAATATTTAGTTCTGTCTTTTCATAGGACAACACTGCATAAATGACTCTTTGACACAATGAAAAGTCGTCAGTGTAAAGTTTGTATTGCAGTGTAAATTTATTGTCCCTCAAAATAACTAAAAATACAGTCAATAATAGCTGAACCCCTGGCAACAAACGTGAGTACACCCCTAAGTGAAAATGTGAAATGTAAATATTTTGTGTGGCCACCATCATTTTCCAGCACGGCTTGAATTCTCTTGGCCATGGAGTTCACCAGAGCTTCACAGGTTGCCACTGGAATCCTCTTCCACTCCTCCATCACAACATCACGGAGGTGGTGGACATTTGACACCTTGTTCTCCTCCACCTTCCTTTTCAGGATGCCCCAGAGGTGTTCTATGGGGTTTAGGTCTGGAGACATGCTTGGCCAGTCCATCACCTTTACCCTCAGCCTCTTTAGCAAGCCAGTGGTCATCTTGGAGGTGTGTTTGGGGTCATTATCATGCTGGAACGCTGCTCTGCGTCCCAGTTTCCCGAGGGAGGGGATAATGCTCGGCTTCAGTATGTCACAGTACATGTTAGAATTCATGTTTCCCTCAGTGAACTGTAGCTCCCCAATGCCAGCAGCACTCATGCAGCCCCAGATCGACACTCCCACCACCATGTTTGCTGCCACACACACTTGACACCATCTGAACCAAATAGGTTTATCTTTGTGTTGCATCCAATGTCTGGGGACGGTTTCACTCTACTATGAAGACGGTTCTGGCCTCGCATGATGTTGACAGATGTTTCTCTGAGGACTTGGCTGCAGTTGCTCGATAGTTCAGGACTGGAATTTCCTACAAGTCTACCTGAGCCTCCAATAACTACCTGGACTCCATATTAACACCAATTAACATCTATTAACAACTGTTATACTGAACTGCCTGCCACCCAACACACAGTATGAATGCAGATCAATTCCTGCTTTCTGTTTCACCCAGATGAGGATGGGTTCCCTGTTGAGTCTGGTTCCTCTCAAGGTTTCTTCCTACTGCCATCTCAGGGAGCTTTTTCTTGCCACTGTCACCCTCGGCTCGTTCATCAGGGAGTATCTGACTATTTTTTTTATTCATACACATTCACATTTCATACAAACTTAAATAATTCTTTTGATTGTGTAAAGCTGCTTGTTTAAAGCTGATCTGAATGCACATGCCTAGGGAATCCGTAAACACAGAAGAGGCTGTTCCACAAATGATGAGCAACCTGCTTTGCTGACTGGTTCATCAGTACAAATCCTCAAATCACCGTTCTTTTTCCACACCAGTACGAGAGGAGACGCGTATTCACTGTTTGATTTACTGATAATGCCCTTCTCTTCCAGTTCATCCAGCGCTACTCTCAGCTTCTCATAATGACTTGGTGGTACACGACGGTAGGGGAGACGAAAGGGTTTATCATCCACTAAGCGGATTCGATGTACAAAATCTTTTGCTTCACCACCATCCATCTTATTCCTTGAGAATATTGACTCATATTTCTTGACAAGATGGAGCAATTTTATTTTCCATGTAGAAGATATTTTGCATGCTGTCAGATCCAAGTCATTCAATCCCATGTCATTCAAGATCTGCACCAAGATTCTCAGATTTCTGTGAGGTTTCATCCTTATGTTGAAAGTGCTGGATTTGAGACTTAATATAGTCAATCTCTGGGAGATCTTCAATAGCAATGCATGGATAAACATCCGCAATCTTTGCATTCCTTCTTAAGGTTAACAGATTGTTTGTGGGATTTATAACTTTTACAGGTATCCAGCCGTCGCCCCATAAAGGTGTAATGACTCGGCCAACCATAATCTGCTTAGGACTGCATTTGGATTGGGTAGGTTCAACAAGCACTGTGCTTCCCACAGATGTTGCAGTGTGGGCAGGAAGCTTGCCCCACACAAGATGTTCACTCTGAGGTTGAAGTGTCACACTGTGCTTGAGCTTAACAGTACCTACTGAATCAGATATGTGACCACCTCTCCATCTCTATGTGTTGGACAGCAAAGAAATAAACTCTAAACACTCGTGGTGTTCCTTACCGTTCGGTAGTGACATCAATTTTCAATAATCATCCGTATTTTTCAGGAGTCAGCAGACTTTTGAAGAAATTGCTGCCCAAGATCATCTCATCAGTCTGTCCCAGAACCATTAGCCCAGGTATTATCATTTTACATCCAGAGACAGAGACAGGCAGGTCATACATCGCTGTTGGTGTAACTTGATGACCACCACATCCAATAATCACAACATCATCGGCAGAATACTTTGACAATGCAGAGGTACTTGCCAACAACTTGGCTTCAGCTGCTCTACTGAGAGTGCAGGCCATTGAACCACTGTCGAGTAATGCAGTGAAAGACAGGCCATGTTCTACAGATACAGTAGCGTAAAATAATGAATCAGCTCTAGGTTGTATTCCTTGAAAGACAGTGATTTTCTCACGTGAGACACTGGGTTTGTTCTGCTCATAAATGGACTCGTAATCTTGTGTGACAGTCATGGGAGGATCATCAATCCGGTCTGTACTAACCTCCCTAATGCACAGACCCGTCAGTTTTCCTGATTGGGCTGAGGAGACTGACTCTGCCTAGGACAAAACCGCCTGGAGTGCCCTGGAGACCGACACTGAAAGCACAGTCGATGCTCACGACAATGTGTTAAGGCGGAGTGGGCAGCGTCGTTACAAATAGCACATGGCAAAGCATCAAAGCCCTCAATCCTAGGAAGTCTGCTGTAAGGCTGCTGTTTAGGACAGGGTTGAGATTTGTTAGTATTGGTCAGCAGGACTTTTTCAAGCATGTCGATGACTTTCTCAAGAGCAGAGAAATCTGTACTTTTCTGTTGTTGTTCATATACAGAAGGAGCAGGTACTGTGTTAACATCAATCTTGTTAACTGAAACCCTTTCACTCTGGCTGCGATGCACTGTACTTGTGGTTTTGAATGACAAGTCAGATTGATAGTCATTTAGCACAGCTTGTACTTCGTGGGCTGACCACTTATCAATAGCTTTGGATCTGAAAGTAAGGGCTAAGTCTTTATTCGGGCAGTGTCTGATAAACAAGTGGACTATTTCAGCACTGGGCTTGTCAAGTGTTTTACCTTGCTCTCGCAGGCATTCAGACCCGACATCTGCTGCCTTGTTGAGTCTCAGCCAGTAGTCGTATGGATTCTCATCTCCCTCAGGTAAAGTGGTGTAAAAATCAGCAAGAGGAACAGGTGAGTAGTGGCTACAACTGAAATGTTTGCGCAGCAGACTGTAGACAGAGTTTGGGCAGACAGTAGTGGCGGAGTCACAGTTTCTGATCCAGAATTATACTACATATTTTGCTTTACCACGAAGGTGCACAAGGATTTCCTCCACATGCTCATCTGCACTTATGTTGCTCTTTTTAACAAATGTCTGTCAGGTTCAGTAGAGGGCGTTGTGGATCCAAGTGCAGAGGTTTGGAGTGTATGCCAATTGAAGTGAAGTTAAAGAGTGCTTGTGACCCACTTCGTGATGCTTTGAAGCTGTATTGTGAATTCCGCGTTGAACAGGGAAAGCGTTGCTGTAATGCAAAAGCAAGTTGTACCGGCAGGAGTGCGCCGAGGCGAGGGGCGATGTGTCTGACGCTCCTCTGGAGAATGCGGAAGTGCGCCGAGCCGGCGTGTAACCTGAGCTGTGTGCCGGTGCGAGAAGCCTGAGGCGTAGTGAAGCCGGAGTATGCAGCGCTCCTCTGGGGAATGCGGAAGTGTGCAGAGCCGGCGCGAGACCTGAGCTGTGTGTCGGCGCGAGAAGGCTGAGGCGTAGAGTGAAACCGGAGCATGCAGAGCCGGCGTATGGATGACAGTGTGAGTTCGGCGGGGAGCGAGGATAAATCGTGGTTGGAGAGCAGGCAAAGGTCGTAGCCGGAGTGACGCGAGAAGGGTCCGTAATCCAAAATCGTGGTCGGGGAAGCAGGTAAGCGGTCGGCAATGGGAAATATCCAAATGACAAATCCAAATCTAGAGGCAGAGACGTGGTCAGAAAAAACAAAGCGAGGTCAAAACTAGGCAGACACAGACGAAAGAAAACGCTGGGGAATTGAGGCTGGTAAGGCGCAATAAACTGGCGACATGACGGAGTCAGAGCATGGCTTAAATAGGATAGGCAATTACGTCAGTGATAGACAACAGGTGTGGGGAACAGGAAGTGAGATAGTGAGATGAAAGGAATGCTCAGGTGATCATGACGGGGCTGTAGCTTGGTGTGACATGACAGTACCCTCCCCCCTACAAACGCCCCCAGGCGTTCTAGCGGGTGCTTCGGGGTGGAGTCTATGGAAGTCTGTGATCAGGGAACGGTCTAGAATGAATTTGGCGGGTACCCAAGTTCTCTCTTCGGGGCCGTAACCCTCCCAGTCTACTAAATATTGGATCCCCCGTCCGCGGCGGCGAGACTTGAGGAGGCTGCTGACAGTGAATGCTTCGCCCCCATCAATGAGTCGGGGGGGTGGGGGAGGTTGGGGGGGTGTAGACAGTGGGCAAGAGACCAGGCGGCGAATCTGGGAGACGTGGAACGTGGGGTTGATTCGGCGCATGGAGAGAGGTAGAGACAGTCGGACGGAGCACGGGTTGATGATGCGGTTGATAGTGAAGGGGCCGATGAACCTTGGGGAGAGTTTCTTTGAGGTGGTCTTGAGGGGAAGGTCATGCGTAGATAGCATTACCCTTTGGCCGATCTGATACCTTGGAGCTGATGATCGGTGACGGTTAGCGTGATGCCGGAAGGAGCTAACGGTGCACAAAAGATGGTTGCGGGCTCGCAGCCATGTCCTCTTGCAGCGACGGACAAATGTTGGCTGAGGGAACAGCCACCTCCTCCTCCTGTGCGGGAAAGAGGGGAGGTTGGTAGCCTAGGCAGCAGTGAAAGGGAGACATGCCTGTGGAGGAGGTCGGTAGTGAGTTGTAGGCGTACTCAACCCAGGGGAGGAAGCGGCTCCAAGAGGACGGGTCCCGAGAGGCCATGCACCTTAGGGACTTTTCTAGTTCTTGGTTCATACGTTCGGTCTGGCCGTTAGTTTGAGGGTGAAATCCTGATGAGAGGCTGGGGGTAGCGCCGATGAGGTTACAAAAGGCTTTCCAGAACTGGGCCGAGAACTGGGGACCCCTGTCCGAGACAATGTTTCTGCTGTTTCTTTGGCTGACGGGAGTTTGGGTAGTGGGATGAAATGAGCTGATTTGGAAAAACGATCTACAATGGTAAAGATGCATGTATTGTCCTGTGATGGTGGTAGTCCGGTGACAAAATCGATGGAGATGTGAGACCAGGGGCGGTGAGGGATGGGGAGAGGTCGAAGTAACCCTTCTGGCGGTCTGTTTGTGTTCTTGTTCCTAGAACAGACATCGCAGGAAGCCACAAATTTCTTAACATCCTCCTTGATGGTGGGCCACCAAAAGCGTTGGTCTAGGAGAAAGAGGGTGCGTGCCACTCCAGGATGGCAGGCCAGCCTGGAACTATGAGCCCAGTCCAACACTTGAGGGCGCACAGAGGCAGGAACAAAGAGTTTGTTGGGGGGAACGACACGTGGGCCTGGTTCTTGCTCGAGGGTCTGCTGAACGAGATGTTCCACATCCAGTTGGGTCGTTGCCACGAGACAGTGGGGGGGAAGGATCGTTTCTGGCGAGGACGTGTCTTGGGAAGAGGAGAACTGTCGTGAGAGGGCATCAGGCTTGACATTCTTGGAACCAGGGCGATAAGATAATGTGAACAGAAAACGAGAGAAGAATTGTGACCATCGTGCCTGACGTGAATTTAGCCTCTTAGCAGTCTTTAGGTACTCCTGGTTTCGATGATCTGTCCAAACGAGGAAGGGATGTTCCGCCCCCTCCAACCAATGTCTCCATTCCTCAAGTGCCAGCTTGACTGCCAGAAGTTCAGGTCTCCAATGCCATAGTTGCGTTCAGGGGGTCTGAGACGATGGGATGGGACCTCTGTGAAAGGACGGCTCCAACTCCGGTCTCCGATGCGTCTACCTCCACAACAAACTGAAGGGCGGGATCCGGGAAGATGAGGATGGGTGCTGTGGTGAAGCGGCGTTTAAGTTCCTTAAAGGCCTCCTTGGCCAGAGAGTTCCATCGGAAAGGAGTCTTGGAAGAGGTAAGTGCAGTAAGTGGAGCTGCCACAGTACTATAACTTCGGATGAAGCGACGATAAAAATTGCCGAACCCCAGGAAACGTTGCAGCTCACGCCTTGAAGAAGGTATCGGCCAGTCCGTAACAGCTTTGACCTTGGTAGGGTCCATCTGGATGCCATCAGGGGAGATGAAGTAACCTAAAAAGGAGGTGGAGGTGACATGGAATTCACATTTTTCAGCCTTGATGTAGAGCTTGTTTTCCAGCAGCCGCTGAAGGACCTGGCGTACATGGCGTTCGTGTTCTTTTACAGAACGTGAAAAAATTAGGATGTCATCCAGGTAAGCAAAGGCAAAAAGATTGAGGAAATCCCTCAGGACATCATTGATGAGGGCCTGGAACACGGCTGGCACGTTGGTCAAACCGAACGGGACTACTAGGTATTCATAGTGGCCCGTGGGTGTGTTAAAAGCAGTCTTCCACTCATCACCCTCCCGTATTCTAACCAGATGGTAGGCATTCCTTAAATCAAGTTTGGTGAATACATGGGCATCTTGAAGGAGTTCGAAGGCAGAAGACGTCAGCGGGAGGGGATAGCGGTTCTTTATGGTGATCTCATTCAAGCCTCTGTAGTCAATACAGGGTCTGAGGGACTTGTCTTTCTTTTCTACAAAGAAGAATCCTGCGCCCGCCGGTGACGACGATGGACGGATAATCCCTGCTGCGAGTGATTCATTAATGTATTGTTCCATGGCCTCTCTCTCTGGGCGAGAAAGGGAGTAGAGTCGTCCCTTGGGTGGAGAGGTTCCAGGAAGCAGGTCAATAGCGCAGTCATAGGGGCGGTGGGGTGGTAAGGAGATGGCCCGTGACTTACTGAACACTTGTCGTAAATCATGATATACAGTGGGAACCTTGGTTAAGTCGGGGATCTCCTCTCGTGGTACGGACAAGGTTCGGCCCCTAGGGGCTGAGTGTAGACATGAGGAGAGGCAGGCAGGACTCCAATCGAGGATGCTCCTTTTAACCCAATCGATGTGGGGGTTATGAAGTCTTAGCCATGGGAGTCCCAGAACCAGAGGTGCATGAGCATTTTGGACAATAAGGAATGAGATGGTCTCGATGTGATTTCCAGAAAACTGTAGGGTGATGGGAGTGGTGCGATGAGTAATGGGGGTGAGTCTGCTACCATCAAGGGCCTGTACGGTAAAGGGTTGGCTCAGAGGTGTGAGAGGGATTCGGAGGTCGGAGGCCGTAGAAGAGGAAATTAGATTCTGGTCAGCCCCGGAGTCCACTAAGGCATGAGTAACGTAAGACCGATCACCGTGAGTGATGGTTACTGAGAAACATTATCGCTGGGCCCCCCTGCATCCCCAGAACTACGGGGGGGCTGACCTTTTAGTGGACAGGTTCGAACCACATGGCCGGTCTGACCGCAGTAGAAGCAGGAGCCGACGTCTCTGCGACGCTGACGCTCCTTTGGAGAAATGTGTGTGTGACCTATCTGCATGGGTCCAGAGGGTGTCTCTGGAGTGACCATGGCAGGCACCGAGGTGTGAGATACGAGACTTGGCTGACGTTCACTTCGCCGAGTCCGTCTCCGGGCATCAATGCGGATCGCTAGGTCAATGAGCCCCTGTAAATCTGAAGGAAGCTCCCGAGCCGCCAGCTCGTCTTTAATTGAGTCTGTGAGTCCGTGGAGGAAGCAATCGAAGAGCGCCTTTTCATCCCAGTCACTAGAGGGAGCCAGGGTCCGGAAATCTATGGCGTAGTCAGATACTGAATGGAGCCCCTGGCAAAGTTGAAGTAATTGGCTTGCCGCCTGGTGACCTGAGAATGAGCGGTCAAAAACCCTCCTCATTTCATCCGTAAAGGTTTTAAATGTAAAACAACATGGAACTTGGGCATCCCATAATGCCGTCCCCCACTCTCTCGCCTTTCCAGTGAGAAGGGTGATAATGTAGGCAACCTTGGAGCGTTCCGTGGGAAATGACGTGGCCTGTAATTCTAGAACTAGGGAGCATTGAGACAAAAAGGAACGACAAGTAGCTGGGTTCCCATCATAAGTAGGTGGAGCAGGGAGGCGTGGCTCCTGGGCGGGAGAAAATACCGGAGGAGGAGGGGTTCGGGGAGTGGGTGCAGGAGGAGGTCGGTTTTGAACCTGAGAGGAGAGGGATTGCAGAATTTCCCTCAGAGGGAATGGTGAATAGTGATGGTTTGCAAAGTATTAGCGATTTGGGTAATCTCCTGTTGATGAGTGCCTAAGAGGGCTCCTTGACTCTCTAATGCCCCCCTCAGGTGAGCTGCCTCTGCTGGATCCATTTCAATGGCCAGTTTATTCTGTCAGGCTCAGTAGAGGGCGTTGTGGATCCAAGTGAAGAGGTTTGGAGTGTATGCCGATTGAAGTGAAGTTAAAGAGTGCTTGTGACCCACTTCGTGGTGCTTTGAAGCTGTATTGTGAATTCCGCGTTGAACAGGGAAAGCGTTGCTGTAATGCAAAAGCAAGTTGTACCGGCAGGAGTGCGCCGAGGCGAGGGGCGATGTGTCTGACGCTCCTCTGGAGAATGCGGAAGTGCGCCGAGCCGGCGCGAGACCTGAGCTGTGTGTCGGCGCGAGAAGGCTGAGGCGTAGAGTGACACCGGAGCATGCAGAGCCGGCGTATGGATGACAGCGTGAGCTCGGCGGGGAGCGAGGATAAATCGTGGTTGGAGAGCAGGCGAAGGTCGTAGCCGGAGTGACGCGAGAAGGGTCCGTAATCCAAAATCGTGGTCGGGGAAGCAGGTAAGCGGTCGGCAACGGGAAATATCCAAATAACAAATCCAAATCGAGAGGCAGAGACGTCGTCAGAAAAAACAAAGCGAGGTCAAAACTAGGCAGACACAGACGGAAGAAAACGCTGGTGAATTGAGGCTGGTAAGGCGCACAATAAACTGGCGACATGACGGAGTCAGAGCGTGGCTTAAATAGGATAGGCAATTACGTCAGTGATAGACAACAGGTGTGGGGAACAGGAAGTGAGATAGTGAGATGAAAGGAATGCTCAGGTGATCATGACGGGGCTGTAGCTTGGCGTGACATGACAATGTCCTCATCAGATCTTCCCACTTCTGAATTTCAATTGTATCTGAACCATCTCCTCTGAATGAAGGTGGCTCCTTGACTTTTCTGTGCTGAATGTGCTTGGTTTTATGACAAATTACTCACGCCAGACGGGTTATAGCAGAGAACATAATGTTCTCTGCTAATTGTCTGCCAATTTGATGGACTATCGATGGACTATCGAACTCATCTGCCCCAACATATCAGGCACGTTATCATTGTTAGGTGTTGACGTGCAGGCTGCTCTGTGATTGACATCCGGCTGTATATCTGCTGCATCATCCTCTTCTAGAGGACAATCCTTTCTTGCTTTGCCAGGCCTACTATCAGTATCGTCAGCAATGGGACTGTTCATTGGAAAGGGAATTGGAAAACTTAACACCCCTCTTCCTCTACCAACCGGACCAGGAGTAAATTGGTCATCTAAGTATGTGTTACCATTACTCATTATGGGCAACACAGTGTTTTACAAGAGTATAAATACACGCAAACGTTGAGCAGAGTGAGAAAAGTCCAATAGAGTGAAAAAGAATAAAGACAGTGAAACCTTAATCACGAAAGGCTGTGGATCAATGACGAACAATTCAACTGACGACAGATGCTTTCAGTCCTAATGCAGCAACTCAACAATCCTTCTCAGCTTGCTTGAAGACCTATGGCAACACAGCGGCATCACAACTTTACGGCACCAATGTGACGGTCTTGCCTGGGCGGCCTACACAGCGTGTCTGCACAATGAGGATATAATGTGGAAATAAGGATTTCGTTGCATGAGAAATGAATCAACTCTACATAAAACACAAGATACACAAATTAACTACAAGTCAAAATAATTCTATGAAATTACACATTTGACG
Organism: Clarias fuscus; assembly: GCA_030347435.1. Classification (NCBI taxonomy): domain Eukaryota; kingdom Metazoa; phylum Chordata; class Actinopteri; order Siluriformes; family Clariidae; genus Clarias; species Clarias fuscus. The sequence continues at coordinate 47,742,251 of CM059204.1, read as the reverse complement.
CCAAATGCATAACAACAGTTAACCTACAAGTTTATGAAGGGATGAATTCACAAAAAAAGGTGTCTCATCAGCTCTACTGTGGGCGGTCCTTATTCCACAGATCAAATACCATCATGGTCCAGCAGATGGCGCTGTCCCCATTTATGCATTAATTTAACATTTTTACACTCCGTTACACATGTCTGCAGCAAATTGTTTGCGAGCTTTCTTGTGCATCATCTTTAGAAGAGTCTTCCTTCCAGAACGACAACCATGCAGAGCAATTTGATGCAGTGTGCGGCGTACGGTCTGAGCACTGACAGGCTGACCTCCATCCCTTCAATCTCTGCAGCGATGCTGGACGCTAAAACTCATCCGTCTGTTTTCCAAAGCCAATCTTTGGATCTGATGCTGAGAACGTGCACTCAGCTTCTTTGGCCGACCACGGCGAGGCCTGTTCTGAGAAGAACCTGTCCTCTTAAAGCGCTGGATGGTCTTGGCCGCTGTGCTGCAGCTTTTATAACAAATTTAACTCACTTGCTATTTGGTGACACCTGAGACAGTGTAACACTAATGAGTCACATGACAAAGGGGAAGGAAAATGACTAATTGTGCTCAATTTGTACATTTTCACTTAGGGGTGTACTCACGTTTGTTACCAGGGGTTCAGCTATTATTGGCTGTATTTTTAGTTATTTTGAGGGGACAAGAAATTTACATTGCTATAAAAACTTTACACTGAATACTGTTCATTGTGTCAAAGTCATTTATGCAGTGTTGTCCTATGAAAAGACATAACTAAATATTTGCAGAGATGTCAGGGGTGTACTTACTTTTGTGACATACTGTATATATATATTTTAAATCGTCATTGACCTGTGTTGGGTTGCTGACACGTACTGTATCTGTGCCGCTGGGGTTTTAATAATTACAGCCTGCTACGTCCACCAGTTTGCCTCATGCCATGTTACACCAGATATGTGAATTACTGCTGTCTAAAATTCTCAACATGAAAAAACTATTCATAACATCAGTCTAAGATTCACATACACACCCTCACTGCAACAAACGTCTTAGTAAGTGAAACATGTTCTTGCTCTTTTTAAAGATTAATTTTAGAAAAAAAAAGGATTATTAGCCAATAGAATCAAAATGATATTTTTTTAATTCTAAATATAAAAATTCTGTAGTAATTTATGTCTATGAATAAACTTAATGATTAGTGATATTTGATTAATACTAATCTTATAATAAGTAATTGCAGTTAAATTTAAGATATTTTTTACTGGCAGAGATTTTTGCAGTGATCCAAATGAGACACAATCTGAACCTCTTAAGGGAGTAAAGCACATAAACAGATGCAGTTCAGGAGGCACATTGTGCAAATCCTGTTTACTCTGGAAGTGTCTGTTTTGTATTCCAGTTTTTTTTCCCAATCATGTACACGTTGTTACGTGTTGGATTATGATTTCTCTATCATACTCTGATATTGTTCTATTCTTGTCCTATTCACAGTTAAAGCCTCTGTACATCTCCTTCACATACAGCACTGTGCACACAGACGCGATAATCAGACAGTAACACGGACGCTTTCAGATCATGTAACGCTGCTCACTCATTTAGAGACTGAGAGAGAGAGAGAGATGTTTCAATGGCTTGTACCTCCACCATTATGTGTCAATGGGGAAAATTTGGGCGCCTCTTGCGCCCCAGGGGTAAAACTTACACCCTGAATGTCCCCTGAATGTCCCCTGGATACCCTCTTGTGTGATGGATGTTCTGACACAACTTGCCAGCCTCTTCAAATGTGGTAAATTTCTTGCTCTGCGCTAGAATCAGTCAAAGTTGGTCTCAATTTTAAGTCTATGGGTCTTTTAGAAAAGAACCCTTAGAAAAGTCATAGCACCCCGTTCCTGAATGAGCCGCACCAGCTGCATGGTTCTATGACAAACGGTGAGGGATTAGTTACGCACCAAACTTTTTGGAAAAAGAAGTTTTAGTAAAGCCTTTATTTGTCACATATACATCATAGCACAGTGAAATTCCTTCTTCGCATATCCCAGCGTAACTGGGGTCAGAGGTCAGGGTCAGCTATGATACAGCGCCCCTGGAACAGATAGGGTTAAGGGCCCAACAGTGGCAACCTGGTGGGGATCAAATCTCTGACCTTCTGATCAGTGACCCTGTGCCTTAACCCTGTGAGCCACCACCGCCCGAAGTAGAAAAATAAATAAATAAATAAATAAATAAATGATAAACCGGTGAGATAATTATAGTGATACTTTCCAAGCACCACTAATAACATACAGTGTGTCGAGTCTATTCTGTCTAAAGACTCAAAAGGAAATATAGTCAACACGTCAACTCCTTATACTTTACATACGTGAACTATGTTTATTTTCTTTTTATGCAAATTTACCTTTCAGACCTGCGAGACAAACGAGTGCAGCTGTGCTCTACATCACTAAAGTACTGTACATCATCTCAATCATCTCCAAACAACAGTAAGAGAAAACAAACAATACTTCACAAAACAATAAAAAGTCTATCAGTAAATAAATAAACAAAAACAACACTATAAGAACGTAAATGCTTTGGAGATTAAGAATTTATTTATTTATTTATTTATTTTGGACCATTTGAAGATGGGACAGGGTTGATTGACAGACTGACATGTACATCTATCTATCTATCTATCTATCTATCTATCTATCTATCTATCTATCTATCTATTTATTCATGCTTATTTAATCATGTACATTACCCGACAACTGTAATAAAAAGTCAAGTCAAGTCAAGTCAAATTTATTTATAGCACATTTAAAAACAACCGAAGTTGACCAAAGTGCTGTACAATGATAATAAATAAAAACAAATAAAAATAAATAAAAATAACTAAGAATAATAATATTAATAATAATCATCATCATCATCATCATCATAATACAGAATTAAACAGCATTAAAAAAAAAAAAAAAAAAAATGAAAATGACTATGTAAAAAGTAAATAAAATGAATAAAAGGGAATCAAATGTCTCAGCCAGGTGTAAAGGCCATTGAAAAGAAATGAGCTTTCAGTCTGGATTTAAAAGTTTCTAATGTAGGTGCTGCTCTAATATTAAAGGGTAAACCATTCCATAATTTAGGCGCAGCGACAAAAACGTATGAAGTGGAGGTGTGTGCGTGGTGTAGAGCACCGGGAGGTTTTGTGTTCTCTCCCGAGCTTCAGAGGCGAAGCTGTGTGGAGGTGATTATGTGCACTTACTCTTCCCCTCCCGAGATAACGTGGCTTTATTAATCACAGAACACATACAACACTAATCCATCAACAAGGACCAACTGAAGTCAAAACAAAAGTCAGATGTAAAAACATAATGGAGATACGGAGTAATAGCGTTAATAAGAGACAGAACAACCTACAGATCATCCTGTATTAGCGTTTAAACCTGTCGTACGCTGTAAACCCTAATGCTCAATGTAATTAAACACATTGAGTACAGTTAACTTAAATAATTGCAATTAGGTCAAATTAATAGACCTTTACTACCACCTGACATGTGGAAGTCCTGGGTTCGAGTCCCAGGCTGGACTGTCTGCAAAAAATGTTTTTGATTTGCACAACTTAAAAACTTATAGTTCTGTTTACTTAAAATGGGAAACATCATTACTTAAACAATTTGATGTAACTGATTACCTTAAATATTTTGAGTTTTGCAAACTTAATCGGGTTTACAGTGTACCTGAGTGTATCAGCTTCTATTTGATATCTGCTCACTGCGCGCAGGTGTAAATGTCAACGTCTACATTTTTTGAATGAAGAAAGAATCATTTGCATTTGGTTTTAATTGCAAATGTAACCCAGCCCAGGTGAGCACTCGTGACAATAGCTTGTCTTGGCTGCTGGAGAGCCGGAGTGTTCCTGAGTCAATACACTACTAGTACCAAGCCTTAAGACACAGGTAACCATATTTCACTGTAACTTGCAGATGTGGTCTCCGCCAGTGGACAATCTGACGTAGTGAGGTAAGGGTCTTCGCTTTCGCTCTTATTCCACTAGAACTATCTCTGTGTCTTGTTCAAGGAAGACGGCTCTCAGGAAAATACGGGACCGACCGTCACAAAATCAGTGTATAGACTTAATTATTAACAAATAATGGTAAAATTGGTAAAATCTACCAATTTGTAATGAAAGTGGGGATTATTTTGTGAGGGGGAAAACTGGCTGATATTCTTGTCATAAACAGTCTTCATCTAACACTAGCGAGCTAAACATTGCCCAACTCATGGATATAACTTAATGATGTAATGGATAGAAGTAAATAAATGTCTTTAGAAGATCTCAAGAAGATGTTTAATGTTGTCACTGAAGACACTTGTTTGAGGACTTTCTCATGACTGCCAGGAGACACATTGTCCTGTGAGGTACAGCGTGTTAGAACGGAAGACATCCGCATAAAGATGTCCTTTGCATGAACGGGTCCGGACCCCTCAAAGACGACTCGTTTACATTCAGGCGTAGTGTAAAAGATGTTGATTTCTAGATGTTTAGTGACAGGGGCCAAATAGTAATAAATTATAAACTATTCAACTTACTACTAATACATATTTTTAAATTTGCAAATGACACACACACACACACACACACACACACACACACACACACACACACACACTGTTGAGCTGGAGAGTTCATATACACATGTATAACATCACTGTAAGCTAGCAGGCAGAGGAAGGTGACTGCAGCCACACTGTAAACCCGAATAAGTTGGAAAAAAGTTGGTAATCAGTTACATCAAATTTTCTAAGTAATGATGTTTCCAGTTGTAAGTAAACAGAACTATCAGTTTTTGAGTTTGTCGTACTCATTCATATTAATCATTCTTTACTTGCATTACTGAGTCGCCGAACTCATACTATACTCATACTTTTTTTTAGTTGTTGCAAATTAAATAAAGTGTTGTTGGTCTTTCGACTGCTCCTGGCAACGTGTCGCCACAGCGGTTTGTCAAGTTTTTATGCCAGATGCCGTTCTGAACACGACCTCCCGTTATTATCTGGGCTTGGGACAGGAACTTCATCCAGTGGCTGGAAATCGAACCACATGGTCTTTCACATGGCAGGTGAAACTCCTCCCACTGAGCCACCAGCGCTCTGGTAATTTATGATCCCGAAATTTGTAAAGATTATACTTACAGCATCATGTGAACACAGACCAATCCACCATCTTGATTAAAACAATTCAATGTGGACAGTTTACATGTGCATTGATGACGTCAGACACAAAATCGCTCTGGATACTTCGAACTGAAGTTTTCGAGTAGATAAAGATTTAATTAATGTCCAAAACATTCTTTTAGACCATGCTGGGTGATTCAAATGCAGTAGTCAAATTTAGCATTTTTGGTTAGCTGCATTGTTTTCTCTAATAACCCCATTAGGTTTCCATTGAGGAACTGTGTCTTTGGTCTTGACTTGATATCTGGGGATCAGCAATGACATTAAACCCACTTTGTGTTGAAAGAGGACATTGCCTTCAGGGAACTCTGTCTCCATGAAGGGGTGTAACTCAATCTGTAGCAGTGTTCCTCCAAGGTGGTACTTGTTCAAGTAACACCCACATGAAGGGTGGGACATGAGGTTTCTCAGCAGAGCACCACACAGAGGATCACACCTGATGGCCATGAGTCTTGAATAATGCTAGCCTTCGTCCCAATGTTGTCACATGCTTTACAGCGCAGTGAATTGTTTACTTCATAGATTCCAGCTTGTTAGGAAGCTGGGTTTAGACACAAGGTCACCCATAATACTGTACCTGCCCCTGGAGCAAAAAGAGTTCAGGGCCTTGCTCTAGGGCCCAACAGTGACAGCTTGTCAGGGCTGGGGCTTGAACCCCTGACTTAGACCCACTGACTAACCAGTATATCACCTTCTGTATATCTTAGTAAGCCCTGGCTATAAATCACACCGTAAAGCAGACTGAAATTGCTCTCACCTGAAAGAACTACATAGCACTGACTGACAGACACTTCCAAACAACAATACTAAAGACAAATGATTGGATCCAGAGTAATGTAGAAGGTACATACAGATCAGAAACCTACTTTACCAGTAAAGAATAAATGACAATTAGAACTTAAAGCACACTTCAGGAATCTCTCAATCTCAGGAAGTGAATAATAATAAATGTGATGTTGAGGTGTAAGCTACTGCTAAAAACCAAATAATTATATAATGATCATCTACAGTATGCTTTTTCTGAATGTTTTACTTTTCTACAGATTCTGTGATTTACAATAAAAGATATTCATGGTCTTTACTTTACTTTTTAATTTTAAAAACAGTTAATAATATTGTGATTTTCCTCCATGGCAGATTAAATACCAGTTCAAGACAATGAATGTGAGCAGTTTTCAGAGTGCTGTTTGGTTTGAAGTCGAATGCCAACATTATAAGTGGAATGTATAACATATATACATTATACAAGTTTCTATGTTTAGCACCACAAAAACCAAAACATTATTGTATTTTTCATTTACAATTACATTTGTATTTATATCCTCTTGGACCTCCGGATTCCTCCCAGAGTCCAAAGACATGCAGACTAGGCTAATTGGCGTTCCAAAGTTGCCTGTAGTGTGTGAATGAGGGATTGTCACCTGGTCCAGGCTGAACCCCTTCTCGTGCCTTAAGTTTCCGCGACCTGTATACAGGATAAAGTGGTATAAACAACGAGGGTGTAAGAGTCGGTGACCTTGAAATTAACTGAGATTTATTTGTTTTTATTTCTCTCTTCTCTAACAGGTGAAAGATGACATCCAATTCTTCAGTAGCTCCTTTTCAGCATCTAGTGCTGCCTCTCTTTCTGCTCTTTTGTTTCGGAGGAGTATTTTACACTTACTACAGGCCAACTATGAGCTGGTTATCATGTCCTAATGCTCCAGTCAAAACAGCAGAAGTCTGCCCAGAATTGTGCCTCAGTGCAATAATGGAAAACTGTACCCATCTTATAAACACCATGGGCACTTGCAACTACACTTTGGTAAAGACGCAAATGCTGCAATTACCAGTCACTAAACCACCTGCCGTGGAAGAAATCCAGGAGAATCATGACAATGACACCATCATGTTAATCTGGACATGGCCGTTTGGGTTTAAATTTGATGTAAAAGCCTGTAGCCCAATGTTTGGTATTACAGGATGTCAGATTACAGATGACAGAAGCCAATATGACAAAGCCGATGGTGTTCTGTTTCATCACAGAGATATCGGTGGTGATATCGCAAACCTGCTAAGCAAGCCGAGACCTCCACATCAGAAGTGGGTGTGGATGAACATGGAGTCTCCTGATAATTCAGGCAGACAAAACTGGCTAGATGATGCGTTTAATTTGACAGCAAATTATCGGAGAGATTCAGATGTTTGGGTTCCTTATGGGAGAATCAGAAAAGCAACGGAGAAAGACAAAACCTTTGAAATACCACCAAAAGATAAAATCGTCTGCTGGATCGTCAGTAACTGGAACCCCAACTTTAGGAGAGTGAAATATTTTAATGAACTCAGCCAGCATATCAAAGTAGAGGCTTACGGGAGACACTTCAACAGGTACGTCAGCGGTGATGATTACAACAAGATTTTACCGAGCTGTAAATTCTACTTATCATTCGAGAACTCCATCTACCAGGACTACTTCACTGAGAAGCTGTTCAATCCTATGAAAGTCGGCAGCGTTCCCGTGGTTATTGGGCCACCCAGGGACAACTATGAGGAGTTCATTCCTGCAGATTCATTCATTCATGTGGACGATTTCGAATCTCCTCAAAAACTGGCAGAACATCTCACATTTCTGGACCAGAACCAGGAAAAGTATGAGCAGTACTTCAACTGGAGAAAACACTTTATTGCTGAAGGTTCATTTTTTGGTCTTGAACATGCTTGCCGAAGTTGTAATTATATAAGAAGCTACCAGGGCTACAGAGTATTCAAAAATATTAATAAATGGTACTGGGGTTAGCTAGCCTTTACACCATCATAAACTTTTGACTGGAGTCACTGGAAATCCAACCATTCTTCTAAAGCTGTCAAGAGGAGTTTTTCCCAACCAAGACACTTGATCTAATTTTCTTTCCAAACAGAATTAGTTCTGACACAAAAAGACACAAAGAACCATTTAACGGTGCACAATCTCTGTGTCACAGAAAGCATTACTTATACTGTAATACTAAGTCACACGACAGCATTCACATTCAGTTTATAAACGAGTCTAAAGTTTTTTATTATTATAATAATTAGGTAATTTAATCAACAAATCCTCATATGAAGCTGATGTTCTCATTAAGATTGTAATTATGTCATAAAACACTAATCAGGTGATGAAGATCCACATCTATGCATTATGGTTCATGATAGTGGGGTTTGGTGTCTCAGACTTCTGTTTGTATGTAATTGTATGTGCTGCGTTTTTGCTGGACAGACTGCAACCAGGACACTGCTTATTAAAGATTAATGAATGAGTTTACCTTTAAAGATCTGGAGATTAAGAAATTTTTATTCATTTAATAGTTACAATGTGTTCATTGATTTCTTCAAGCCATAAAACTGAACTTTCTTGTTTTATCTCTGGCTTTATTTTCCATCTCAACACCAATCTCCAATCAGATATTAGAATAGACACAGTAACACACTCATTACTCACTCACTCTATACATACAAATGTTAAGCTCATATAGTTACATTTTATAGCCATAATACTATATTATTATCTTTTACCTGGGTTAAGAATGGAATTTTAAATTCCTGAAAAAAAAAAGAAAAAATCACAGAAACATAGCTACAGGTTTGAGCATCCCCTGCCGAAGTAGATTTTTAGTGAAACAAATAAAACTGTTGCACATGCCGTAATTACAATTTTTTCTACTTTAAGCTCATCAAACACACTGCCTGTTCCACAATGTCACCACATTGATTCAACTAAGCAAATATTTAAGATCCTTTCACTGGATAATTACTGCATGATTAATATGGCTCAATTTACAACAACTTAAACTTAACCCTAACTGATGTGGTGAGCAGCTTCTCAGCTATCTCAAAAGACATATCCTGTTGGCGTGGCAAAGATGTTTAAAAAGGGTCAAATTATTGTCATGCATGAAGCAAAGAAAACAACTAAGGAAATTGCTGAAACTACCAACATTGGGTTGAATTGTGCTGTATCAGGGCTGGAATATGTGAAGAAAGAATTTCACTGTGCAGTAATGTAGATGTGACAAATAAAGGATTAACGTAACAAACAGTGTGATGAGGACTCGCAGGTTTGGGACTAAACAGCTGTGTGTCCATAAGACAACCACATGTTTGTGAGACTCATCAGAAAAAAACACTTCAGTTTGATAGAGATCATAAAGACTGGACTTTGGAGTGATGTATAAAGGTCATGTGACCTGAAGAGTCCAGACTGAGTCTATTCTAGAGTGATGGGCGTGGTCAGGGTGAGAAGGGAAGCGCATGAAGCGATGCTCCCATCATGCATAGTGTCCACTGTACAAGCCTCTGGAGACAGTGTTATGATCTGGGGTCGCTTCAGTCGCTCAGGTCGAGACTCAGCAACGTCATGTGGAGATAAAATGAAGTCACATGACCACCTGAATGTACTGAATCAGCAGCACATCACATCTGTGGAGGGTTTCTTCTTCCCTGAAGGCACACACCATATTCCAGGATGAAAACACCAGGATCCAAGCACAGATTGTGAAAGAGTGGTCAGGGGGCATGAGACATCATTTTCACACATAGGTTGGTCACCACAGAGTCTAGACCGTAATCCCATGGAGAATCTTTGGGGTGTGCTGGAGAAGCCTTTAAGCAGCGCTCTGACTCTTACATCAACAGTACAAAATGTTAAAGAGAAATGAATGTGGATGGAAATAAATGCTGTGTTGTTGCCTACACGTATCAAAGTGATGACATGACCTTCATATAGCAATACTGAATTAGGATTTTAAAGACTTTTTCAATTCAGAGAATGCACAGATTGGGCTTCTTTCATGCCCATGAAATAAAGTAAAGATATTATTTAGCTGTGTTGCCCAAATGTATGACAAACTCTGACACAGTTTTGATGTCTATCTTTAAAAAACTTATCTTTAAAATCTTAAGGCACCACTCTACACCTGAAATGTAAGAACTGTTCTTTTCCTGCATAAACTGTGACGTCTCCTGTTGTTAATGTAACTTGATAACATGGACTAACACTAAACAGGTTTCAGGATGCTGACCTATTTGTACTAACATGTGTATATGATTTTAAAGCAGTCAACAAAGCACTTCTGTTGATTTAATAAGGTAAACTTTAATGTAACATCATAAAGACCCATTATTTTACTGCACAAGCTGATCTGAATATTTTGAAATAATCCATTTATACTGAAAGGCAACTGTGCCCTCTTGTGGTTCGATCTCATAATATATTTAAGAATCAGGTATTGCGTTATTTGCCAAATATATATATATATATATATATATATATATACACATACATACACACACACACACACACACACACACACACACACACACACACACACACACACACACACACACACACACACACACACGGACAAAATTGTTGGTACCCTTCGGTCAATGAAAGAAAAACTCACAATGGTCACAGAAATAACTTTAATCTGACAAAAGTAATAATAAATAAGAATTCTATGAATGTTAACCAATGAAAGTCAGAAATTACTTTTCAACCATGCTTAAACAGAATTATAAAAAAAATGAAAACTCAAAAACTCATGGAACAGGCCTGGACAAAAATGATGGTACCCCTAACTTAATAGTTTGTTGCACAACCTTTTGAGGCAATCACTGCAATCAAACGATTCCTGTAACTGTCAATGAGACTTCTGCACCTCTCTGCAGGTATTTTGGCCCACTCCTCATGAGCAAGCTGCTCCAGTTGTTTCCGGTTTGAAGGGTGCCTTTTCCAGACAGCATGTTTCAGCTCCTTCCAAAGATGCTCAATAGGATTGAGGTCAGGGCTCATAGAAGGCCACTTTAGAATAGTCCAATGTTTTCCTCTTAGCCATTCTTGGGTGTTTTTAGCTGTGTGTTTTGGGTCATTGTCCTGTTGCAAGACCCATGACCTGCGACTGAGACCCAGCTTTCTGACACTGGCCAGCACATTTCTCTCTAGAATCCCTTGATAGTCTTGAGATTTCATTGTACCCTGCACAGATTCAAGACACCCTGTGCCAGATGCAGCAAAGCAGCCCCAGAACATAACAGAGCCTCCTCCATGTTTCACAGTAGGGACAGTGTTCTTTTCTTCATATGCTTCAAGTATAATTAGCAAAATTTGCCTTGGCAAAAAGTTCCATTTTTGTCTCATCTGTCCATAGGACATTCTCCCAGAAGCTTTGTGGCTTGTCAACATGTAGTTTGGCATATTCCAGTCTGGCTTTTTTATGATTTGTTTTCAACAATGGTGTCCTCGTTGGTCGTCTCCCATGTAGTCCACTTTGGCTCAAACAACGACGGATGGTGCGATCTGACACTGATGTTCCTTGAGCATAAAGTTCACCTTGGATCTCTTTAGAAGTCTTTCTGGGCTCTTTTGTTACCATTCGGATTATCCGTCTCTTTGATTTGTCATCAATTTTCCTCCTGCGGCCACGTCCAGGGAGGTCGGCTACAGTCCCATGGATCTTAAATTTCTGAATAATATGTGCAACTGTAGTCACAGGAACATCTAGCTGCTTGGAAATGGTCTTATAGCCTTTACCTTTAACATGCTTGTCTATAATTTTCTTTCGAATCTCCTGAGACAACTCTTTCCTTCGCTTCCTCTGGTCCATGTTGAGTGTGGTACATACCATGTCACCAAACCACACAGTGACTACCTGGAGCCCTATATATAGGCCCACTGACTGATTATAGATTGTAGACACCTGTGATGCTAATTAGTGGACACACCTTGAATTAACATGTCCCTTTGGTCACATAATTTTCAGTATTTTCTAGGGGTACCATCATTTTTGTCCAGGCCTGTTGGTGTGTTGGCCTGTTGAGTTTATTTTTTTAAATAATTCTATTGAAGCATGGTTGAAAAGCAATGTCTGACTTTCATTGGTTAACATTCATATAATTTTTTTAAATTATTACTTTTGTCAGATTAAAGTTATTTCTGTGACCATTGTGAGTTTTTCTTTCATTGACCGAAGGGTACCAACACTTTTGTCCACGTGTGTATAAATATATATATATATATATATATATATATATATATATATATATATATATATATAATGTGTTTTCTTTTGTGTTTTTTTTGCCCCGGTAGTTAGTCAAGGTCACCACATCATCAAACCCCATCAGTGTACACAAACAGATGTACAGGAACCAACAAGTAGCTCGATTCTTTTGTTCAGAGTAGACATGGTGGGATGCGAGAGCATTCAACACTTTATTTTAAAATCAATGCAGTGTAGATAAGATAGGGGTGATGTGCTCGTATCTTCTGGTTCTAGTGAGGACTCTCGCTGCTGCATTCTGTACTAACTGAAGCTTGTTTATACACCTAATTGAACAACCAGACAGTAAGGCGTTACAATAGTCCAACCTAGAGGTGATAAAAGCATGAACTAGTTTTTCTGCATCATTTAGTGACAATATGTTTCTTATCTTGGCAATATTTGATAAGAGATGAAATAATGCTATCCTGGTGATATTATCTAATATTATCTACATGAGCTTTAAATGCCAGATTGGAATCTATAATCACACCGACGTCTTTAACTGCTGCACATGATGAAACAAAAGGGCATCCAGAGCTACAGTATGATTACAGACCGCGCAGTGGTGGTTCAGAGGGCTAAGACAATGAATTACTGATCAGAAGGTTGGTGGTTCAAGACCCAGCTCTACCCAGTTGCCATTGTTGGGCCGTTGAGCGAGGCCTTTAACCCTGTCTGCTCCAGGGCCGCTGACCCTGCGCTCTGACTCCAGTTACATTGGGTAGGTGAAGAAATAATTTTATGCAGTAATGGATATGTGACAAATAAAGGCTTAACTGAAAAGCTTACTTGTAACTGCAGGTGGTCCGAGTACCACTACTCCTGTCAATGACAACAATCTTACAAGTTATTCATATGTCTGGGTTACAGGGCAAATCCAGACCTGGCTGAGGTTTGATCAAATAAATCCAATCTCCCAAAATCCTGTGCAATAATGTGTTGCAGACTCAAGATGGCGCCTGTGTGTGTGTGTGTGTGTGTGTGTGTGTGTGTGTGTGTGTGTGTGTGTGTGTGTGTGTGTGTGTGTGTGTGTATGTATGTGGTGCCTTTTTCTGCTTTTCTTGTTATTGTCATTTGTTACTCAAAAAGTTACTGTAACTCTCTGCTGCTTTATGACGGACATCACTCTTGGATCTTCATACTTTGGTGGAAAATCTAATACAGTTTCAGTGTAATAGGAAAAAAAAATCTTTGCCATCATTTTTTCACACAGGGCTACGTAGTTTTGGATTTTTTTTTCCCTTAATAAAAAAAAAAAACATTATTGTAATACTGCATGATGTGTTTACTTGTGTTATCTTTGACTAATATTTAAATTAGTTTGATGCTTTAGACTGTACGATCAGAGCTGCTCCCAATGAACCAGTCTCCATATTTCACACAGTTGTACACGGTTGTATAATGTTACAATATCAAACTTTGAGAGAGTAAAATATTTTAATGAACTGAGCAAACACATCGAAATAGAGGCTTACGGCAGACACTTCAACAGGCCCACTAACACAGACGATTATAATAACGGGTTTACAGAGCTGTAAATTCAACTTGGGGTTCAAGAACCCGATCCACAAAGACTATGTCATGGTTCTCGGGCTACCCAAGGAGAAGTATGAGGAAATTATTCCACCAGATTCATTCATTTATTCATTCATTCATGTAGAGGAACTGGCAAAACATCTCAAATTTCTGGATCAGAACCAGGAACTTTATGAGCAGCACTTTACTTTATTTGTCTTAGATTTACAGTAGCAGAGCTTTACTTTATAATACATATGCTCACCTAGAGTTGGATGCAGAATTTGAGTATATCAAATATAAACTGTGTATTAATATTTTTTTTAAAAGATTTTTTGTTCAGAGTTCAGAGGTTGCAGAGCTTTATGCTACTTTTCTTCTCCTAAATACAAACAAAATTTGCTATATGCCTGAGGTGCACAAACATTTGCATATAATTCTACAAAGCCAAAATAGAACCCAGTGCACCACACTTACTTGAACAAGGGCTTAACTTGAACCTTAAACTATAACGGAGACAAATATGGTCAAAGATCTGTGACGGCTCTTGTTAAGCTTTAACCTTCTCAAACTGGGCTTGGACCGGATTTTAAGTAAACAACTTACATTTCTGTAAGTCAATATATAATGTAATTAAGCAAATATAATTAAGATCCATTAATTTTATTAGACTACAAATACAACTCATTAATCTCTTTATTCAAATGTATTTAAATAACCCATTGAACACTAAAGGCCACAGTGTAGTCGTACTACAATTAGGAGTCAGGAATCACTTCATTTCTCATATACATTAAAATGTAGTCCTGGCTTTAGGTGGGTAATATCCTGGTGATAAATAAACAAACAAATAAATAAATAAATAAAAGTGAACCACTCACCGTAACACACACTGTTAATACTGTGATATACTGTTGGTGCAATATAGTGTTATTAGAGTTAATTTAACAGTAGAGTTACAATATCTTACATTTACATGCATTAGAAACTGTGCAATAACGTCTTTTTAAGATAAGATAAGATATCCCTTTATTCGTCCCACAGCGGGGGCAATTTCTTTGTTACAGCAGCGAGTAAAGAAAAAATTGTGCAAATAAAAAACAGTGTATAAATACAAGAAAAAAAATAAAGACAAAACAATAAGTGCACTTTCAAACAAACAGTTTGTCACAGTTTGTCTGGACAGCAAGTCTGCTCCCATATCCATATGCCCTGGAATATGGAGTCAGAATGTAAATCCTGAGGGACAGGAACTTGTCCTGTACCCAAGGCAGAACCTGGTGTGCTAGCTTTTTCCAGCAGCGCGAACACAATCCACCCAGGCGATTTATTTACGAGACTACCGTAGTGTTGTCCACCCACACTAGGACATGGTAGCCTCTCAACTGCTGAAGGCCAGAAATAGAGGCATCATTTTGAGGCAACTGATGTGTCATGCGAGATGACGACCTCTACAGGTCCCTTGGGCTGGACGGCTGTCCAAGAGCGCACCCCAGCCTATGAGGGAAGCGCCTATCGTTAGCAACTTGCAACGACAACACGCACCTAGAGTGGGACCCAGAGTCAAGCTGCTAGCTGCTAAGACTGAGCCAGGATCAGCCAGTCTTCTATGTAATTCAAGATACGGATGCCCTGGAGTCATAAAAGAGCCGGGGCTGCATCCATACATTTTGTAAATGTGCGGGGTGACAGATCTAGGCCAAATGGAAGGACCCGATACTGGTAAGCTTCACCCCTGAAAGCGAACCTCAGGAACTTCCTGTGTTATGGTAATATTTCTATATGAAAATATGCGTCCTTCAGGTCGATTGTCACAAACCAATCCTCTGGTTGGATTTGAGAAACAATCATTTTGGCTGTCAACATTTTGATGTTCAGCCAACAAAGATGTAAAATTGGACGCAACCCCCCATCTCTCTTGGAAACCAGGAAATACTGACTTTAGTAGTCTGGGTCTTGCAAAGCATGCTAAGTCCCTCCCCAGTCTCTACGAGGGGGTACCCAGCTCGCCACACTCTCCTTCTGCGCCTCACGCATCATGGGGACCAGACCTGTTCGGAACTGGGTGGCTGACGGTCCCGACTCCTGAGCACAGCAGGAGAGAAACCTCACAAGGCCTGCTCATAGAGCTTCGTCTCCCAAAACCTAGTGGCGGCGGTGTTTACGGCGTCGCCAAAGAGGCCGGAAGGCGAGATGGGGCATCAAGGAGGAAAAAGCAATCCCTGTCCTTGATGCCCGTGAGGTTAAGCCATAGATGTCCCACCATGGCGACCATGGCAGCCATAGAATGGCCGATAGCATGGGCCGTCTGCTTGGTGGCAAGGAGAAATAAATCTGTGGCTCGGTGTAGACCCGCCAGTGCTCAGATCTCTCAGCGGGTCAGGCTGGTGCTGCTCTGAAAAGCTGAAAAGCTTTCCCCACCAATGATAGTCTACATGGCTTGGTGGGGAGTGTGGGCTTTTTCAGGGAGGATGAGCTCCCAGGAGAGAGATAGTCAGCAAGCGTCTCTTCAATCTGGGGCATCATCATATAATCCTGCACTTTCGCATCAACGACATTCGAATGAATCGATGTTAATAGCAAAAACAGGGGATGAATAGGTCTTTTTCCATGAATGAGTTAACTCGTCATGGAGGTCCGCAAAGAAGGGGAGGGACCATCGTTGAGGCCTGTGAACCCCACGAATGAGCCGCGGCTCGCCTTCTTTAAAGGGAAACCGCACCTTCGTGCATGAAGCACCTTAATAGGGAGGAGATCACCGTGCTCACACTCCCCCTCGAGCCCGAGGAGAGCGTGCTCTTCCCCCAAACACTCAAAACAGAAAGTGTGGGCATCGCCATCCGAGAGAGATATCTCACAAGGAGGCACACATCTCCTCTCAAACCATATTGGTGAGTAATCTAACACTTTCTTTCTTTTTTGTGTATCTGCTTTGCACACACATGCGAACAATGCGGTCCTTGAAGACAAGAAGACCTGAATGTAGAGGTGCAGTCACTCTTACCATCAGCGTGAGGTTCTGTGAGAGCCGTACCAAGGGATTAGATTTGCACACTGAGGTGAGTCTGTCTGAACACATTCACTACTGCTGCGCTGTTATCGTTCATGGGGAGTACAGGCTGGGGATAGTGTCTTCACAAATATAAAAGGAGACGAGTCCAGCCTGCAGTCTGTTTTTAAGTAAATTTAAATGTAATGAGGTCTCAAGTCACAAATCTCTGCATTTTTCTACATGTTATAATTATAAAGATCATTATTATAATTATAGGGAAGAAATTAATAACAGTCTTTGGGAGGTTTTCTTAATAACTTTCACCTCTGGTTTGCTCATGATGTGATTAAGTTTAAATTCTATACAATTCTATATACAGTGCTGTGAAAAAGTTTTTGCCTCCTCCTCATTTTCTTCACATTTGTCGCACTTAAACGACTTCATCATCATAAAAAAATGATTGGCCGAGCTCTCTCAGAGGGGAGGGACGAGAGGTACTTAGTGCTCCCACATTAATCACGGCTCTACAGCCAGTCAGGGGCGTCTGTGAGCTCGCGCAACGGAGGGAGCGGATAGCGCTGTCCTCCGAGTGTGTTACGCCGCCCTCAGCGCGAGCGAGCAGTTCGAAAAGATGCGGTCGGCTGGCGTCACGTGGTTCGGAGGAAACACGTGATAGTCTTCGGCCCTCCCGGCTGAGTGGTAGTAGTAGCCTTAATGTGGGAGCCCCCTAGTGACGGGGAGGAATTGGACACGACTAAATTAGGGAGAAAATCGGGGAAAAATCTAAAAAAAAAATATATATATATATATATATTGCACAATGATAATCTGAGTAAATACAAAATGCAGTTTTTTAAAGGATGATTTTTTTTTCCAGTTTCATAGCGTTACCTATTGAATAGTGAGGAATCTCTGGAAATACTTTATAAATACATTTTAAATAAACATTTTAATTAAAATTCTCTCTGCTTTTATTTCTTATGTTTTTGCAAATTGAATTAAAATTCTATGTGCAGTGAAAATCTTTTCCCCTTCTTTCTTTATTATTATTTTTGAAAAATATTTTTTATATTTAAATTATTTTGATCGTCAAAAAAAAAAAAAATAATTACACAAATGAATGCAAAATGCAGTTTTTAAATGATCATTAATTTATTATTGGAAAAAAAGCTCTCCAAACTACAGTACCTGACCCTGTGTTCTCATAAAAGCACCCAGAAGAATATCTAAAGATCTTCAGGTCTCACTCGCCTCAGTTAAACTCAGAGTTCTTGATTCAACAATAAGAAAGAGACTGGGGGCAAAAAATGGCATCCATGGGAGAGTTCAGAGGTGAAAGACACTGCTGACAGTATTTCATAAAGAACATCAGACCAACAGTCACACATGGTGGTGGTAGTGTGACGGTCTGGGGCTTTGCACCTTCAGGACCTGGACGACTCGCTGTAAATGATGGAACCATGAATTCTGAGCTCTACCAGAAAATCCTGATGGAGAGTGTCCGGCCTCAGGCTCAAGCGTACTCAGGCTCTGCAGCAGGACAATGATCTTAAACACAGCAGCAAGTCCACCTCTGAATGGCTCCAAAACAAAAAAAACAAAAAAAATGAAGGTCTTGGAGTGGCTGAGTCAAAGTCTGGACTTAAATCTGACTGTGACACTGTGACCTGACTTTAAACAGACACTTCATACTTGAAAACACCCCAATGTGGCTGAATTAAAACGATTCTGCAAAGAAGAGCGGGCCAAAATTCCTCCACAGTGACGTAAAAGACTCACTGCCAACTGACTCACGACCAGGAGACACCGTCATCAGTTAAAACCATTTTTTATTTACCTGAGTTCTCTTTGTGTTAAAAGCATTATATAAATATTATACCAACACCCTTACATAACATATTTTCTAACTAAATGCCCCATGGAAACTAATCTCACTAAGAGAACTCTTTTTATTATTAAAGTTATTATTCACTGAAGTTTGTGTTTTATTTCTCTCTTCTCTACCAGGTAAAAAAATGACATTCAAACCCTGAGTAGAATATTTTAAGCGTCTTTTACGCGTCTCTCACTATCTCAAGTTCTGCTATCACAAGGCCACTAGGAGCTGGTTATCTTACCCTAATGCTTCGTCTCCACACATGAAGTCCTCACAGATGAATGCCTTAAAACATCAAAGGAAAAATTTGTCCAGAGATCAAACAAGACCGTCACTCTTAAGGATTTTTGGTAAAACAGCAACAACTAATCAACAAACCAAATGCTATTGAAGCATATAAAGAAAACCATGACATCATCGTGCTAATCAGGACATGGCCTGCCGATGATGAGTTCAGTGGAGAAGCTTGTATTTCACAGTTTGGTATTGAAGGATGTCAAATTACAGATGACGGTATTAGTCCACGGTGTTATGCTTCATCAAAGAGACATCGGTAGGGATTTACAAAACCTGCTCAAGATGCCACGCCTTCTACATCAGAAGTGGGTGTGGTTGAACATGGAGTCTCCTAGTAAAGAACCAGAAGGTGTATGAGCAGTACTTCAACTGGAGAAAAGACTTTATAGCTTCACGTGCACGTTTTGGTCTGGACAAACATGCCAAAGTTGTGAACATACCTGTATAAGAAGCGATAAGCGCTACAAAGTATTTAAAGATCTGACTAAATGGTATTGGGGTTAACGAGCCAATCATATAGATCATATGAAGCTGCTGTCCACATGTAAATTGGCTCAATCAGTTTTATACCCAAGCCAACATCAGAAATCAGTATGTAACCTCAAATAAAAATTGAGCATTACTTGCACTTTTGACCTCAGAGCACACTGCTACAGAAGGTGTCTATTTTTGGCCATGCTATCCAGGACTCACCCCTATGAGTTCTCTCCAGGCTTCTTCCTCATGTCATCTAAGGGAGCTTTCCTTGCCTTCATTTTTTTATTAAAAAAAGTTACATCTGAATTTTCATTTCTGTAATGAAAAAGCTGCTCTGTAGCAGTGTGTACTGATAAAGTTTATTTGTTCTGCATATTGGGAATAGCGATCAGTGTTGCAGTCCTGAGAACAGACTTCTGTTTGTATAGAAATTCATCAGTTGTTTCTGTGTTTTATTTCCTGTACTGGAGATTCATGAGTGACTATCTAGTACAGTGGAACCTTGGATTACGAACATAATTCGTTCTGGAAGTGGGCTCGTATTTTAAAACTCAGTGGCTCAGTTGTGATCATGTGATGCCCAGCGGCAAGCGCATGCATGATGCATGATACTCTGCACTCGCAAACCAAGACTTGCTCATTTTTTAAGTAAAAATTTATTGGACTTCCGGTTAGGCGTTAGATGGAGTAGAGCGTGTTTACGGAGGGTCCTGCAGAATTCCACTAAAAATCGATATTAAAGCACAGTTTTTGTATTACCGAGTATCTGTAATAAAGTTTAGTAGGTTCGGTTTACTTTTCCTTACTTTGGATAAATTAAAATGAAAACTAGAGCCAATAAACTCGGTAACGAACAGACAACCCAACAGCGGCCTGCTACCGTTAGTCCATCCATGGCAGAGAGTGACGCAGCCAGCGCCGAGGAGCGGACCGGACTCGAGATGACTTCAGACGACACTCAGCGACTAAAGGTTGAAATTTTGTCATTGTTACGTAACGAACTGGCAGAAATCTTTCGTTCGGAGTTACGGTCCATGCTCGGTGATGATTTATCGACTATTAAGAGTGAACTTCAGGCGGTGAAAGCGGAGTTTTCTAATAGTCTTGTTTCGGTGCAAACGGACATGTTTGCGCTGAAAAGTACAGTGAAGGATATGGAACAGTCACTCTCTACCTGTTCTGATGACGTCACCGTGCTGGAGGACAAGGTGGACTCCCTCATGGCCACTGTGGCTAAATTGGAAGATAAGTTTGAAGACCTGGAAGCCAGATCTCGACACAATAATATAAGGATCATAGGAATTCCAGAAGACAAACCCTGTACCACCCTAGCTGTCTCGGAATTGCTCAAAAAAGTCCTTAATACTGACAGTGACGTTATGGTTGACAGATCACATCGCACACTGCAGCCCAAGCCCAAGCCGGGAGAGCGTCCACGAGCGGATGTGGCGAGGTTGCATTACCACTCAGACTGTACTGCGGTTCTGCAGCGTGCGCGGGAAGTGAGGCAGTTTATAGTTGATGATATGAAAATTAGCATCTTTCCGGATCTCACTGTAAAAACTGTTCGTGCTCGATCTGCCTTCAATGATGTCCGTCAGCAGCTGCGGAAGATTCCAGGGATGAAATTTGGATTTCTTCATCCAGCCAAGCTGCGTGTTACTTACGATGGAGTGGAGAAACAGTTTAACTCACCAGACTTGGCTAAAGAATATGTCAGTAGTTTATTATCTCAACGAACAGAACCAAATGTTTCATGAGTATCTGAGCATGTGAGTGGGGTGAAGTAGTTTCTCCATACTACTGTGCTGTAGGATTATTATTATTAATATTATTATTATTATTATTATTATTATTATTATTATTATTATTATTACTACTACTAAGTTATAAGCTATTATGGTCCAGACTCTGTTTAAAGGGTTTTCCAGTGTTTTACAGAAGATATTATGAAGAATCTGGTCATAGTCTTTGTTACGTCCCAGTCTAGGGTTGGGCCGTACAGCAAATGATTGGTTCGGGGTTCTATTTTAAACTGTTTGGTGAGTGTGGAACAAAGTGGTGTAATGGAACAAAGAACAAGACAGATATGGTAATTTACAAACAAGTGAGGTTTGTATTGCTTGACCAATAGCACATGCAAATAAACACACAAACACAACACCAGACTTAGCTTCAGGGTGGACCCAGGCCAAAATAATAAACAAAAAGGTATCTGTATTTTAGCAGCTTGCTTACCTAGCAAAGAAAACACAAACAAAAATACAGATGCCTTCCCTATCTTCCTAAACCAAAAACAGTGAACAAAAAACCCTTTCCCCAAAATAATGGGCAGCCACACCCCTACTACCGGTGAGTGCACAAACATACAGTGAATTCAAACAAACAAACAAAACAAAAACAGTATCTACAAAGAGCTAGCAAACAAACCAAAAGGACAAAGCAAGAATCAAAGTCAAAATGGAAGCCAAAAGTCAAAAACCAGAATACACAATCCAAAATTTCACTATCACAACAAAACTCCCCAACACAACCAACACTTCGCCTACACGCCTCCTCGTTCCCGCGTCTCTCTCCGGTTTATAATTGGTTGATGACGTCACTCAGGGCGGAAGCGCACATGTGGAGGTCAGGCAGTTGCCGGTGTAGTGGCAGTTGGAAAATCTGGAGTGGATCCGGATCGGCGCGCGACCTGGATACAAAATACACACACACGCTACGAAGCGCAGCAACACAGACACATAAATTACACACACTGCGCCCCACATGTTGCGGGTTGTAACATTCCCCCCCACATAAATGTGAACTTCTAAGTTCACCTAAACTGAATTTCACAAAACCAGATAACAAGATAACAATACCAGCAAGTATTTTCAGGGGTCTCTTTTTCGATGGTACTATAGACCTCACACTATTTATCCAATAATTGAGATCAATTCCCTGATCATCCTCCTGGAATGGGCTTCAAGGGTGTTGGAGGAATGGTCTGATGAACTCCCTTTTCAAAAATATAAGCTACAATTGGGTGCTTCTCCAGCTCCCCTTTCTCCACTGCAGTCTCGAAACAATGGGTTCGCGAAGGATCGGCCTTCTGAACCATTACCAGCTTCGCACGAGTTACGCGGAGTTTAGCACCTGGTTTGGAAGTAGCCTTGGGAACATCAGCAACTAAAGAGTCTGAGAAATCTATCACGTCACCCAGTTTCTTTTGCTGAGCACGTGTTAACACACAAGCAGGAAGTACAGAAGATGTCTGAGCCTCCAACTCTGGACAATCACTAATGGGTTCAGATACAACCTCTGGAAGTGACATAATTTGGTTTCCTGCAATATCATTACCTAGAATGAATGAAACACCATTGACTGGCAATGCTGAACGGACCGCAACTTTAACAAAACCCGAAAAACCTTTGGTTTCTAAATATACCTTGTGTAAAGGCGCACGAATTACAGTCAAACCAATACCTTGAATTAACACATCACTCCCTAAATAAGAAGATTGTGAACAGGGCAATGCATTCTCCAAAATGAACGATTGAGCAGAACCGGTATCCCTCAAAATTTTAATGGGGTTTCTTGTCTGACCAGCCCCTAATGATACATATCCCGAGGATATGAAAGACTCAAACACAGACTCACCAACAGACTGTGAAACTGACTTATCTAGCAGCTCTGCAGCATTTACCTTTTTGCTAGCAGTTTGCTGACGAGCAACCTTACGCTTTAACATTGGACAGGAGACAATTAAATGACCTTGTTCGTGACAATAATAACATTCACGGGTTTCAGGCGAAGACCTAACCTGAGAGCGAACCTGAGCAGTTGTGTTACGTGACTTTAATTTGCGTAAGGAAGAGTTAGTATGAGATGCAGGCATATTAAACACAGTCTTATGAGTCAACACAAATTCATCAGCTAAGACAGCAGCTCTAGACAACACATCGATCTTCTGTTCATTTAAATACACCACGAGCTGTTCTGGAAGACAAGACTTGAACTCTTCTAGTAACATCAGTTCTTTAAGCTGCTCAAAACTTCTCACGTTACTAGCCGAACACCACTTTTCAAAGAGCAAGCACTTCTCACGAGCAAATTCCACAAACGTTTGGCTATTTGGTTTGACCAGATTCCTAAAACTTTGCCTGTATGCTTCAGGCACACGCTCATAAGCACGCAGAACTGCAGCTTTAACCACGTCATAATCAAGGCTCTGTTCCAAAGACAGAGCAGAGCATGCTTCTTGTGCTTTCCCTGTTAATTTACACTGCAGTAACAGTGTCCACAAACTTCTTGGCCAATTCAATGTGGTCGCAATTCTTTCAAACACAGCGAAATACGAATCAACCTCCTCTTCTCTAAACAAAGGCACTAGACCCACATGTCGGCTGACATCGAAAACAGGCTGGCTTACCGATGAGGACTGGAGTGGAGCAAGTGGTGACGTCAGGGCACTGGAGACATCAGCCCCAACGGGACTAGGGGAGACTGCTGCGGGAGAACCAAACTTTCGTGGCAGCGGCACAGGCTTCCGACTCTGAGCAGCCAGTTCAAGCTTCTTCTCCTCAGTGGCCAACTCCCTTTCCCGAATGCGCAGCAACTGCGTCTCGTACTCCTGCCGTTTAATTTTCAATTCCAGCTCCTTCAGTGCCAGTTGCAAAACAGGGTCCACTGAATCGGTCGGGTGTTCAGGTCGAACAGCCCCCAATTCCTCCCCATGTCCTGCTACTGTTCTAGTGGGATAGGCCCTTGGGAGAGGTTGAGTACCAACTCCCTCAGATACATCCCGCTCAGGTAAGACCTGTTCAGCCACAAGTGCCTCATAGACTGTGGCCTTAACCACCTTTTTACTAGCTGATTTGGAAACCGAAATATTAAAGAAATCAGCATTCAGGAGAAGATCATCCTTCCTACATTTATCAAATTCCTCTAAAGTAGGACAAAGAGTGAACATGGTCAAATCAAAGGCAGCCATCTTGAAATGGGAAATTACTCACAACAGCTGAAACTCTCAATCTAATGCTATAATTCATAGTCTTTTGTGATAATCCCGGATGAGCCCCCACTTCTGTTACGTCCCAGTCTAGGGTTGGGCCGTACAGCAAATGATTGGTTCGGGGTTCTATATTAAACTGTTTGGTGAGTGTGGAACAAAGTGGTGTAATGGAACAAAGAACAAGACAGATATGGTAATTTACAAACAAGTGAGGTTTGTATTGCTTGACCAATAGCACATGCAAATAAACACACAAACACAACACCAGACTTAGCTTCAGGGTGGACCCAGGCCAAAATAATAAACAAAAAGGTATCTGTATTTTAGCAGCTTGCTTACCTAGCAAACAAAACACAAACAAAAATACAGATGCCTTCCCTATCTTCCTAAACCAAAAACAGTGAACAAAAAACCCTTTCCCCAAAATAATGGGCAGCCACACCCCTACTACCGGTGAGTGCACAAACATACAGTGAATTCAAACAAACAAACAAACAAACAAACAGTATCTACAAAGAGCTAGCAAACAAACCAAAAGGACAAAGCAAGAATCAAAGTCAAAATGGAAGCCAAAAGTCAAAAACCAGAATACACAATCCAAAATTTCACTATCACAACAAAACTCTCCAACACAACCAACACTTCGCCTACACGCCTCCCCGTTCCCGCGTCTCTCTCCGGTTTATAATTGGTTGATGACGTCACTCAGGGCGGAAGCGCACGTGTGGAGGTCAGGCAGTTGCCGGTGTAGTGGCAGTTGGAAAATCTGGAGTGGATCCGGATCGGCGCGCGACCTGGATACAAAATACACACACACACGCTACGAAGCGCAGCAACACAGACACATAAATTACACACACTGCGCCCCACATGTTGCGGGTTGTAACATCTCTCCAAAATGAACGATTGAGCAGAACCGGTATCCCTCAAAATTTTAATAGGGTTTCTTGTCTGACCAGCCCCTAATGATACATATCCCGAGGATATGAAAGACTCAAACACAGACTCACCAACAGACTGTGAAACTGACTTATCTAGCAGCTCTGCAGCATTTACCTTTTTGCTAGCAGTTTGCTGACGAGCAACCTTACGCTTTAACATTGGACAGGAGACAATTAAATGACCTTGTTCGTGACAATAATAACATTCACGGGTTTCAGGCGAAGACCTAACCGGAGAGCGAACCTGAGCAGTTGTGTTACGTGACTTTAATTTGCGTAAGGAAGAGTTAGTATGAGATGCAGGCATATTAAACACAGTCTTATGAGTCAATTCATCAGCTAAGACAGCAGCTCTAGACAACACATCGATCTTCTGTTCATTTAAATACACCACGAGCTGTTCTGGAAGACAAGACTTTACTAGCACGTTACTAGCCGAACACCACTTTTCAAAGAGCAAGCACTTCTCCCGAGCAAATTGCACAAACGTTTGGCTATTTGGTTTGACCAGATTCCTAAAACTTTGCCTGTATGCTTCAGGCACACGCTCATAAGCACGCAGAACTGCAGCTTTAACCACTTTAACTGCAGCTTTAACTTTGTTCCAAAGACAGAGCAGAGCATGCTTCTTGTGCTTTCCCTGTTAATTTACACTGCAGTAACAGTGTCCACAAACTTCTTGGCCAACAGTCACTCTCTACCTGTTCTAATGACGTCACCATGCTGGAGGACAAGGTGGACTCCCTCATGGCCACTGTGGCTAAATTGGAAGATAAGTGTGAAGACCTGGAAGCCAGATCTCGACGCAATAATATAAGGATCATAGGAATTCCAGAAGACAAACCCTGTACCACCCTAGCTGTCTCGGAATTGCTCAAAAAGGTCCTTAATACTGACAGTGACGTTATGGTTGACAGATCACATCGCACGCTGCAGCCCAAGCCCAAGCCGGGAGAGTGTCCACGAGCGGATGTGGCGAGGTTGCATTACCACTCAGACTGTACTGCGGTTCTGCAGCGTGCGCGGGAAGTGAGGCAGTTTATAGTTGATGATATGAAAATTAGCATCTTTCCGGATCTCACTGTAAAAACTGTTCGTGCTCGATCTGCCTTCAATGATGTCCGTCAGCAGCTGCGGAAGATTCCGGGGGTGAAATTTGGATTTCTTCATCCAGCCAAGCTGCGTGTTACTTACGATGGAGTGGAGAAACAGTTTAACTCACCAGACTTGGCTAAAGAATATGTCAGTAGTTTATTATCTCAACGAACAGAACCAAATGTTTCATGAGTATCTGAGCATGTGAGTGGGGTGAAGTAGTTTCTCCATACTACTGTGCTGTAGGATTATTATTATTAATATTATTATTATTATTATTATTATTATTATTATTATTACTACTACTAAGTTATAAGCTATTATGGTCCAGACTCTGTTTAAAGGGTTTTCCAGTGTTTTACAGAAGATATTATGAAGAGTCTGGTCGTAGTCTTTGTCAGAGTTTCTTGATTGAAGTATATGTGTATGTAGGGTGTTGGTGGCTAAGTTGGAGTAAAATGAGCTTAATGTTGCAATGATTGAGATATTGTGCATTTCTGTTATTAGTAATTAGTGGGACAATCTGCAGGGTTCCATCTTTTTTGTTTGTTTCTAATCGCGAGAGTGAGGAGTATGGGTTGGCTCCAACTGGAGTCTGCACATAGTTTCACATCAACTAGTGATGTGAATATTGGTTGTGCTTATGGGTGGGATTGTTTCCGGGGGGTGGGTGTTTGGTTTTTTGCTTGTTTTTTGTTTGCCTGTTTTTTGTGTCTTTGGTTTTTGTTTTGTTTCGCAGAAGGTATGAATATGTCTTTGATTTTATTTTTCAGTGGAGTAGATGACACATTTTTCTGGTTCTTTGTCCAATCCAGCCTATTCGACAATTAGATTTTTAACATGGAATGTTAAAGGCATGGGAAATCCAATTAAAAGGTCAAAGATCTTTTCTCTTTGATATGCTGATATAGTATTTTTGCAGGAGACACACTTAAGAAGTCAGGATCAGATTAAACTGAAATGCCCCTGGGTCAGCGAAGTTTTTCACTCAAATTTCAATTCCAGAGCTAGAGGGGTTGCAATACTAATTAACAAGAGGGTTCAGTTTATTTGTCATAAGGTAATAGCTGACAAAAATGGAAGATACTTGATAGTTGCTGGCTTGCTGTTACGGAAACCTGTACTTCTTGTTAATGTCTATGCGCCGAACTTTGATGATCCTGGCTTCATGAATAGATTATTTGGGATTCTGCCCTCACTGAATAGCCACTCATTGATATTAGCTGGGGATCTGAACTGTGTAATGGATCCGGTTATGGACCGCTCTACCTCTCAAGTAAGGGCTGTGTCATCGATGTCAAGGTCAGTTGCAGAGTTTATGTCTAGCAATGGATGTGTTGACCCTTGGAGATTCTATAATCCTCAAGCTAAGGCATTTTCCTTTTTCTCCCAAGTGCATCAGTCATATTCCCGCATTGATTATTTTTTTATAGATAGCTTATTACTTTCTAAAGTAACATCAGTTTCATACCACGCTCTTGTTATTTCTGATCATGCTCCTCTCAGCGTTGATTTGCAGTTGTCTGTACAACCTCCATATTCTTCATCGTGGAGGTTTAATTCTCTGCTTTTGTCTGATGAAAAAATTATAGATTTTATTGCAACATCAATTGATGACTTTATGGCTACAAACCAGGACTGCACAGTTTCTTATTCCTTACTGTGGGAGACACTTAAGGCATACCTCCGAGGGCAGATTATTTCTTATTCTGCAAATTTAAATAGATATCGCACTGCAAGAGTATGTGAGCTTACTTCTGCTACAAGAATACGTGAGCTTACTGCCGCTGTTCTCCAACTTGACCAACAATTGGCTAGCTTCCCCTCTCAAGTCCAGTTTAAACAGCGTCTGGATCTGCAGACTGAACTTGATATAATTTTAACAACTGATGCTGAGCGGCTCCTGTTGCATACTCGTAGTTCTTATTATGAATACGGTGATAAAGCTAGTCGGCTCATGGCACATCAGTTAAGATGGCAGGCAGGTAGTCGCTTGATTCCACAGATCCAGGACTCATCAGGTAATTTGATATCTGATCCGGAAGGTATCAATGCTGTATTTAAATCATATTATTCTACCTTATATTCATCTGAATCACCATCAGACACCCACGATTTGATTTCATTTTTAAAGGATTTAAATGTCATCCCAATAGATACGGCTGCTGCTGCAGATCTTGATGCTCCTTTGGATGTGGAAGAAATTAAACAAGCAATTAAAATGATGCAGTGTAATAAAGCACCTGGGCCTGATGGTTTTCCAGTTGAGTTTTTTAAGAAATTTCAAAGTAAATTGGTCCCATTACTTTTAAATGTGTATGTGGAATCCTTAGAGAAGGGTTTCCTACCAGAGACACTAACACAAGCATCCATAATTCTGCTCTTAAAGAAGGATAAGGATCCCAAGTCGTGTAGCTCCTACAGACCTCTGTCTTTACAGAATGTAGATGCCAAGATCTTGGCCAAAGTGTTGGCTTTTCGCCTGGAAACCATACTTCCAAAGATCATATCTGAGGAACAAACAGGTTTCATTAGGGGGAGACAGTTATATTTTAATGTTCGCACTCTTCTAAATGTAATTCACTCCAAACATTCTGCTGTAACACCTGAGGTTGTGATTACATTTGATGCAGAGAAAGCATTTGACCGAGTGGAGTGGGAATATCTTTTTGCGGTGCTTCAAAAATTAGGGTTTAGGAATGAATATATCTCTTGGATACGCCTATTATATGCTTCTCCCCAGGCTAGCATACACACCAATAACGTAAAATCCAGCTATTTTAATCTGAGACGGGGAACAAGGCAGGGGTGTCCACTTTCCCCGCTGTTGTTTGCATTGGCCATTGAACCATTGTCGATTGCTTTGAGGTCGTCATCTCTGTTTCGGGGCGTGGTCCGTGCGGGTATTGAAATAAAATTGTCACTTTATGCTGATGATTTGTTATTATATATCTCTAATCCAATATTGAGTCTGCCAAATATTTTATCCATTATAAAAAAATTTGGATCATTTTCTGGGTATAAGGTGAATCTTCAGAAGAGTGAATGCTTCCCCATTAATACATTGGCTTTGGGACTCCTACAGACAGACATTCCAGTTAATATTAGTAAAACAGGATTTGGGTACCTTGGCATTAATATTATCAGATCCCTGCCCTCTCTGTTATCCGCAAATTTTTCTCCTTTGTTAGAGCAAACTAAGTCTGACTTTCAGAGATGGAAAAGTCTATATTTATCATTGACGGGTCGAATTAATGCAGTTAAAATGAATATCTTACCTAATTTTTTTTTTGTTTTTCAGTGCATTCCTTTATTTCTTCCTAAGCGCTTCTTTAAATCTATCGACCAGATTGTTACCCACTTTCTGTGGGGTGGAAAAGTGCCCAGAAATCGTAAATCAGTACTTCAGAGATGTCGGCTTAGTTGTGGGGTAGCTCTTCCCAATTTTATGTTTTATTACTGGTCAGCAAATGTTCATAAATTAACATTTTGGCTCAATCCATCCAGTGCACTGTGGTGCAGATTGGAGGCAAGTTCATGTGTATCTACCTCATTATTGGCATTGCTTACTTCACCCCTATCTTGTAAAGTTACTTCCTTAACACATAGCCCGGTAGTCATATCCACCCTTCGGATCTGGGGTCAATTCAGGCGACATTTCAAATTTATCTCTGCCTCATCATTAATGCCGTTACAGGACAAATCACATGTTTCCACCATCTATTACTGACCCTGTTTTTAAGCAATGGTACGGAAAAGGCATTAGATGCTTTCAAGACCTATATAAAGAAGGTACCTTTTGCAGTTATCTACAGTTGTCTTCAGAACTGGGGCTGCCTGATTCCCATCTGTTTCGTTTTTTACAGGTTAGACATTGTGCTGCCACTCTGTTTCCTGGCTACCCCTCTTTACCTCCTGTGCAAGAATGGGAAGAATTTTTGAAGTTTAACCCTCACCATAAGTCCCAAATTTCAAGAATTTATGGTCGGTTATTATCTTTAGATGGGAGTGTTATTGATAAAATTCGAAGAGCCTGGGAGGCGGAGCTTGGAGAGGAGTTTGAAGAGGAATGGTGGGCCGCTGCTTTGGACAGAATACGTTCTAGTACAATATGTGCTCGTCTGAGCCTCATACAATTTAAGGTACTACACAGAATTCATTTTTCTAAGGCCCGCCTATCTGCAATATATTCTGCTGTAGAGGACAGATGTGACAGATGTCAATCATCTCAGTGTACTTTAAGTCACATGTTTTTCACTTGTTTTAAACTGCAAAATTACTGGGTTAACTACTTTACAGTGATGTCACAGGTGCTCAGGGTTGATATTGATGTTTGCACTGCTATTGCAATTTTTGGGGTTCCATGGGTCTGGTCTCAGTTCAGTTCCAAACAACTGGACATTTTGGCATTTACCTCTTTAATAGCGAGGCGTCATATTCTGATTCACTGGAAATCTGCCAAGCCTCCTAGTGCATCTCAATGGCTTATAGATACCATGTCCTTTCTAAAACTAGAAAAGATTAGATGCTCTAGGAGGAGTAGCTTTCTTAAAAAATGGCAATCTTTTATTTCATATTTTAAATCACTCAATTTTCTGCCTTCTGATTAGTGTAGTTTTTTTTGTTTGTTTGTTTTTTGTTTTTTGTTTGTTTATTTTTTAGTTAGGGGGTTTTCTATTTGTATTTTTTTGGGGTGTGGTTGTTAGTTCATGTTTGATTGTACTTGATGCTTGTTTTATTGTTTTCTGCATGTTTATATTGTTAAAAATGGACAATCGCTTAAAATTTATATCTGTAATGATGACTACACAATAAAAAGTTTGAACAAAAAATTTTTTTATTAAAAATCTTTGCTCGTCTTGCGGAAAGCTCGCAAACCATGTTACTCACAATCTGAGGTTTCACTGTAACTAGTTTGGCAGCTAATCTGATCATTCAAAGCTTCAGTAGAGTTTACCTGTAAAGAGATTAAAATTAAGCTATTTTCTTACATACAGTTTACAGTGTTTTAAAATTCATAAAACTAAACTGTGGACTGCCTTGTTTATGTTTGGCTCATATGTTCCATCTCAGCACTGATATCAAAACACTAACAAATATATATATTTTTGTATTTGTATTAATCTGCTGTACAAAGCAGATTAATATACTCACTGCATAAAGAATAAGAAAAAGCATGTATAAATATGTAATACAATATATATATTTTATATACAGTATATAGTTTTATTTTCAGAGGTTCTCTTCTATACATCTCCTCTCAAATTAATCAAAACATGATCTTTAATTGGGGTGCCCAACGTATGCGAACAACTTTGCAAAGTTTGCCTCCTTAAGAATACTACCGTTGATTACCCATTCTGTAAATAAACATTACTCATCTCGATACTTACCTACTTGTGAGTCCGCCTTTGTTACAGAAGTCTGGACCTAAAAAACAACTACAAGGATGAGTGAGTCGGATCCTATCCGCGCGCTGGTGGAAGAATTACACAGGATAGTTACACAAACGCCGTCGCCATTGTAGAGCACTTCTACTTCTTCTTCGGCGACACCTAGCCCCTTGGCGCCACCAACGCCCTTCTCTGGTTTGGCGGGGAACTGCAAGGGGTTTTTGTTACAATGCTCCCTTACCTTCGCCATGCAGCCTTCCAGGTACCCTACTGATCAAAAATAGCATATATAATCTCCCTTCTGTCTGGTCAGGCTTTGCAGTGGGCAGAGTCGATCTTGTCGCAGGAAGGACCACTAACATCTTCCTATGAGCTATTTGTGGCACATTTTCGAGAGGTGTTTGAACGGACAGACAGTGAGGGATCAGCTGGAGAACAACTCTACCACCTGGAACAGGGAACCCAATCCATACAAGAGTATGCGCTCTGTTTCCGTACTCTCACCGCAGCCAGCGGATGGAATTAGCAGGCCCTCCTTATCACATACCATCAGGGACTAGAACCTACGACTCATGCTGGCGACCCAGGACGACTCACTCGGACTAGAACAATTCATCCAACTTTCCATTCGCAGTGCGGCACATCTCTCGTCCTGCCACCCCAAAACACAGAACCCGATAACCCGCATCCACAGACAACCGCAGGCATCTGGGGGTTCCGAACCGGAAGTGGAGCCCATGCAGCTTGACAGGAGTCGGATCTCGGCGGCTGAACGACAGAGAAGGATAAAAAAACACCAATGCAGATGCACTCTCATGACTACACACAACCAATAACTCTACTGGAGTAGACTGAAGAACCTGTAGCCATTCTCCCAGAGAGGATTTTTTCAACCCCGTCCTCTGGGAACACCCATCAGCCGTAGCAGAACCTGCTCCTGTTACTCCACCGAACTGCCCACAAGATCGTATGTTTGTTTTAACAGGGGATCGCAATGCACTCATCCACTCCGTTCACATGTCATTGGGCACTGGACATCCTGGGATCAATAGCACTCTCTCACTGCTACAGGATCGCTTCTGGTGGCACAACATGGAGAGGGACGTGCGAAGGTACGTCAATGGATGTGCAGAATCTGCGATGTCAAAGAGCCCCCGACAGTTACCCGCCGGAAAGATCATGCCACTGCCAATTCCTCAACGCCGATGGTTTCACTTAGGAATCGACTTTCTCACTGACCTGCCCGATTCGGAAGGACATACTTGTATAATCGTCATAGTGGACAGATTTTCCAAGGGATGTCGATTGATTCCTCTTCGGAGCTTACCAACAGCGATGGAGACAGCAGAAACTCTCTTCAAACAGGTCTTCTGCTACTTTGGCATCCCGGAGGACATCGTCTCAGATCGGGGTCCACAATTTATATCTCGAGTCTGGCAGGGTTTCTTCCGACTCCTAGGTGTGACCGTGAGCCTGTCTTCAGGATATCACCCTCAGACAAACGGGCAGACAGAGAGAAAAATCCAGGAAATTGCACGCTTCCTTCGTACCTTCTGCCATGACCACCAGAACTCCTGGAACCAGTTCTTAGGCTGGGCCGAGTATGCACAAAATTCTTTACGCCAACCGACTACAGGTCTCACTCCTTTCCAATGCATCCTTGGTTACCAGCCTCCGTTATTCCCTTGGAACGGCGAACCTTCGGATCTCCCTGCAGTTGACAGCTGGTTCCGGGAGAGTGAGAGAGTCTGAGAGGAAGCTGTATGTAAACACAAGGGCAACGCTGATCGACGTCGATCCATCGCTCCAAATTTCCAACCAGGAGATAAGGTATGGCTCTCGACTCGAGACATGCGTCTACGTCAGCCCTCCAAAAAACTCAATCCTAGGTATGTTGGTCCCTTCACAATTCTGGAACGGATAAACCCGGTAACTTATAAATTACAATTGCCTACACACTATAGAATTCACCCTACTTTCCATGTCTCACTCCTAAAAAGATATGTAAATCCTGTAATTTCCCCCACAGAGGAAAGAGGACAGAAGAGGAAACGCCACCTCCTCCAATCATAGTAGATGAAGGTACCATCTATCAGGTCCGAGACATCCTGAATTCTCGCCGCCGTGGTGGTCGCCTAGAATATCTGGTGGATTGGGAGGGTTATGGTCCAGAGGAAAGATCCTGGGTACCTCATGATGACATCCTTTACCCAACTCTACTAGAGGAGTTTCACCACGCTCATCCAGATCGTCCAGTGCCTAGAGAACGAGGTAGGCCGAGTGGTCGACCCTCATGAGCGGGTCGTGGAGGGGAGGTAATGCTCCATGCTGTGTCTCCTGGATCGACTCTTCACCGCCTCGCGGTTTCCACGGAGGGAAACATCAGTATCAGCTCCTCACTCTGTAGCAGTGATCTTTTCTGAATTGCATTGCCTCCTTAAGAATACTACCGTTGATTACCCATTCTGTAAATAAACATTACTCATCTTGATACTTACCTACTTGTGAGTCTACCTTTGTTACACTAACGTTCAGACCTGTTTAACCTGAACCCTCTTCTTAAACATGATGCAAGACCCGGATTTATTTTACTGACAAGAGGTTGTGTTTAAGGAGACAAGAACACACTTCTGTAAAATTTAGCAAATACCATCAAGATCCATGAGTTCATTCTATCAAATCTAATGATTTCATACACATTTTTCACATTTCCACAATTTTCTTTTGATTGTGTAAAGCTGCTTTGCGACAATGACAATTGCTTAAAGTGCTACAGTACACAAATAAAATTGAACTGAATTGAATTCTAGAACAACTACTAATAATAGAATGGCCTCCTAAAAGCTTTTAAGTAAACCATTCAAATATGATGAACATTTCAGTAAGTACCACATTCAGGAATCACTTTTTTTTTGTCATGTAGTGTGTATGTGATTAGTCCCCCAGCATACCCCAGGATAAATGGATGTATTGATGGTTTCAATCGTTTTGGTGAATGGATGGACGCGTATACAACAAATAATTACCCCAAGGTTGTGGCGGATTACTATTGGCCCTAATACTCCATCATAGATGACCTTGCATCTGTCCATTATGTTGTAGTTCCTGATAAACAAACACAATCACCTCATCCAAGTCAGCATGTTTTTTTTCTTAATTTATTAAGAAACTAAGTGACGTCTGCCCAACCTTGCAAAATGTATATGCGGTTTCCTTCTTTAATAGAAAGAAACCCACAGATATTTGAGTTTTAAACAAAACTATTTTTTCTTGAGT
Source organism: Clarias fuscus (assembly GCA_030347435.1). Classification (NCBI taxonomy): domain Eukaryota; kingdom Metazoa; phylum Chordata; class Actinopteri; order Siluriformes; family Clariidae; genus Clarias; species Clarias fuscus. The sequence goes on along the minus strand of CM059204.1, from coordinate 47,707,121 downwards.
TTGTTTAGAAACCTTTGAGTTTATTTCTCAAAACTGTCAAGTTTGTTTTCTTGAAAAGTCCAACTTGAAAATTCTGATTTGAACTTCCCCCTCCCCTTCCAAGTCTTTTGTTTTCTCTCATATTGGTCCTAATAAAACATTGTATGTATGTGTGGGCTACATGGTGGAATGACAAAGCAGAAGCCCTTTTAACCAAAGTAAAAAAAAAGAAAAAAAAAATCCTCAACTGGCTAATGTTTAGGGAAAAAAAATTGAAATCTTTAGGAGATTTAAATGAGTATTAGTCTGGTGTGTTAGTTCACTTTAATTTATAGACTTGAATTTCATAATAAATGTGAGAAAGGTCCAAAACTTGCTTATCTTCTTCTACTACTACTTTTAGTAATAGATAGATATTAATGGAGAGGTTAAAATTTTTATTGAACATTGCTATTAGGATATCTTTTTAAAAAGTTTTTTTTTTTCAAACTTATTATACCCTGTTTACAATAATGCAGTCAGGAGGGTATCGACGAACTGCACAGGATCATTAATGAATCAAATTTTCATAATAGTGATGTACTGCATTAGTGTACATGAAGACATTCTCATCCTTTCTAAGAATCTTACGAAGAGTTTGTATCTAGCACATGGTTGAACTACAAACAACCCTTACGCAAACAATATATTTCTCTATATATTACCTGTCAATATATTGTATGATTTACTGTTCTGATTTAAATATATTCACAAAATACTGAATAATGTATTAATATATTACAATATATTGAAAAATACATAAGTGTTAGGGTCCTCCACTAGAGGGCACTGTTTGTTTGTGTGTTTTGTAGTTTTTGTTGGTCGACTCAGTTTGCAAGAAGGCACCTCGGTCAGGTGATGAGTGCTCACCTGAACCGAGGTTGCTCATTAAACATCTAATAAATAGCAGTTTGTTCTGGGAAACTGGGTCGAGCATTATTACCGTCATGTGGGCATTCCTTTTTGTTTGTTTTTGTTTCTTTGAGTTTATATTTTAGTAAAATTGTTTTACCTGTTTTCAAGAGTGCTTTAGTTTAGTTTTCTTTATATTCCTTGTGTTAGTGGATTCATGGAGCTGTCCTGTTTCATGTTTAGTTAGGCTGTGTATCCTGCTGTGTAAGTACTGTTGTTGTATCCCCAGTGTCGGTCTACTTGTGTAGTTCTTTTTCTGTGGTGTCCCTTATTTTTCCCGTTTTTACTAAATAACAAACTAGTTTTAATGCTTTAACACTACTGGACTTTATCCGTTTTTTTGCGCTTTTTGGGAGAACGCGCCTATCATCTGACCAACAACAAGCGAATCCATCAGCAAATAATCACAACTCCGGCACAAAGGTACGTTATCATGTCTACCATTCAGCTCGCTCAGTGTGTGGAGTGCAGGATGTTTAGACATTCTTCCTCCATCATTAGTGATAATTTTATTTGTGATAGGTGTGTTTTAGTTAGCACTCTGACGGAGAAGATATCAGCATTAGAGGAGCGCATCCAGACTTTTAAGAGGGTTAGAGAGCGCGAGAGCAGCGTTATTCCCGTAGGGGTGGCACAGGCGGAGATAACCAGCACCCGACTATGGAAGTAGAGCATCACAGCGGGGCGAGTGGGTGACGACTCGGCGGCATACTCGTTCAGCCAAAGCTAACGCTAAGGCTAGCCCACCGGAGCACACCTCTTCTGCGCTTCACGTGTCCAACAGGTTCGCTCTCCTCAGTGATGCACCCGCTGAGAAACCTGAAAGAGCTCTGGTTATAGGAGACTCTATACTGAGACATGTGAAATTACCTCGGCCTTTAGGGGCGCCAGCGGCAGTGGTCAGGTGTATCCCGGGAGCCAGAGCACCGGACATAGCAGGTAATCTTAGGGCTCTAGGTCAGCATAGGTTCTCCAAGATAGTGGTACATGCTGGAGCTAACGATATGCGCCTTCGTCAGTCAGAGGTTAGCAAGCATAACTTTACAGAGGTGTTTAAAATAGCGAAGGCGATGTCCGAAGAAGTAGTTTGCTCTGGTCCCATCCCAATGAGACGTGGTGACATAGCTTACAGCAGGTTATGGTCGCTGAACCGCTGGATGTCCAGGTGGTGCTCCGAAAACAACGTGGGCTTCATAGACAATTGGAAGACCTTTGAGGGCAAAACTGGCCTATTAGGGCGGGACGGTGTCCATCCCACTCGGGAAGGTGCTGCTCTCATTTCTTGCAGTATAGCACATAGTCTCAGAAGAGGCCTAGTTAATCGGTGACAATCCAGAGCCCAGGCCAGGGAGCAGACAGACAGGCTAAACCAACCGTCTGCTAGCAGCATAGAGTCGGCACTCAGGGTTCATCATATTGAGACTGTGTCTGTTCCCCGAGCTAAACATAAACATACATTTAGAAAGACTCAGAAAGTCTGTTTTAGTAATTTAATTAACATAGATACCACAAACTCAGATCACACTGAATGCGCAGCCGGCACCTCTGATCTGAAGCTAGGACTGTTAAATATTAGATCTCTCGCATCTAAAGCAGTTATTGTTAATGAAATTATCACAGATCAGGAGTTTGATATATTATGTTTAACAGAAACCTGGATTAAACAGGACGAGTATGTAGCTCTAAATGAAGCTAGTCCTCCTGGATACAGCTACATACACCAGCCTCGGCTAACTGGTAGAGGAGGAGGAGTCGCAGTTATTTATAACCATAATCTGTCTATCGTACAAAAACACAATTTTAAATCTAATGCATTTGAAGTTCTCTATAGTAACATAAAGTCAGCTCAGTCGATCCCGCTAATCATCATTTATAGGCCTCCAGGGCCGTACTCTGAGTTTCTCTGTGAATTTGCAGATTTCCTCTCAAACCTTGTTGTTTCTGTAGACAAAGCGTTAATTGCTGGAGACTTTAATATTCATCTTGAGAATCCAGAAGACCCTCTGAGAACAGCGTTCTCGTCCATACTGGACTCAGTAGGAGTAAATCAGTGTGTAGTAGGACCCACTCATAAAGCAGGTCACACTTTAGATTTAATATTATCCTTCGGATTAAGTATAGGAAATATAATCACAATTCCACAGACTGAAGTTATCTCAGATCACTACCTTGTCTCGATTAAAGCGTGTTATAGTAATAATGTATGCAGCACAGCACCGCGCTTCCACCTTAAACGTACATTTACATCAAATACCGCACAGAGCTTTATCAATAATCGCCCAGACTTATCAACTTTGATTGGATCGCCATCTGACGTCACAGAACTCGAACAGGCGAATGAATATCTAGAGTCAGCACTTCGTTATAGCTTAGATAATGTAGCTCCAGTTAAAAGGAAAATGATTACAGATAAGAAACTCGCTCCTTGGTATAATGACCACACACGTGCTTTAAAACAAACCACTCGAAAATTCGAAAATAAATGGCGCCAAACTAAATTGTTAGTATTCAAAATAGCTTGGAAGGAGAGCATCCTGAACTATAAAAAAGCTCTCAGTGATGCTAGATCAACGTATCTCTCCACTCTTATAGAAAATAACAAAAACAACCCGAGATTTTTATTTAATACCGTAGCTAAATTAACTAAAAACAAGACCACTGCAGAAATCTCCACAACAACATCATGCAGTAGTGAGGATTTCATGAACTTTTTCAATAACAAAATCATAAATATTAGGCAAAAAATTCATGCTTTGAAAGCAGACAATTTAAATAATTCAGATGATCTAACCACATCACATCAGAACTTGGAACACTTTACTCCCCTTGAAGCGAGGGAACTAATTTCACTCATCTCTTCTTCAAAATCGTCAACCTGTATATTAGATCCTATACCGAGACATTTTCTCAAACAGATAGTACCAGCAATAATAGAACCCCTGTTGAAAGTAATTAACTGTTCACTCAGTAGTGGGTATGTCCCCAAATCCTTTAAATTAGCCGTTATTAAACCACTAATCAAGAAACCTGACCTTGACCCCTGTCAGCTTTCTAATAACAGACCGATATCAAACCTTCCCTTTATCTCTAAGATTCTGGAAAAGGTAGTATCACAGCAGCTATGTTCACATCTACACAGAAATAGCATAAATGAACTGTATCAGTCAGGATTTAGGCCTCATCACAGCACAGAGACAGCACTTGTTAAAGTAGTAAACGACCTCCTATGGGCCTCTGATCAGGGTTGCGTCACTATACTTGTGTTACTGGACCTCAGTGCAGCTTTTGACACCATTGATCATAGTATTCTCCTTCACAGATTAGAAAATGTAGTAGGAATTAAGGGAATTGCCCTCTTGTGGCTCAGATCCTATTTGACTGATCGTTATCAGTTTGTAGATTTAGATGGTGACCATTCCTCATGTTCTCAAGTGGAGTTTGGTGTTCCACAGGGCTCAGTTTTAGGCCCACTGCTTTTTTCCCTTTACATGTTTCCTCTGGGCAACATAATTCGTAAACATGGTATTAGTTTTCATTGTTATGCTGATGACACACAATTATATGTCTCAGCAAAACCAGATGAGAAAAACCAGTTTGCTAAAATCGAGCAGTGTGTGCAGGACATAAGAGATTGGATGTTAATTAATTTTCTTCTGCTTAATCCTGATAAGACAGAAGTTCTGGTCATAGGACCACAAGTAGCTAGAAGTAAGCTTTCTGATCACACTGTAACTTTAGATGGCCTTTCTGTTCCATCAAGTGCAACAGTAAAAGACCTCGGTGTGATTATAGATTCCAGCCTTTCGTTTGAAGCTCATGTAGATAATATTACCAGGATAGCTTTCTTTCACCTCAGAAATATTGCCAAGATTAGAAACATATTGTCACTAAATGATGCAGAAAAACTAGTTCATGCTTTTATCAACTCTAGGTTGGACTATTGTAACGCCTTACTGTCTGGTTGTTCAACTAGATGTATAAACAAGCTTCAGTTAGTACAGAATGCAGCAGCGAGAGTCCTCACTAGAACCAGAAGATACGAGCACATCACCCCTATCTTATCTACACTGCATTGGCTCCCTGTGAAATTTCGCATCGATTTTAAGATACTACTTTTGACATTTAAAGCACTAAATGCTCTCGCGCCGCAGTATCAGAGTGAACTGTTAGTGTCTTACGATCCGCCACGCCTACTTCGATCAAAGAATGCAGGCTGCCTGTCAGTACCACGTATTATTAAAACTACAGCAGGGGGCAGAGCTTTTTCTTACAAAGCCCCAAATTTATGGAATAGTCTTCCTATTAATGTTCGGGACTCAGACACAGTCTCAGTGTTTAAGTCTAGGCTAAAAACCTATTTATTTAGCGCAGCATGTTTGTAAATAGATGAACCTTAGGTAAAGGAGCAGATCTGGGGGACTCATGGACGTAGAGTATTCTGGTGAACTGGTATGTTTAGATGCTGTCCTCCCCACTCTCATTGATCACTCAGGTTTGTTGACGGTGAGGTGATTGGTTGCTTTACATCTCAGTTCCCCCTCATGTCTGTGTTTCCTTCTGGCTCTCCCTTTTAGTTATGCTGTTATAGTTAGTCCTGCCGGAGTCCCTGCTTGCACTTTGCACTAAATATAGATTCATATTATACTTTGTGTGACTGTGACCAGACCTAACTGCCATCTCTCCTTCTCTTCTGCTCTCTCTCTCCCTCTCCTTCTTTCCCTCTCCCTCTCCCTGTCTCTCTCTCTCTCTCTCTCTCACTATACATGTCGTTCCTGAGCTGCCAGTGATCCAGACCCCTCTGCCCTCTGGACCTGTCTGACTCGTCCTGGTGTCCCTCTTCTGGTTGGAGATCTCATCACATGGAGCCCCGTGTGGTCTGCCTGGGATGCGTGTGGTGACTGGGGACGGATCCTCTTTTCCATGAAGACGCTCCTGTCCTCGGCTGATGCAGACAGCTGTTCTCTGGGGACTCGTGACTGCAGTCGCTCGATAGTTCAGGACTGTAGTTTCCTACAGTCTACCTGAGCCTCCAATAATGAACTGGACTCAATTTTAACTTAAACACATCTCCTGTTATACTGAACTTCCAGTCTCACACAGTATGAGTGCAGATCAATCCCTGCTCTCCGTTATCACCCAGATGAGGATGGGTTCCCTGTTGAGTCTGGTTCCTCTCAAGGTTTCTTCCTATTACCATCTCAGGGAGTTTTTCCTTGTCGCTGTCGTCCTCGGCTCGTTCATCAGGGACAATCCTATCATTTTGATTCATACACGTTCACATCTCATACAAACTTTTATAATTCTTTTGATTGTGTAAAGCTCCTTTGCGACAATGTCAATTGTTAAAAGCGCTATACACATAAAATTGAATTGAATTGAATTGAATTGAATTAAGAAAGTGCTACCTAACGATTACGCCACCCTGAAATTTAACCAGGGAATGTGTATAATATATTTGTTCTTAAACACAACACAGGTTCGTTCTCAGTGAGGCGGCAGGAGACGCAGATATAAAAATAAATAAAACTTTATTGCAAACATTAAAGATCATACCAAACATACACAACAGGAAAACAGAAAAGAAAAGCAACCCCTCCGTAACATATAATAATCAATCACAAACAACTTCACACAAAAGAGTGGCTGGCCTACGCTGGAACGTCCAAGTACACTGTACAACAGCTGAGGCGTGATAGCAGGCAGTAAGGGGCACAACAAGACCTCCACAGCACCTCACGGCTCCTTACATCCGTGTATAAACACTCAATCGCATATGCACACACACACACACACACACACGTGAGATGGAGAGCGCCACCAGGACTACACCCCGCCTTAAGCACTCAGCTCCTGTTACTGCAGTGAAGTTTAACTGAAGTACAAGTAAAGTTACCATTATAAAAATCTACTCAAGTAAAAGTAAAAAGTAGCTCATAAAACATTTACTCAGAGTAAAAGTTACAGTTACTTTATTTAACAGCGGTGGGGGTGGTTCTAGTGTAGGTCAAAAAGACAAGTGGATATAAATTTCAAACTAGTCAAACTTGCCTTTCTTGTGCTTGAAACCAAAGTTGTCGCTTAAATAAGGTGTCATCCTTTGGGAGGGGAAAAATAGCTCAGAGTCGAGAATAACGTTCTGTACAAAACCTTAATCTCCTCTTTCAGCGTCACAACATTATAATACGGAACATAAAGTAACAGTGAAGAAAAGAGTAAAAGAACATAGTGTTTCAGGTGTGAGCAGCACACCTGAGCTCCTACTCCGCCCTTTCCTTCTCACACACACACACACACACACACACACACACACACACACACACACACACACACACACACACACACACACACCTCTGCAGCACACACACTGGTGGAGGGGCGGCAACTCTTAAAAGGGCAACATACATATATAATGTGATATACAGCATAGTAGCGGCGTTACAGTGTCCAGGGGTTTGATCATAAGAATCTGATGGCATTTCACTCTCAGCTGGGTCGCGTCACTGGATCTGTTCTGTCTCCATCGTGCTTGTGAGTTTAGCGCGTTTGTTCTCCATCAGTCGGTCAGTGCAGGGGTCTCCGAGTGAAATTTTCTTTCCTTCCCCGTTGCATTATTGTTATTATTTATTTATTGTTATTATTTTCATTCATTTATTTTTTACTCAGTAGGAATATGATTTAAATGTAGCGAATTACAATACTTCAAACAAAACATACTAACGTAAAAGTAAAATTACAGATTTTAAAAACTACTTTAAAATGTAGAAGTACACAAAAAATAACTACTCAATTACAGTAACGCGAGTAAACGTCATTCGTTACTTTACATAAGATATCAAACTCCTGATCTGTGATAATTTCATTAACAATAACTGCTTTAGATGCGAGAGATCTAATATTTAACAGTCCTAGCTTCAGATCAGAGGTGCCGGCTGCGCATTCAGTGTGATCTGAGTTTGTGGTATCTATGTTAATTAAATTACTAAAACAGACTTTCTGAGTCTTTCTAAATTTATGTTTAGCTCGCGGAACAGACACAGTCTCAATATGATGAACCCCGAGTGTCGACTCTATACAGCTTAGCCCCTATAACAGAGTCTCATCAGAGTCTCATCAGAGTCTCTCCCTCCTGTATCACTAGTGAAGATGTTTTCTTTCTTTCAAATGTTTCTCAGGTGTGTCTGCCCAATTCCATAGAAATTGTACATGATATGGTCTGAACCTCTGTCCTGATGACTTAATATACAGCACACATTCATTAGGCGTGACTCAAACTGATCAAACAGGTTACGATGGTTTGGAGTCAACGGATCTGTCAGAATAAAGTCTGTGGTCTAACGAGCTGCGTTCACATTTACTTCTTCAGGAATTCCAGTGGAGGAGCTGAGCCTCAAACCTTCTGATTTACAATACAGGTGAGTTTGTTTGTTCTTAAGATTTACAAGCAGCTTTAATTTTAAGCTTTTAACTGTTATACCGTCTCTCAGAGGACAGATGGACAGAACCCCAGATAAGGTAGTTTACTGGACCTAAACAAGTCAATTTAACATCACTGACAGTAGGGGAAATAAGCATTTTTTGCTTTTTTAAAATTCTAAGTTTATATTCTACACACACACACACACACACACACACACACACACACACACACACACACACACACACAGACACACACACACACATAATATTGCAGTATAATACAGGTTTTTAACATAGTTTTTAAAATGTTTGCCCTGTACAAATATACAAACATGTCACGTCCGATAAAACACAACACTGAGCACAGAGCAGCAGGTAAGACAAAATCCAGCAGTGGACGTATTTACTGAGCGTCTCAGAGGAGGAAATCCATTCTAATTGGGCAAAAATTCTCAGATTGGCATGATTTTGGTCCTACTTTTACAAGTAGATGTAAGAGCAATTAATCAAGATTTTTTAAAGAGGAAATCACTCCACCAAAATGTAGTAGAGACAGAGACATGCATGAAGAAGAGACGTTTTAGTAACACTGAGTGACATGAAGCTTATAAAAGACACTTTTGGAAAAAATGTGTGGTGGAAATTTTGTAAATATTATAAAGACAAGCAATTCATACACTGGGTAAGAGCAAAGTCACAAAGGTTTTATTTTACACTTCTGCAGAAGGACCAGAGTCTCACACAGCAAACAGTTGCAGCATGGAGAAGGTGATCTCTTTCTCTCAGCTGCCCCATTTTATACACAAACATCTCTGCTAACATAATCAACGCCCCGTACATGAAGTTCCTTCATTCAAACTCAACTCTTTATCTGACCCAGACCAGATGTCCAGACCTTATCATTTATTCAGGGACAATTACAATCAGGTTGTTTCTGTTCTATTCTCGGCCTTGTGTTTCTAAGCTTCAGCAAGTTTAAAGCGTCTATAGTCTACAGCACAATTACTAATTAATACATCATTAAAATGTGATATTTCCATTACAATTTCCCCCTTTTATCATTCTATGACAACTTAAACATTTTAATTTCATGATTCCAAACTATACTAATAAAGCCATGCATTAGGTAATTTTCATCAGACAAACCTGTTTTTTTAAAACAACATCATCACTAGCACTCTAATGCACACAGAGGACACTACAGCTGTTTTTATGGAGAAAGATCCCAGACACGAAAGCATCTTTGAAAAATTTACCAATCTACTTAAATATATATACTTCACATTTCTCTAAAGATCTACATTATGTCTTCTTACATATCAGGATCTAAGTCACAATCAGGATAAGAGTCACCTGAATTTTTGAAGCCTGTCAGAAATCGGGTCGTCCCAGTCATCAGTTGAGTCCGGTTTCTGTTGTTTTATGTTCTTGTCAGTCTGTCGTAACATTTGATATTTTACTGTGTTCAGAACTGGTTCCTGTATACATACAGGGTGTTATACAGAGACCTAACTATAATCCCAATTGGTAGAACACTATAAACCAGCCAATAACCCCAGCCTCCCCACAGCCGTGTTAACCACGAGATCCACAAGACTCTACTCGGGGAGGTGTTTGCAAAGCCTTCTTCATGTGGTTTATGATGTTGCTGATATTTTGATGATTATCAGGTATATAGAAACAACAAGAGGTGTTTAAAACCTTACACACAAAACGTAGGTTATTGGTATAATTACACCCAGGGACTGCTGCGTTTGGCCTCCCTGTTTGTTTGTAATATGCTGATATCTGCAGCATGGCCATGGTGGTTATCGGTATGATACAAGACATGTTGTCTGCATTTGCTTCTGCTGCTGTGACATTATTAAGGGGCGGTGCTACCCAGCTCGAGGACATGGCATGGCATATCCAACACGAGCCGTTGTGTATGTCTGTCATACTATCAGCGATGTCTAATGATAGAGCACAACCCCAATTCCCAGCACATCTCCTAAGATTAGCGTTACGCCTTTTTATCATACTGTCTCCTCTCTTTATTCTAGTTAAATGTATGTGGCTTGAGTTTACTAAATAGACTTTACCATGACGGTTTCTCCCCGAGTCCTCAATAACGAGGCACGTCAGGGTTACAGCTATTACTATTATCATTTCTAAAATTACCCAGATTACCTTGGGGTGTTGTTGAAATTGACTTTTAATTTTTATGGTCCAAATTTAAACGGTCCACTCCAGCCAATTCAATGTCTGTAATGTGAATAATCTCAGTCACTGGTATTTTCTGTCCTCTAAAACAGTCTTCTATCTTGTCATTAGTTACAATATGTTCTTAACTTTAGTCTACTGTTACATGTCACTATTTGTTACTCTGTGCTACTGCTTACAATGACCCCTTACAATTCCCTGACGTGTTGGCTTCAAATGTAACTATGAGCTTGTTCTAGTGATGAATTTGAGTGGAGAGTCGTGGTTCTGCGATGTTCCCGTCACTCTTGTTGTTGGTTCTTCTGACCCGTACACTTTGCGTGCAGGTGAGGGTCTGTCGGGGTTTACAGGAGAGCTTACTAGCACCTCACTGCTCACCCTTGTTGACCTCTGTTTTCTCTTAGGTTCTGGAACATGTTTGGGGCGGCTGGCATGTGGACCCACATCTCTGTTTCCACTACCTTGACTTGTGTGTGTGGTGTTAGGAGCGCTTTCAGTGGCCTGTACTTAAGATAAAACCTCAGAGTTTTGCACAATAACACAACATTTCATCTCCACAATGTCCTTTTACTTTCTGTGCTCTGGCTTCATCTTAATTCCTTCACCTACAGTACAGTATATTATTAGTAACACAAATGCACATTCTATCGCCCATTCCCCCTTTTGACACCCATGTGCCAACTTTACATAAAAAGCTATGCTGACATGGCTTGTGATTGGGGTCGAACCAAACCCCTTCTGTGAAAACACATCCCGCTTTTCTCCAGACTGTTCTCTCTACTGGAGTGTCTGTGCTCTGCAGTTCATCAAGGTTAGCTGTAGGGATGAGAGCATCTCACACACACACACACACACACACGTTATGGTTATAGGAAAGCGGAAGTTTGGCCTCGACCTTCCCTGCTGCATTGCTTTTCTGTCCCTAACTCATGCTTCACACATCCACATCTCAAAAGCAGCTCAGTTATTCATAATTTCATATTTCCCTTTTTTTTCTCTCCCTGGAATTCCACATTTCTCAAACATAATTTAGATGATATCTTTACCACAGGAACTCCACAAGATCTTTTGTTTTGTTTGCTGTTACCCATGATTTTTACTTGTCAAATTTACGCGTGCCACTACCTCACAGTGAACTCTCTCAGTCCTCTTGACTGTGTTTCAGTAAAGTCTCCTTGACTTTTACCCTGTGCACCTTGCACACTGACTTGTTTTTACCTCCGGAGGTCCTTACACTGAGCGCGTCTGCTGCAGGGCCAGTTTTCGTAAACTGACGAAACCCAGTACCCACTCTCTTCCTTTTTGTGCACCTTGCACTTTTTGGGTACTCACGGGCCCCTTACCCGTGTGATAGATCCAAGTCTAAATCTACCTTCTTCACTGTGAGAAAGCGCACTTCTTACTCAATTAATGACAACTTAAAGAAAAACTATTTCCTTACCACACGATTTTAGTTCTCATTCCGGTGTTGAGGCGACATGGTGAATCCCCGGTCCTCTCACGCTCGATAGCCAATTAAGCATTCGAGATAAAGTGAAACAGCCTTCAAGGCGTCAGCGCTTACGCCTCCCCGGGATTCTCCAATGCCTTCCTCAAACACGGAAAGTTGCCGACAACGCCAAGTATTGTGGTGGAAATTCTGTAAATATTATAAAGACTAGCAATTCATACACTGGGTAAGAGCAAAGTCACAAAGGTTTTATTTTATACTTCTGCAGAAGGACCAGAGTCTCACACAGCAAACAACGATTGCAGCATGGAGAAAGGTGATCTCTTTCTCTCAGCCGTCCCATTTTATACACAAACATCTCTGCTAACATAATCAACGCCCCGTACATGAAGTTCCTACATTCAAACTCAACTCTTTATCTGACCCAGACCAGATGTCCAGACCTTATCATTTATTCAGGGACAATTACAATCAGGTTGTTTCTGTACTATTCTCGGCCTTGTGTTTCTAAGCTTCAGCAAGTTTAAAGCGTCTGTAGTCTGCGTGGCACAATTACAAATTAATACATAATTAAAATGTGATATTTCCATTACAAATGGAATCCTTTTTTTTTTTAAACCTTGCGTGCAGTACGTAACTGGTCCAGTAATGAACACGTCATACGCGTACAGCAGGCTCGTTCTTCAGGTCTGAAGGTTTTTAGGGAAGCTTTAACTTGACTTCAGCATTACCTGGTGAATGAAGTAACAAGTGGTGTCCATGCATTTGTGTGTAGTCCAGGTGCAATTTGAACAACTACATATATGAGGTATTGAAATTAAAATAAATTTAAATAAAAGAGCAGACAGCGATACACAGACAGAGCCGACTGAGGTACAAGAAAGATACTGAACATGTGTACAGACGCAGACTTTATTGCACAAGGTGGAGTGTGTGGGTGTCGCCAACAAGAGACCCACTGCCTGAGCCGGTTAGTGAGCGTGTCCATTACAAGGCTGCCCCCTAAAGGCTGGGTGGAAATGAACTAGGTGATATTTAAAGGCTATCCATACGTAGATTACACGTCTGCTTAAACAGTTTATGATCCAGTATGTGCTAAGCTTATTTAAACTGTATTTGTTCAAATGTCATCAGAAGTAGTGATGTACCTTTCTTTGTGGTTTTTCTTATTTAAGGTTATCGACCGCTCTAGTGGAATCCACTTTGAGCAGGTGTTGTGTAACCTGCCAAGATGCCAAATACAAGAATTAAAAAGTGATTCTGGAGTTGATCCCCGTGTATGGAAGTATAACAGTGCCAAAATTCCTCAAAGCAAAATAGCAGGTTGAATTACATGAACTGAAAAAACTTGTTGCCATAAAAATGTTTGAATTTTTCTGTATTGCAATTTGATCTGAATTGAAAAAAATCCTTAGAGCATTTACGATGTTTTACATTTTTGCCACTACAATTTATTGTGGTTGCATATTTCAAATGAAAATGTAATTCAAGCATTTAAAATTCAATGAAAAAATATTCAAGCTACTAAATTGCAGAAGTGTTAAAAATACAATCTTCATTATTTTTCAATCTTACAAATTCAGGTGGCTAACATTCAGGTCTTGACATCCGGGATATCACAGAAAGAGCAGTGCAGTGCCGATTGCTGCTGTCCATGCCGCAGTGTATTTAAAGTGTGCTTCCTGCTCCCTGTGCAGTCTACTTCTCACAAACTACTGACCGATCGGAACGCAGCACTCTTAACTAACGGGCTGGGTTGCCAGTGTCCCCTGTGGTTGGCTAACGGCTTTCTTCTAGTTAGAAGCAGAAGTTGATGTGCAAATTCTCAGATAACTCGACACCCACTAACCTCTCAGCCCTAATCACACCCTGCACCACACCCACACCACACCCAATCCCTCACGTCCTCCACTTATTCACTCTATGGCCATCGTAAATGTATTATAGGACACAGTAAACACAACTAAACTTAACCGTGGACTAATGGTGTACTCAAAGTTAACTGCAATTACACCCAAATTATACTTAAAAGTATCAATTCATAAACTAAAAATCAGGCCAATTTAGCAACATGCATTGAAATAGTACAATCAAAGAGATACTAGAACTACACTTATATTAGTGTACTTAGCACATAAACTATATTTGGGGATTATACTTGAAGTTTACTGATAAAACCAACTTTAAATATAGTTTTTGTTCAATCTGAATTTCATGCATTTTATTTCTCTTTTCTCCAAAAAGCTGAAAAATGAAAACCAAACCTTTTCATTATCTCCTGCTGCCTCTCCTTCTGCTTCTCTGTTTTGGAGGAGTATTCTACACTTACTACAAGCCAATCGTCTCTAACGCTCAAGTCGCCACATGTGAGTGCATTACCATAAACCAAACCAGCGATCTTAATATTCCACTCAATCGGCAAGCAGTGGTGACCAAACCCATGGACAAAACCCAGGACAATCATGACAGTGACATCATCATGTTAATCTGGTGGTGGCCGTTTGGATATGTATTCAGTGGAAATGAATGTTCACGGTATGGTATTCAAGGTTGTCGAATTACAGATGACAGAAGCCAGTATGACAAAGCCCACGGCGTTATGTTTCATCACAGAGATATCAGCGGTGAGCTCACAAACTTCCACAACATGCCACGCCCTCCACATCAGAAGTGGGTGTGGTTGAACATGGAGTCCCCTACTAATTCACAAAAGTGGCCTGGGCTTGATGGTTTGTTCAATCTGACATCAAATTATCGGAGAGATTCAGATGTCTGGGTGCCCGTTGGAAAAATTGTGGAAATAACCGAAAAGGACGAACCCTTTGAAATACCAGCCAAGGACAAATTAGTCTGCTGGATCGTCACTCGCTGGGACCCCAACTTTAAGAGAGTGCAATATTTTAATGAACTGAGCAAACACATCAAAATAGAGGGTTACGGCAAACACTTCAACAAGCCCATTAGCAAGGAAGATTATGTTAAGATTATAACAGGCTGTAAATTTTACCTAGGGTTTGAAAACTCCATCCATAAAGACTACATAACGGAAAAGTTGTTTAAACCTCTAATGTTTGGGACGGTCCCTGTGGTTTTCGGTCCATCCAGGGAGAACTATGAGGAATTCATCCCAGCAGATGCATTCATTCATGTGGACGATTTCAAATCTCCCCGGGAACTGGCGGAACATCTCACGTTCCTGGACAAGAACCCAGAGGTGTATGAGCAGTACTTCAACTGGAGAAAACACTTTAAAGCAACATATTCATATTTTGGTCTAGAACAAACATGCAGAAGTTGTGAATATATAAGGAACAATAAGGGCTACAGAGTATTTAAAGATCTCACTAAGTGGTATTGGGGTTAACGAGCCTCTACACCATCATGACTGGGCTGGCATGCGCTCCTGACTGGAAAAATTCCAACCTTCTGGAAAGGTTTCTCCAGACAAAGACACTTAATCCAGTTTTATTTCCAGTCAGTGTAACAAACAATAATGCCTGCACTGAGAGAAAATTCTTGGTTTGGTTTTAAAGCCACCAGAACATGTTCATGATGTTAAAGATGATAAAGATCCACATCGTGCAGTCCGGCTCATATCTGCACATTATATCAAACACTATCCTAGGGCACTCTGCACAACACTACCAGGAAAGACACAGAAGACATGAATTAAGACCTACACACATGTTGTCATGTGCATAAACTTTAACTTCTGCTGTTGTTAATTAACTGTCTTAAACAAGTTTTCACATCCTGACCTATTTGTACTAATGTCAGTGTTACACTTCTGTAAATGTAAATTAAGCAAATGTCATCAACATCCATGAGTCAAATTTATTGGGTGTGTCAACAAAGTAAGCCTGATTATGATTCTGAATTCATTACATTAACTTTAGACCGGTGACTAATACAGTAAATTCCATCTGGAATGTATTTACATATCCCTTTCAATAGTAAAAGCCACTGAAGTCATTATAGTACTACATATAGGAACCAATAAAACATATAGCAATACTATAGGAATCAGGGATCATGTTATGTGCTATAAACTGTACATTTAAATGTTTACATACAAAAGTTTGTACACCCCTTCTAACTCCATGGACGTTCCTGATGTTCCTCGGCCACCACAGCAGTAAACTGTTCTCTCTGTTGTGGTCAGGAAAGCGATACCGCTCCCTGAAGGCCAACATAGAGAGACTGAGGAGGAGCTTCTTCCCGCAGGCGATACGGTCTCTCAACCAGAACACCACACAGGACTAAACAATCTGATCTGATTTCTTTGCTTCACATAAAAATAAACACACTCAGGATGTGGCACACTTCTCATCAGGTTGCACATTTGCACATTGCTGGCATGTTGCATACTTCATAATAAATTGCACTTTTTTTGTTGTTTGTGTTTACACTGCTCACAGCTGTATATCCTGTATGATGTCTACACTCCAACACCTCATGCACTTCGATTCTGTTTAGCAACCTTGTAAACATTGTACGTTTTCCACCTTAACATTCTTTATATTTCATATCAGACTGTGTATGTGACAAATAAACATGTCATTTGAATTGCATGGCAAAAAAAATCAACAGTAAAAGCAGAGCCATGTTTAATAGTGACAGTAAGAGCATTTCGTATACACACACACACACACACACACACACACACACACACACACACACACACACACACACACACACACACACAGTGTGATGAGAACTCACAGGATTGGGTCTAAACAGCTGTGTGTCCATCAGAAAACCATGTGTTAGTGAGACTCACTTATCACTAAACACAAACACGGAAACACTTATCTGTCGGGATTTATTATTTTTTTGTTTTAAAGGTAAAGTGCAGGTTAATTTGTTTTATTTTTACTTTATATGTTGTATTAATTATTTTTATGTATTTATTTTTTGGGGCTCCGGAACGAATAATTTGAGTTTTCATTATTTCTTATGATTTCTTACGATTTGGTTTACGAGTGTTTTGTAATACGAGCCTGCTTCCGGAACAAAATAAGTTCGTAGTCCAAGGTTCCACTATATATACTGTATATGCTTACTTCTCAGAATAAGATTGACATTGTGCCTCACGTGATTTCCCCTTGGGGATTAATAAAGTTCCTTGAATCTTGAATCTTTCTATTAAATTCAGAGAGATGATCATATCCGTGGAACAAAAGCCAGTTGCTGAGCAGATCTACACAAGACTTTACTCAGGATCCTGTTTAATCAGATCTTATTTTTACTTTATTGACATTTATCCATTATATATTATGATTGTTTATGTTTTGCTTGCATTATGTTGTACACTGCTTTGCATGTTGAATGGGAGTTGGTCCTACATTTAAGCTTAAAAAAAAACAGCAATAAATTTGAATCCCTTTACTTGTTTCTACTTGTTTCAACAATAAAGTCTCAAGTCTTTCCCTGCCAGTGCAGAAATGTATCTAAAAATAATAATCAAAAATTGATCGAAACTTTTCTCTTGCAGCATCACAAACAGATTAATAGAGGTTATTGTCTTTAAAAAAATTGTACTCTCTCTCTCTCTCTTAATATATATATATATTAAAATCAGGGAGAGTCTCTATTGTCTCTGCGAGTCTAATTCTCTGGTGCATATTATTTCATTTAAGTATTGCAAAGTTCTATATTTAGATCCATATGATGCCCCTAAAGGAATTTGAAAAGGGAAAAATGTCTTTTTTTCTTTGTTCTGAAAGTTTCATTCATCAAACACTTTCTCATCTTCAGAATAAACTGCACTGCAACACTGTTTATTAAGAAATGTTTTATGGCATTCATAACCGTTTCATGTTAACACGAGGCTATATACAAACTCTTTTGCATTATAGATTTAGTTTCAGTCGAGGTTTAAAGCACTAGGCTTTTCTGTAAATGAAAGCACACTTGGTTACACAGTCATGAACCAACAGTGAGGTTCTCCGTCGTCACGGATACGTCACTCCTGATCAAACATCTAACGCTGTTACACGCTACACTTTTCTCTTTAACTTGCTGAACAAATTAAAGGGAACCTTCACCGCGTCTCTCTGTACATCTGCACTACTGTTCCTCCACCTCTCCGTCAGCACCACGCTCCTCCTCCTCCTCCATTCCTTACTCGAGTCAAGAGTCAGTGCTTCGATCTGAACAAACCATAACGTTCTGCCGTGGGATTGTTCATACTGAGCTAATCGTCATCGTCATCCTCAGACGAAGAGCGCAGCGTGCCCCCGCTGTCGTCACGGTAACGGAGCGCGAGTGTCCGGAGCTGCTCCAGGCTGTCGGCGATGTCGGCTTGATCGGCGTGAGACAGGAAACCGGGAGCGACGCGGCGCAAATCCACAGCGCTGCAGGACTTCTGGAGCTCGGCCAAGTAAGGAGACGCCGATGAACTGGACTGCAAACTCGACAGCGCGGGAACAGATATCACCGGCACGGGAGCCGCTGCAGAACATACAGCACAGAGCGAACAGGACACATTACAGTTTCATTACTACTGCAGAGAAAAACAATAATAATAATAATAATAATAATAATAATAAACTGGACACACAGTACGAGTTCACCTTCATGTATTCAAGAACAACATTTTAACTCAACTCTCTCTCTCGGAACACTGATGCCTGGTCACAGTACAGAGTGCTCACATCACTTAAACATGACGTACTCCCAATCAGATGTGCTGGGAGACGCGCGCCGGGAGACGTGAGATGTGAGAGGAGTCTCGGTGGACTACAGTGTGATGATCTTATCCAAAGCGGTGTTCGGGTCAGAGGTCCTGCAGTGTACAGTCTAAACTCCACACACTACACAACTCCAGATTCGGACTTTTCCACATCACTGTGCTGAACTCGTGTCTCTTTTTCATCAAGTCCACCAGACAGATGTGTAGAGCGTGAAATGATGCAATTTCTACTGCTGTGACTCATCACGCTAGATATACACTGCTCCTAAAGTCAACTAGTGGAAGATACTTTAAATAAACGCAACAATCAGTGGGGCTTCTGGTAAAATCTTCTCCGGATTACATTAGATTAGATTAGCAACACAACACGATGAGTCCTTCTGCAGGAGGGAGGTGGAACATCTGGCAGCTTGGTGTGACACCCACAACCCGGCCCTCAACATCAAGACCAGGGAGATGATAATGGAGAAATCATCAGGACCAGTCTCCCGGAGATCAGCACCGCCTACACCACGCCACGAGTGCACAGGATCCTGCACGATCAGCACCACCCTCACACCACCTGTTCCAGCTACTGACCTCAGGTAGAAGGTACCGGTCCATACGGGCCAGAACCACCAGACTGGCTCACAGACCACAGGCTGCTGATCAATCAAATCAGCCCCTCTCTGCCCCGCCCCCATGTATTCTTACACATCACACATCGTTATTACAATAACTGTGAACTGGACTTTGCATGGATGCAGCACACACACACACACACACACACTCGTGGTCTGTACCCCCCTCAGGGTGGGTGGGCAGAGGAACATGTTTGCAGCCTGGTACAAAAAATATAAAATAAAATAAAAAAAGGTTTTGGTCTCCAGTGCTAGAGTTCATGATCATGATCACTGTACAGGCGTGAATTCTTCTGTGACTCATCATTTAAAATTAGATCGCGTCATACAATTGTGTTATACAATTTGAGTGACAGCTGAATTGCAGGCATTAGCGCGCTAGCTGTCTGCTAACTGGAGTTATTAAACTTAATCCCCAGAATTGTCCTGAGTTGACAGAGTTCAATCAAACACAAAGAGTTACATTAACATTAGCCACCTTAGCGTTCTAGCGAAGCTCATGTTTGTGGTAACTGAGGTACATAGGTGTGTGTGTGTGGGGGGGGGGGGTTAAGGCGGAGTTGTTGGTGTTGAAATTCAAATTAGACAAGATCTTTAAGATTCATTCTTTCCTACAAACTTTAAAACTACATTTGGAGTTAGCAGTTTAAACACATCTTTCAAGAGTGTCAACAGTGTGAAAAAAAAAAAAAAAAAAAAACTTCTTCACAGGTGTAGAAGATCCACAGTCAGATAAACAGGTGTTTGAGGGACAGAATCGTGATATAAAAATGTGTGTGTAATGTCTGGAGTGTTCTATTCTGAGACGTCTATACATGACGCAGGACGCGTAATTAACATTCCAAAGCATTAATCAGAAGGGCGTGTCACAGCGTTATAACACACACACACACACACACACCCCGACACGGGAAACACGTTAGAGCCGTCAGTCGTCCTGGGTTTGGGGCGCGACTCCACCCACCTCCGCCTCGTGACTCCAGAACCAGCAGCTCATTCAGACGCTTCACTGTTTATTTCAACTGATTGTTTATAAACATGAACTCCAGGCAACGTCTTCTGTAGGGGGTTAAACACACGAGGTGTGTACGGTAGCGTGGTCAGTACCTACCCACAGTGGACGTCTGGTTCTGTATTAAACCCTGAGAGTCGAGTTTGGGACTGAAGATCTGAGGAAAGGGCGGGGTCAGTGTACTGGGAGAGGACAGCAGCTGTACTGCTCTGTGAGACAAACACAAACACACACACTTATACCAAACACATCAAATTAATAGCTATAACGCATACACACGCATGTGTGTGTGTGTGTGTGTGTGTGTGTGTGTGTGTGTGTGTGTGTGTGTGTGCTGCTTACAGTGGTGTAGATGGGTAGTGTGTTCTGAGGTACATGTCTAGCACTTCTTCTCCTGACTGAGCACAGTGGAGGACGGAGTGAGGTTCTGTTCCAGGAGCCAGACGACTGCAGGGGCACAAAGATCAAAGACACAATATGATCACTGCATGGAGCTCAGCAGGGACCCCGATCTACCCCCCCTCCCAATGTCCCCCCCCCCTCCTCGTCCCATCCCGTGACGGGGGGACCCCAATGCCCCCTCCCCCTCCTGATTTTACTAATACACCTCCTGAAGACTGAGTTTAACATTGATTATAAATAAAGTTTAGTAAGTTCTGTTTAAGAGCGGTCTAGTCTGCACTTTAGTCCCGCCCCCTAACAGGGCGCGCTCAGCAGATCATGGAGCTCATGTCACACAGGAAGCTGAACAAAGCGGGCGGAGTCAAAGCATTTTGTGACTTGATTTCACAATCTCAATTGAGCTCAACACCTCATACCTCACTAGGCTCCGCCCCTCCAGCCCCCGGAGTGTCGCCGACTGGCCGAAGCATCGCCCCATGGCCTGCTCGGGGCAGCCCGATAGAGGTCTCCATGGTAACGCGTCACCACAGGCGTTCAGAGCATCAGGGAGGCGACTGCCGTGCATCATGGGAAACGGAACGAACCCGTACGCGCACACGACCTGAGGACAGACAGACAGACAGACAAACAGACAGACGGATGAACCAATGGTCATGACCGTCCACCATCTCAGCTTCTACTAGAGGATGTTCTACCACCTCACCTTCCTGCCTGACACGGTGAGAGCATCCGCCAGCTGCCACATGGGGGCGCTATTCTGCCTCAGCCTGTAGGGGACAGTCAAAGCGTCCAGAGCTAGAGCCAACACAGAGCCGGTGTGATACCACAGAGACGGCTAGACGGGTGAGAGAGAGAGAGGGAGGAGTATTATTTAGGTACAGGCAGACAAATATATTAATAGGGAAGTATTTTCTAAGGATAGACACCCTATACACACACACACACACACACACACACAGCACTTATAGTGCACTGTCTTAGTTATAAAACTGTGTGTACTGTTCTGTTCTGTACATGCACACACAGTCTGAAGGAGGCGTCCCTGCTCTGCTGTGACAGACTAAACTAAACTCCTCTGTTGTCTGGACCTGTCTGACTCGTCCTGGTGCTGAACTGAACTGGACTCCATATGAACTTAAACACATCTCCTGTTATACTGAATTTCCAGCCTCCTAACACACAGAATGAGTGCAGATCAAATCCCTGCTCTCCGTTATCTGAGCAATTGAGGGTTAAGGGTGGTTGTGAGGTTTGAACCTGTGATCTTCTGAACCATAGTCCAATGCCTTAACCACTGAGCTACCCCTGCCCTGTCCCGCTATCACCCAGATGAGGATGGGTTCCCTGTTGAGTCTGGTTCCTCTCAAGGTTTCTTCCTGTTACCATCTCAGGGAGTTTTTCCCTCAGCACCGTCGCCCTGACCGTCATCATCAGACACACACACACACACACACACACACACACACACACACACACAAAACACAAAGAGTGAATGTAAACTAAGCAACATCATAAATAAAATGTGTACATCAATCATTATATCACCCTGTCTGTCTCACCGTCTGTCTTTCTGTCTCACCGTCTGTCTTTCTGTCTCACCATCTGTCTGTCTGTTTCAGCTCCTCAGCAACCGTGTCTGTCTGTCTGTCTGAGGAACAGTTAGTGCTATCTCTCAGTGGTAAATATACGAGTTGCTCTCACTTACTTGCTCTGTTGGCCTGAGAAGTGGATTGTGTGCATGTGTGTGCGTGTGTGTGTGTGTGTGTGTGTGTGTGTGTGTGTGTGTGTGTGTGTGTGTGTGTGTGTGTGTGTGTGTGTGTGTGTGAGATACTCACATCCAGGCTGTCGAGTTCCTGCAGGAATGAGTTTCTCTCTGCACGAGCCTCCACATGAGTGACTAGATCCCCCTGCCTGTAACACACACACACACACACACACACACACACACACACACACAAACACACAGTCAGTAAAATAATAATAATAACACACTCACAGATGAAAATGAGCAGCAGTGAGACACAGAGACCATGTGAAGGTGCTGTTGTCGTGCTCCGCAGCGTACAGAAGGCCTTCCTGTTTCAGAGTCTGCAGACTTCCTGCACACACACACACACACACACACACACACACACGAGATTATAAAGACAGTGTACATAATGTGTGTATGTTCTCATGTCACAAACCCTCATATTATAAACACACACTATCTCTCTCTACACTCTCACACGGTCATCTGTGATGTGAGACAGACACACAGACAGACGTGTGTGTGTGTGTGTGTGTGTGTGTGTGTGTGTGTGTGTGTGTGTGTGTATACCTTTCAGGTCGAGGGCAATGAGGCGGGGTGTGTAGGTGACGTGTCCCTTCTGGGTGAGACCTTCTCTGAACAGCACATCACTCTGCAGCTCATCTGGTGGGGCGTCAGGGTCATAACACAGAGACGCATCCTGAGAGACAGAGACAGAGAGATGGACAGTGAGACTGAAGACGCAGTGATTGATCGGCCAGGTGCTGCTTCAGCTGTCCGTATCTGAGAGTCCAGAGAGCAGCCTGAGTTACATTTAGAGAGGAGGTGAGAAACCTGCACTCACAGCTACTGAGACATCTGACAAGATTACCTCACCCTGTAACCACACATGAGATACAGAGAGGGAGAGAGACACACAGACAGAGAAAGGGACAGAGAGAGAGAGAGAGAGAGACAAAGTGAGACAGAGAGATAAACACAGAGAGAGAGAGAGAGAGAGAGAGAGAGGGACAGAGACAGAGAGACACTAGATACCTGTAGGTTCCACCAGTGTGTCCCCACAAAGTTGGAATAATGTCCGATCTGTAGAGTGAGCACTTCTCTACACACACCGCTCATCCTGCTCTCTCTCTCACACACACACACACACACACACACACTGCGCTTTAACTGTAAACACACACACACACTGTTGAGTTTGATTAGAGAACATGCACATTGCAGCATGGTGAAGAAAACACACACTCACTTCTGGGTTTGACGTCATTACGTAGATCCTACGTGTAAGACGTACACCTATTGGGATTGGTTGGTGAACAACAAGCCCCGCCTCATGCGCGCGATCTAAAGATTTCACAGTTGACATGTCGCGATGTCGTG
The DNA here is from genome assembly GCA_030347435.1 of Clarias fuscus. Taxonomy (NCBI): domain Eukaryota; kingdom Metazoa; phylum Chordata; class Actinopteri; order Siluriformes; family Clariidae; genus Clarias; species Clarias fuscus. The sequence continues at coordinate 47,683,265 of CM059204.1, read as the reverse complement.
TTGTCATAGCAACCCTGAAAAGCACGCGGCTGTGCCGTCATCGGCACTACTACCTACCATCTACTACCTACCTATTATAATATGGCAGAAGGAGGGTGGCATGCAGATTTAACCACGCCACACATTGGCAGGGGACGTGGGTTTTTTGGGTTGACCGAGCCTATAGTTGGCAAACCACATGTTTTGGTTTATGATTCTGCGACTGCTCCGACCGCATCATGTAGTAACGAGTTAGGTGAACCAAAGTCTTCCACTCCTGTCAATGTTGGTTCTGACAATGTTACAGAGCAACTACGCGACCTCATTGGTGAGCTTGGAAGCCAGATCGGTGATTCAATCGTCTCACGGTTGTTAACCAGTCATAATTCTGCACTACCTCTTTCTTCTCGGTCATTTGAGCAGCAACCCTTTAGGACAATGCCCCTGTCTACAAATCTTGATCTGTCCAAGGTGAATCTAGTAGTCAAGACTGACATTAAAAAACCACAGATGTTTAGAGGGGATGGTGGCGATAAATGTTCCATCCTGGAGTGGATTGAACAAGTGAATGTGTATCTAAGCAAAAGGGATTGCAGCAAAGCTGCTAGCGTAGAAGAAATACTGAATCATCTCAGTGGTCGGGCAAAGAGCATTGTAAAGGTTAAGCTAAAAAGTAGCCCGGTTGCAGTACTATGTCCTGAAGTTGTCTACGAGGTACTACTGCGCTATTTTAGCAACAGCCCTGGATCTTGCCAGCCGTTAGCTGATTTTTATGCGACTCAGCCAAAGCTTAACGAGCACCCTGTTGACTATTGGGTTAGGTTGAACGAAGCAGCCGAGCTAGCAGATGCTCACCTACAGAGGTGTGGTGGCAAGATGGAAAATATTAGCTCAGAGATCGCAATGATGTTTATCAGGAACTGTCCTAGCCCTGATCTTTCGAATGTCTTTAGGTATAAGCCCATAAGCAAATGGTCAGCCGAAGAGGTCATCGATGAGCATGAGAGAGATTTTAAGTCTCGAAAGCCACTTCCATCTGTGCTTAAAGTTGCTGTAAATCAAGCTGTTGTTGCTGAAAAGCCTGTCAGCACTCAGGTAACAGTAGGAAGCGAAAGCACAGTCGTGACTTCTGCTGCATGTCCTGCAAGCCCGCACACTAAAACAAGCGAAGCCGCAGAATTGGGCACTTTGGAGCGTGTGTTGAAAATGTTAGAAAGGGTGTTGGAGCGCACAGCTTTACCAATTTCAGAACAAAAAACCTCGAACGTCACCCTGGTATCGAGCCTCGCCATGTGCAGTGTGCGGAGACCGATCTCACTCGACTTGCTCACACTGCATGAGAGAAAAAAGATGCCTTGAGTGTCTAGAGTTTGGACATCAACGTAAACAGTGTCATAGAGTTGTTGCCCAGGGCGTCGCTCAGATTAGTAGCTATCAGGAAAACTAGATCACTCACATTGGGGAGAGGGCAGTGTGAGTGTTGAGAGTCAGCCTCTCACCCGCGATGAAGATCCTATGTTAATTTATAGCAACCATTGTCAGGCTGAATCAAGCGGCAGCATCATCTTATTCCAAAACATTGCGAAGCTGGAAAAAGCCGATAGCTTATTTTACACTGATGTGTTGGTGAATTATGCGGTTGCTTGCCAAGGCCTGTTGGACACTGGTTCTATGGCATTGTCACGGCGTGCGGCTGTGACGGGCGTGCGCCCAAATCTATTATCGCTCCTCGCTCACTTCGTAGGCTCCCTAAGTAGGTCCTATGCGGACCGGCTGGCAGTGATTAACGTTAATAGGATCTCGGGCTTGCTCCGCATTATAAAAGCAAGGCGCGGAGTTTAGTCCGGGGTCCGAGAAGAGCGTAACGCGGTGGAGCTCGAGAGTGGCATGGGAGTGGGAAAATGGAACGTGCCCCAGAGACTTAAAAGGAAATTGGATTTCCGCCCCTTTGATATCCCCGTTGAGGACAGCGCGGGAAAGAGCTGCACAAGCTCCCACGGCATCCTTCGCTCCCGCGTCGAGCCCGCCTTCGCGTCCTCGCCGCCGAAGAGGAAAAGGCCGCGAGGAGGACAGCGTTAAGGCCGCTGATCCCAGCCGGGAAAGCCGCCCAGCCGAAGGACGTCCGAGCGAGACTCCCGCCTGAGGCCGCGCACACAGAGAGCTGGGAGGGGCCAGGCCGGCCATCGACAGCGGGGAGGAACCGAGAGGGAGCGTGCAGGAGCGCTGCCTCGCGTGCTCCGTTCAGCCACTCCGCCCACCGCCGCCAGCCGCGTGCCCGCATGCCAGCTGGGCACTGCCTTGGACCATGCACGTGCACACATCATCCCTTTCCTTTCTTTCCGTCCACCCTCCTTTTACCCTTTCCTTCCCCTATTTATTCCTAATAAATTATCCTTTTCCTCTAAGATCTCGCCTCGTGTCTGTGTTTCATGGTGCTGCCCGTGCAACTTTGGGTCGAACCCGTTACGGGCATGTACTATTAATGAGGAAATAGAGCGCAGGCTACTGGATGCATATGAGACTCTAGAGTTTGAGCAGCTCCATGCCGATGTCTTGCTTGTCGGTTGTGGCGGTGTTCGGGTCAAACCTAAGTGTATCTATCAGCTAAAAGTGCCTACCTTGGTGGGGCTAGGGCAAAAAGACCAGTTGATTGTTGGTACTAACATCCTTAAGTATGTCATAAGTCAACTTAAGCAGTCACAGAGTTATTGGCGTATCATGAACCAGCCAAATTTCACGGGAGAGCCAGAGATTCAACGATTTTTGAGTATGTTGTCTGGGCATGATAGATGGGAGGGTGGTAATATCCCAACAGTCGTCTGTACTGCTAAGCTTACTCAGGCAGTCACACTGTTACCTCAGCAAGAGCACCTTGTGTGGGGTAGGCTCCCAATGAGTTTCTGTACTACTATTTCTGTAAGTAGCACTGTGTTGATTGAACCATCTAGGGCACAAACTCATAAGAAGGGTGTTCTTGTGGGGCGGGCTATAGCTACGCTGCCTGGTGACAGATGGGTACCAGATCAACCCATCTAATAAGTCGGTCACTTTGAGACGTAATGCGAAGATAGAAGATGTTTCTCCTGTTTTAGCGGTGGAGGACCTCGACACCCAGTCTGGACACAGTGATGGGGAAATTGTGAACGTACAGTAGTGCCGATGACTACTTCTGCAGTTGATTCAAAGACATCAAGATGTGTTTTCTAAACACAAGTTAGACTGTGGTAAAGCTAAAGAGTTTGTTCACAGGATTCATCAGATAGTCGCCCATTCAGGCTCCCGTATCGCCGTGTTCCTCCGGCTCAATATCAAAAACTGAGAAAGGTGCTTTCTGAGATGGAAGAGCAACAGATTATCCGTAAGTCTTGCAGTGAGTCGGCATCCCCGTTAGTTTTGGTATGGAAAAAATAAGGTGATCTTCGTGTTTGCGTGTTTGCGTTAAGTCCGCTGGCTTAATGCCAGGACTGTCAAGGACGCTCACCCCTTACCTCATCAAGCAGACTGCTTGACAGCCTTAGGTGGAACCGCGGTCTTTAGTGCAATGGATCTTACCTCTGGCTTTTATAACATCACGATGGCGGAGGAGGACAAAAAGCTTACGGCCTTCACAACACCAATGGGGCTATTTGAATTTAACCGTTTACCTCAGGGACCCTGCAATAGTCCTGCTAGCTTTATGCACCTGATGACGAACATATTTGGCGATCAGAATTTCTTGACGTTACTCTGTTATCTGGACGACCTACTTGTGTATGCCCCAGATGAAGGTGAGGCCATCAAGAGGCTCAAGATGGTGTTCAGTAGGCTCAGAGAGCATGGGTTAAAGCTAGCACCCAAAAAGTGTCATTTCCTCCGAAGGAGCGTGCGGTTTTTAGGGCATGTTATCGACGGTTCAGGGGTAGCAACCGACCCAGACAAGGTCAGTGCTATTGGAGCGGTGGAAGAGCCTGATTTAATGATGGAGGATGGAGTTACCCCATACCAAAGAACGATTAAATCGTTTCTTGGAATGGTTTTGTACTACCAGAGATTTATCCAAAATTGCTCTACAATAGCAAAACCCCTGTTTGCCTTGACAGCTGCGCCAAGGGGCAAGAAGCCTCCGGGGAGGGATGCTACATTCAGAAAGCTAAGTCCTGATGACTGGAAGGAAGAGCACAGTAGGGCCTTCCAGCAGTTAAAAGCTGCGTTGATGAATTCTGTGGTACTGACACATCCTGATTTCAGCCATCCGTTTATTTTGTCTACTGATGCGTCCATGGACGGGTTGGGCACTGTACTGTCACAGGTTGCAGAAGGTGAGACCAGAGCCCGGCCGATTGCTTTTGCCAGCAAAGCACTTACGCGTGCTCAGGCAAGGTACCCTGCTCACCGCCTTGAGTTCTTGGCTTTGAAGTGGTCCGTTTGTGACAAATTCAGCCACTGGCTGAAGGGTCACAAGTTTGTTGTATGGAAGGACAATAACCCTTTGACTTACATCCTCACAAAGCCTAAACTTGACGCGTGTGAGCAGAGATGGCTTTCCAAGTTGGCGCCCTATCGATTCAGCATCAAGTACATACCTGGCAGGAAGAATGTGGTGGCAGATGCTTTAAGTCGTCAACCCGGGTCAGTCAGAGGCTGTTAAACGAGCCTTATGATGTGTTGCTCAAGGAAGCGGAACGATTTGGCAAAGAGACGGTACAGGATGCGTTCAGGTTTAGTGCCGGTATTCAGGGCAGTGAATGCCCTCCTTGCACAGTGTCGAGTCATTATCCACTTTCCAGTGCCGAGGTGTGTGCTGTGTTACAGGGTTATAGTGACTGGGAAGCAGGGGTTGAGTCGAGAGCCATCTCTTGGATTGCCCAGGATACCCAGCATTTGTTGCTTCCCGGGCAGTGCCCATTGCTGGTCTTCTCATTAGATGAACTTCGAGACAGACAACAAAATGATCCCTGTCTGTCCAGGGTCCTGTTCTATATCAGTAGAGGCAAGAGAGCCTCACGTCGTGAACGTGCTGGTGAGACATATAGGGTGCTCAGAGTTCTGAAACAGTGGGACAAATTAAAGATGCTCGATGGTGTACTGTATCGTGTAAGCAAAGATAATTTGACGGGGAAGAAGCGGTTACAATATGTTGTTCCATCTTCTTTAATTATGCAGGTCATGACAGGGGTACACGACGAAGCAGGGCACCAGGGCCAAGGTAGAACAATACATCTGGCAAGACAGATGTTCGTAGGTATGTTAAGTGTTGTACGCGCTGTGTCGTCAGTAAAACACCTGAACCTCCGTTAGAGAGTGTGAAAACATCAAGTCCAATGGAGCTAGCATGTATTGATTTTTGGACCGCGGAAAGTTCAAGAGGTCGTAATGTGGACGTGCTAGTTGCGACTGATCATTTTTCTCGAATGGCTCACGCTTTCCCGTGTCATGATCAGACAGCTAAACACGTAGCGTGACAGTTGTGGGATCGCTATTTTTGTGTGTACGAGTTCCCTGACAGGATTCACTCCAATCAGGGGGCGAACTTTGAGAGCGAGCTGATCCGAGAGTTGCTGCAGGTTGCTGGAGTAAAAAAGTCCCGAACAACTGCATATCACCCCATGGGAAATGGGAATGTTGAGAGGTTCAACAGAACCTTGGGCAATATGATCAGAGTGCTCCCGCCGAGTTCTAAGGAAAAGTGGTCGCAGTTGCTTCAGACGCTGATCTTTGCGTATATTTGCACCGCGCACGAGTCCACTGGCTACGCCCCATTTTACTTGATGTTTGGTAGGGTTCCAAAGCTGCCTGTGGATGTCATGTTCAGTAACGTCGAGAGGGACAGTGACGTTGTTGATTATGACAAGTATGTGAAGAGGTTAAGAGATGATCTGAAAGAAGCACTCTCTGTCGCTCAGAAAAACATTGATGTCAGTCAGCAACGTCAGACCGAGTTGTACAACCGAAAGACGAAGGGTCGTAACATTGAGCTGGGTGATCAGGTTCTGCTGGCCAACAAAGGTGAACGCGGGAAGAGAAAACTAGCAGACAAGTGGGAGTCGATGCCCTATAGGATAGTTGCGATGAACCCCCAGTGCCACATTTACTGCATTTGTAACACCAAAACGGGTCAGGAGAAAACTGTTCACCGCAATTTGTTGTTGCAAGCGAATTTCCTTCCGCTTGAGCTGGGGGAACATGAAACATCCGAGGACAGTGATGGATCTGTACTTGGCAGTAGGAGTGTTTCAGTGGGTGATATTGCTGGTACTGAATCTGAGGTATGTTCCCTGTCTGAGCAGGTCGCCAGTTAGGTGGAAAAGACCGCAGCTCGTGACAACTTTCAGCAGACATTATCATGCATATCTGATGGTGCTGAATCACTGAACATAGTCCCTGAGTCGAGTCATCAACAGGAGCAGCTAGTTCCAAAGGGTGATTGCACTGAGGAGAACAGTAGCGTGGGTTGCCTGGATGAAGGACTGGGTTGTGATTTACCCATCTCACGTTCTGACCCTTGTGTTTCCGCTGCTGAAGTTGCTAAGCCACCACCTGGTCCCAGAGAAGTGAGAGTTCGGTCCAGAGTGGGTAGGATTGTGAAACCCATCAACAGATTGATAGAGAACATGGCTCAGTCCATCAAAACTCTTGATCCAGTTGGTGGGGTTGTAAGATCTTTGTTGGGATAAGAACATATTGTGTTACAATGTCATTTTGAGTTTTATGATTGCAATCAATGTATTTCAGTATGTTGTTCCAAATAAGAGATATAGTTCGTCTGAGATGAATCGTGTTTAAGGCACCCTTTGCAGGTGACTGCAGTAGGCCTGATCAACCTGCCGTATTGACCTTCCCTGTGAGTGGGAGACATATTTTGTCGCACAACTTTCTGGAAAACATTTGGTCTAATGACTCTGGTGTATACTGTCTCCATTATGGTCAAAATTCGTGAAGTTCAGGGGGGAGAATGTAACTGGTGTTAATGATACATTGATTATAATCTTACTTGTTTTGCTTTTCCCTTAATACAAATAATTTGTATTATTTTTATTTCGCCTTATTTTATTGTCCATGATGTTTTAATTTTCATCTATTTTGTCTTAAGATTGGTTTAGTGAACTTCACAAATTCTTGTTCTTCCGTGATTGTTTACAAGTTAGAAGAATGTAACGTTAACCTAGTGGAACGTTCTCTTCAAGACTTTGTTTGGGGGAGGGAGCGATATCAGCGGGGCACATCAGGCTTTCTCTGCATGCGACATGTGATAGCCTCAGTCTACCTGTGTGCGAGGCTCATGAGCGCATGTGTTTCCTGGTTCCCCCATAATTTACTCTGCGTGTGTGCCAGAGAGGGAGAAGCTGTCGCCTGTTTGTCCACTGATTATCTCTCCTTGTTACAGAATTAAAGAAAGCATTGAATTTCATCGCCAAGTGGTAGCGTGGTCCTTGTGTGTGTGAGAATGACAGATCCAGACATGCTACATACCATTACGTTGACTTTAATGTTTTTTTTTTTTTATCTTCAAACTGTGTGTATGTGTGTGTATTTGTGTGTATGTACTGTACCATAAACATAATTAACACACACCTTTATTTCCCACATACACAGAGTTTTGTTGTTTGTTTGTTTAAGTCCTCAGCCTCTTTGTTCTCTGGAAACCACGTGACCTTTAGGCTCAAACACACCCTGTGCAGTATAGCACATAGTCTCAGAAGAGGCCTAGGGCGTTTTCACACTGGGGTCCCGGATCCGTTTCCGAGTACACTTGGCCCCGGGACCAGTTGATTTTTGTCTGTGAGAATGTAATCGTTCCGAATCGTTCCGCGCTCGGGAACGAATCCCTGGACCGATTGCAGAGGTGGTTTCGGGAACGATTCACACCTTCCCGAGAACGGAAGGCGCGACATAAGTACGCGCTCGTGCTCAAAAGAGGAAGTGACGTAATTTAAGTTCGACTCCGTACACAAACAAACGTGGTTACTGAAGAATCTGTGTGAAGTGATGCCGAAGTATAGCATTTCCTAGAAATTTAGACAGACGAAAATATCCGGAGATAATCGGACACTACACATAAAACCCCCGATATTTACGGAAGTATCCGTAAGTATTTAGACGCGCGCGCGTACAGCAGCACTGAGCAATGCCGCGCGGAGTTAAACACAGTGCGGCTCGTGCGGCTCGTGCAGCACACAGCGCGCGCTGCGATACTGAAGTGAGGAAAAGATAAACAATAGAATAAAAACCATTCAGTGTGATCGAGTCGGAACCCCTCTGACCCACAACAACATCTACCTTCATCATCGGAACCGGACAGCGTGGAGCCTGGTCCAGCAGAGAGCCTGTGCGTGAGCGGTGAGTTCATATTAAATACTGTTAACTCCTGTTATTAACACTGTTAAAGAGAGTCTCATATTATCACCACATCTCCAGGTAACTGTCTGTGGATCTCGTGGTGACATTTAAATGCATATAATAAGATCTACAGGATGATCCTTTCACATTAGCTCACAGTAAAGTTCACTCTGAAGGCTCCTCATGTCTGCTCACTTTAAGGTCTCAGATCATTTCACTGTTCAGAAGAGCAGAATGTGATCAACTCCAGTGTTGTGCTTATGTAGCTATTAGAGTTACAGCTACTTTACGCCATACTCATATTTCATGTAGAACCTTCATGTATATTCTCCAACACATCTCAGAGACACTTATAAACACTGAGACGCTGATGAGACACATAAGCTCCACACACAGTTTCAGGTTATCTGTGATTGCGGTGACAAAATTGAAATGTTGGAAAAATTTAATTTGTACAAGCTGTTATGGTTGCAACTTTCAGCTAATTTTTTGTGTTTATACTTTCTTGCAGACAGGCACTGGAGGAAACACAGACTGAGACCTCTGACAGCAGCACAAGACCAGCTAACATCAGAAGAAAGAGACAAAACCTGACGTGCAGAGCAGGAGACTCATAATGCTGCATGAAATCTCAGATTTAGATGGAGGAGTTCTGACTACAGATACAGAGGAAGGAACAGCAAGAGATCGAATAGGATGTTGATGCAGACGATGGACCAACTGTTGTCTTCATTTCATTAACACACACCCTCTTGCTATGCAAGTACAAGTAAATATACAATATGCTACATTTTAATGTTTAGATTTTTTGTCCTATTTGACAGCTAATTTTGTTACAAAATGTACTTTGATTATATTTGTATTTAATAATGTTTAATAAAACCTTTTGCACTCTATCCAGTACTTTGTCTCTATTCCAAATCCCCCGACACTCATCTTGGATTTTATTCAAATTCAAATTCAAATTCAAATTTTATTTGTCACATACACAATCCTACACAGTACGATATGCAGTGAAATGCTTAGGCAACTGCCCTGACCTAAGAGAATAAAATAAAATTAAATAAAATATAAAATATAGAATATAAAATGTAAAATGTAAGAATATAAAAATATAAAATGTAAGTAGGTAAAAAAATTGAAATTGCACAAGTGGAAATAAAAATATTGAATATGCAGATATACAGTAAAGTGACATTTTAAATGATAAAGTGGCTTATGTGCATATTTAAGTGACGTGTGCATACTACCCATGAGTGGGCAGGTGTGCAGTGAGGACAAGTGTGCAAATGTCCTGAATGTCCAGAGTGTCCAGAGTGAGTGCAGAAGCATGTGTGGGTGTGCAAAATGGATCAGTACTGTGTGTTGTACTGATTAAGAGACCGTATCGCCTGCGGGAAGAAGCTCCTCCTCAGTCTCTCTGTGTTGGCCTTCAGGGAGCGGAATCGCTTTCCTGACCTCAACAGAGAGAACAGTCCATTGCTGGGGTGACTGAGGTCCTTCATGATCTTCCTGGCCTTGGTCCAGCACCGCTTGCTGTAGATCGAGTGCAGGTCAGGGAGCTCGGTGTGGATGATGCGCTCAGCTGATCGCACCACCCTCTGAAGAGTTCGTCTGTCCTGCATGGTGCTGTTCCCGAACCAGGACGTGATGTTTCCCGTCAGGATGCTCTCTATGGTGCAGGAGTAGAAGTTCCTAAGCACCTTGGAGGGCAGTCTGAAGTCTCTCAGGCGTCTGAGGTGGTAGAGACGCTGTCGGGCCTTTTTCACCACGGTGTTGATGTGACAGGACCAAGACAGGTCCTGCGTGATGTGTACACCGAGGTAACGGAAGCTGTCCACTCTCTCCACTGGGCTCTTGTTGATGACGGGGGTCTGGTAGTTCCTCTTCTGCTTTGTGCTGAAGTCCACTATCAACTCCTTTGTCTTGCTGACGTTGAGAAGGAGGTTGTTCGTCTGACACCAGTTCTCCAGATTTCCAATCTCCTTCAGGTAGGCCGTCTCATCGTTGTCAGTGATCAGGCCGACCACGACGGTGTCATCAGCAAACTTGATGATGGTGGTGGAGTTGGTAGTGGCTACGCAGTCGTGAGTGTACAAAGAGTACAGTAGAGGGCTCAGAACACAACCCTGTGGGGCTCCAGTGCTGAGGGTGATGGAGGCTGAGACATGTCCACCCATCCTTACTGCCTGTGGTCTCCCCGTTAGGAAATTGGAGATCCACTGACATAAAGATGAGCTGAGTCCCAGGTGCTCCAGCTTGGTAGTGAGTGTAGAGGGAATTATGGTGTTAAATGCTGAGCTGTAGTCGATGAAAAGCATTTTCACATAATTCCCCCTTCTAGTGTCCAGATGAGTGAGAGCAGTATGGAGTAGATGAGCGATGGCGTCATCTGTAGAGCGGTTTGAACGGTACGCGAACTGTAGTGGATCCAGTGTGTCTGGTAGTGAAGAGATGATGAAGTCTCTGACCAGCCGTTCAAAGCACTTCATCACCACTGATGTGAGGGCTACAGGTCGATAGTCATTGAGGGAAGCAGGATGTGGTTTCTTCGGAACAGGAACAATGATGGACTCTTTGAAGCATGTGGGGATCACCGACTGAGATAAGGAGAGGTTGAATATCTCTGTGAACACTGGTGCTAGCTGGTCTGCGCAGGCTCTGAGGACTCGACCTGAGATGCCGTCTGGTCCTGCTGCTTTCCTGGTGTTCACTCTCCTGAAGGCTCTCCTCACGTCATGCTCGGAGATGATAAACGCGTTTCCGGTGCTGGCAATGACTTCCTGTCTGCAGCCATTAGCAGCGCTAGCATTAGCAACGCTAGCGTCTTTAGCTGCAGCCTCGAAGCGAGCATAAAAGGTGTTCAGCTCGTCTGCCAGAGTCATGTCCGCGTTTGTCATACCGGATGTTGGAGCTTTATAGTCCGTTATTGTTCTTAGTCCCTGCCACAGGCTCCTAGAGTCACTCTGTTGGAGTTGTGACTCTAGCTTCCTCCCGTAGCGCTGCTTCGCTTCCTTCACCGCCTTCCGGACGTTATATGCCGCAGCCTTGTACATGTCCATGTTCCCCGAAGCAAGTCCCGCATTGTAGGCAGCAGCGCGAGATCTCAGAGCGTCGCGGATGGTTTTATCCACCCACGGCTTCTGATTGGGAAACGTTCTGATGGTCGTTTTCTGTACGGTATCATCCGCTAGTTTCCCGATGAATCCCACAACCGCTTCCGTAAACACGCTGACGTCATCGGAGCTGTTTCGGAACATGTCCCAGTCTGCGTCATCGAGTGCGTCTTGAAGCGCGGCCACCGATTGGTCCGTCCAGCGCGCGACCTCCCTCTGAACCGGAAGTTCCTGTTTAAGCCTTTGTTTATATTTTGGCATGAGGAAGATGGCGGCGTGGTCAGATTTCCCAAACGGTGGACAAGATTGTGCCTTGTAGCCGTCTTTAACTGGTGTGTAACAGTGGTCCAGTGTCCTTTCGCCCCTGGTCGGGCAGGTGATGTGCTGATGGAAGTTAGGCGCTGCACGTTTGAGGTTGGCACTGTTAAAGTCCCCCGCCACAATAAGCGCAGCGTCCCGGTGTTGTGTCTGGTGCTGTGTGAGTGCCTCATGCAGCTCGCATAAGGCAGTGTCCGTGTCCGCTTGTGGCGGAATATAAACGGCGCTGATTATGACCGATGTGAACTCCCGAGGAAGATAAAAAGGACGACATTTGATAGTCAATAGTTCCAGGTTGGGTGTGCAGGAGCGTGCGAGAGGAACAACGCTCGCGCTGTTGCACCAGCTGCTGTTCACCATTAAACACACGCCGCCTCCCCTTGTCTTCCCCGAGTCCCGTGTCCTGTCCATGCGGTGAACCGAGAAGAACTCGGCCGGCTGGATGGCGTGGTCCGGCACCGCTGGGTTCAGCCATGTCTCGGTGAAGCAGAGAAGATTGCAGTCCCGAATGTCTCTCTGGAACTTTATCCTGGCCCTGAGGTCATCGAGCTTGTTCTCCAGTGACTGGACATTGGCGAGCAGGATGCTAGGCAGAGGTGTGCGGTGTGCACGCGCTCTCAGCCTGTTCCTGACGCCGGCTCGTTTTCCTCGGGGCCGCCGCTTCGCGTCGCGTCCTTTGTTTACCCTCAGGATCTCACTCGGCCAGCTCGGATCCGGAGTTAAAAACGTCGAATTGTGAGTACATTGTAAACCAATAGAAATAAGAGTATCTCTATCGTACTTAATGCACTCAATGATGGTGAATTAGCCGGATTAAAGTTATTGAAAGTTAACTTAAAAAACGAAAACAAGGAAAAATAGGTCGGAGCAGTCGCGACGGCAGCCGACCTCACCGGCGCCATCTTGATAATATCATTTACAGTGTACATTTATTTTTACATTTACAAAAATACAATATAAACACACGGCACACAAAACATGTTAAACACTAAACATTGATGCATGGTGAGGTTTTAAATTAAATAGTTTCAGCATCTCGGCTAAGTTTGAAAATCTACACATAGCAAGGTAAGAAAAAAAGAGCACAAGCATCTCTCTTGTAGGACTGTTGTCTTCTTAATAGGAGGATTTAGTGTCCATTCCTGGTCTCTCCTGGTCACAGGGACATCCTGCCATCACACACCACCCCTCTCTAAACCCAGATGATCCTGAGGAGAACAGAAAAATGCATGATTAGATATTTATCATTTATTATATGTATCTATGTTATTTGTTGAACTTTATTCTAGCAGGCATTATATTTATTTGTAGTATGTATTGCATTTATTAATTGTTTACATCTGATTAATTTACAGTGTACATAAATACTTTATTTTTATGATAAAGTAAACATTTTAAATGTGCTATGATTAAAGAAAGTAATGTTTAATGATCACTTTATTTCTATTTGACTGGGAATCAGAAGAGAATGTAGACACACCTGATTCCTCACCTTACAGAGTAGAGATGTAAAGTCATTCCTCAGTGCTTCGTGCTGTGTCCGTGCAGCGCGCGCTCATTTCACCCTCTGAGTCGCGCGACAGATGTGTCAGTAGGCATGTTGTTTACAGTGCCGTTGTTTTTGTCATAAAAATAAAAACATCCACACGGAGCATTAACAGGTGTCTCACAGTTCATGACCCGAGTAGCGTTTCTTCTTCTTTCTTAGTTTTTTTTTTCCCCGCGAAAAACAAACCAACTACCTCTCTACCGCCACCTACTGTTTCCGGTTGTGTAAATAGGCAAGTGTCCCCGGGATCACAATCGCTATTACAGTGTGAACGCAGACCTGTGGGGGGATTGGGGAGGGGGAGAAATCGTGCTCGGGTACAGAACGGAACAGATCGTTACCAGTGTGAAAACGCCCCTAGTTAATCAGTGACAATCCAGAGCCCAGGCCAGGGAGCAGACAGACAGGCTAAACCAACCGTCTGCTAGCTGCAGAGAGTCGTCACTCAGGGTTCATCATATTGAGACTGTGTCTGTTCCCCGAGCTAAACATAAACATAAATTTAGAAAGACTCAGAAAGTCTGTTTTAGGAATTTAATTGACATAGATACCACAAACTCAGATCACACTGAATGCGCAGCCGGCACCTCTGATCTGAAGCTAGGACTGTTAAATATTAGATCTCTCGCATCTAAAGCAGTTATTGTTAATGAAATTATCACAGATCAGGAGTTTGATATATTATGTTTAACAGAAACCTGGATTAAACAGGACGATTATGTAGCTCTAAATGAAGCTAGTCCTCCTGGATACAGCTACATACACCAGCCTCGGCTAACTGGTAGAGGAGGAGGAGTCGCAGTTATTTATAACCATAATCTGTCTCTCGTACAAAAACACAGTTTTAAATCTAATGCATTTGAAGTTCTCTATAGTAACATAAAGTCAGCTCAGTCGATCCCGCTAATCATCATTTACAGACCCCCAGGGCCGTACTCGGAGTTTCTCTGCGAATTTGCAGATTTCCTCTCAAACCTTGTTGTTTCTGTAGACAAATCGTTAATTGTTGGAGACTTTAATATTCATTTTGAGAATCCAGAAGACCCTATGAGAACAGCATTCTTGTCCATACTGGACTCAGTAGGAGTAAATCAGTGTGTAGTAGGACCCACTCATAAAGCAGGTCACACTTTAGATTTAATATTATCCTTCGGATTAAGTATAGGAAATATAACCACAATTCCACAGTCTGAAGTTATCTCAGATCACTACCTTGTCTCGATTAAAGCGTGTCATAGTAATAATGTATGCACAGCACCGCGTTACCGCCTTAAACGTACATTTACATCAAATACCGCACAGAGCTTTATCAATAATCTTCCAGAATTATCAACTTTGATTGGATCGCCATCTGACTTCACAGAACTCGAACAGGCGAATGAATATCTAGAGTCAGCACTTCGTTATAGCTTAGATAATGTAGCTCCAGTTAAAAGGAAAATGATTAGAGATAAGAAACTCGCTCCTTGGTATAATGACCAAACACGTGCTTTAAAAAAAACCGCTCAAAAATTTGAACATAAATGGCGCCAAACTAAATTGTTAGTATTCAAAATAGCTTGGAAGGAGAGCATCCTGAACTATAAAAAAGCTCTCAGTGATGCTAGATCAACGTATCTCTCTACTCTTATAGAAAATAACAAAAACAACCCGAGATTTTTATTTAATACCGTAGCTAACTTAACTAAAAACAAGACCACTGCAGAAATCTCCACAACAACATCATGCAGTAGTGAGGATTTCATGAACTTTTTCAATAACAAAATTATAAATATTAGGCAAAAAATTCAGGCTTTAAAACCAGACAATTTGAATAATTCAGATGAACTAACCACATCACATCAGAACTTAGAACACTTTACTCCCCTTGAAGCGAGGGAACTAATTTCACTCATCTCTTCTTCAAAATCGTCAACCTGTATATTAGATCCTATACCGACACATTTTCTCAAACAGTACCAGCAATAATAGAACCCCTGTTGAAAGTAATTAACTGTTCACTCAATAGTAGGTATGTCCTGAAATCCTTTAAATTAGCCGTTATTAAACCGCTAATCGAGAAACCTGAGCTTGACCCCTGTCTGCTTTCTAATTACAGGCCGATATCAAACCTTCCCTTTATCTCTAAGATTTTGGAAAAGGTAGTATCACAGCAGGCGGCACGGTGGTGTAGTGGTTAGCACTGTTGCCTTGCACCGCCAGGGTCCGGGTTCGATCTTCACAGATTAGAAAATGTAGTAGGAATTAAGGGAACTGCCCTCTTGTGGCTCAGATCCTATTTGACTGATCATTATCAGTTTATAGATTTAGATGGTGACCATTCCTCATGTTCTCAAATGGAGTTTGGTGTTCCACAGGGTTCAGTTTAAGACCCACTGCTTTTTTCCCTTTACATGCTTCCTCTGGGCAACATAATTCGTAAACATGGTATTAGTTTTCATTGTTATGCTGATGACACACAATTATATGTCTCAGCAAAACCAGATGAGAAAAACCAGTTTGCTAAAATCGAGCAGTGTGTGCAGGATATACGAGATTGGATGTTAATTAATTTTCTTCTGCTTAATCCTGATAAGACAGAAGTTCTGGTCATAGGACCACAAGTAGCTAGAAGTAAGCTTTCTGATCACACTGTAACTTTAGATGGCCTTTCTGTTCCATCAAGTGCAACAGAAAAAGACCTCGGAGTGATTATTTATTCCAGCCTTTCGTTTGAAGCTCATGTAGATAATATCACCAGGATAGCTTTCTTTCACCTTAGAAATATTGCCAAGATAAGAAACATATTGTCACTAAATGATGCAGAAAAACTAGTTCATGCTTTTATCACCTCTAGGTTGGACTATTGTAACGCCTTACTGTCTGGTTGTTCAACTAGGTGCATAAACAAGCTTCAGTTAGTACAGAATGCAGCAGCGAGAGTCCTCACTAGAACCAGAAAATACGAGCACATCACCCCTATCTTATCTACACTGCATTGGCTCCCTGTGAAATTTCGCATCGATTTTAAGATACTACTTTTGACATTTAAAGCACTAAATGGTCTCGCGCCACAGTATTTGAGTGAACTGTTAGTGTCTTACGATCCGCCACGCCTACTTCGATCAAAGAATGCAGGCTGCCTGTCAGTACCACGTATTATTAAAACTACAGCAGGGGGCGGAGCTTTTTCTTACAAAGCCCCAAAGTTATGGAATAGTCTTCCTAGTAATGTTCGGGACTCAGACACAGTCTCAGTGTTTAAGTCTAGGCTAAAAACCTATTTATTTAGCCAAGCATTTTTGTAAATAAATGAACCTTAGGTAAAGGAGCAGATCTGGGGGACTCATGGACGTAGAGTATTCTGGTGAACTGGTATGTTTAGATGCTGTCCTCCCCACTCTCATTGATCACTCAGGTTTGTTGACGGTGAGGTGATTGGTTGCTTTACATCTCAGTTCCCCCTCATGTCTGTGTTTCCTTCTGGCTCCTCCCTTTTAGTTATGCTGTTATAGTTAGTCCTGCCGGAGTCCCTGCTTGCACTTTGCACTAAATATACATTCACCTTATACATGTTGACTGTGACCAGACCTAACTGCCATCTCTCCTTATTTTCTGTTCTCTCCTCTTCTCCTCTCTCTCTCTCTCCCTCGCTCCTTTCCCTCTCTCTGTCTCTCTGTCGAGCTATACATGTCACTCCTGAGTTGCCAGTGATCCAGACCCCTCTGCCCTCTGGACCCGTCTAACCCGTCCTGGAGTCCTGCTTCTGGTTGGAGATCTCGTCGCATGGATGCCCCGTGTGGTCTGCCTGGATTCGTGTGGTGGCTGGGGATGGTTTCCACAAAGACTTTTCTGTCCTCGACTGATGCAGACAGCTGTTCTCTGGGGCCCTGTGACTTCAGTTGTTCGATAGCTCAGGACTGGAATCCCCTACAGTCTACCTGAGCCTCCAGGAACAAACTGGACTCCTTTTAATTTTAATTTTAAACACATCTCCTGTTATACTGAACTTCCAGTACACAGTATGAGTGCTGATCAATCCCTGCTCTCCGTTATCACCCAGATGAGGATGGGTTCCCTGTTGAGTCTGGTTCCTCTCAAGGTTTCTTCCTATTACCATCTCAGGGAGTTTTTCCTTGCCACCGTCGCCCTCGGCTCGTTCATCAGGGACAATCTTATCATTTTGATTCATGCACATTGCATAAAAACTTACTTCTTTTTATTGTGTGTAGCTGCTTTGCGACAATGTCAATTGTTAAAAGCGCTATATAAATAAAATTGACTTGACTTGACCCTGACTCTCAGTGACGGGATTTACCTGACACACCTGTGTGACTTCAGCATCTACCAATCAGCAGAGGAGGAAACACACACACACACACACACACACACTGAGTGGAGAGAAAGCACAGGCTCAGGTAAGAGCATGCTTTAGATTTATAGTTTAGATTAAATACAGATTAATATGATATACACACATACTGTCTGTCTGTCCTTCTATGTTACTTTCTATCTATTTGCCTATTTATCTTTGTCTTTTTCTCTGTCTATCTCTCTGCCTAAGTGTCTGTCTTTGAGCTGCTCAAGCTTCTCCTGTTTCAGTGTTTGGTTACTAGTTTAGAAACTCTGCGTTGATGTCACACACAAACACCTCACTCAGGTTCACCCGAACCTCCGTCACACACAGTCAGCGAAACTGACACTGGATGGAAGTTAGGTTGTTCGTGGTGGTGTGTGTGTGTGTGTGTGTGTGTGTGTGTGTGTGTGTGTGTGTGTGTGTGTGTGTGTGTGTGTGTGTGTGTGTGTGTGTGTGTGTGTGTGAGATGTGAAGTGGAGAAACGTGAAAAACTGCATTCTTAAACTGTTCAGTGAGAGAGAGAGAAGACAAACCCCACATCAGTGTGACTCCTCCATGGACTTCCTCCACTTCACACGAGCTTACTCTTCTCTACAGGAGACTCCACCATCACACTGTCTAGACTTCTGTCTGTCTGTCTGAGTGGAGAGAAAACATCATGGGAAACCACGGAGCACCAGGTGTCTAGTGTGTGTGGTAGTGTGTGTGTGTGTGTGTGTGTGTGTACAGATATGGTGTAGACAGTCTAACTCCATGTACTTCACTGTCCTCATGTATAGTTTTCACGTTTCTGTACTTTACTTGAGGATATGTTTAACTGTTTAACACATACAGTACCTGCTCTTCTCCTGCACCACACACTTCTACATAGTGTTGCGTTGTGTTGCGTAACCACACTGGTGTGTGATGTTTAAAGCTGTAAAATGCTCCACCTGCTGGTTATTATGTGTAATTGCATGATTTGTCTTCCCTTCGTGAAACACTCGATCATGTAGCAGGTGTGAAATCAGAAGCAGGGATTGTTTCAGACACGGATGAAAACACACACACACACACACATAGAGAGAGAGAGAGAGAGAGAGAGAGAGAGAGTACAGTGTCTCTACAGTGAGTAGTAGCTCAGTATTTTTAATACTTACTGTAAGTACATTTTATGGTGTGAAATGTAAATGGAGAACTTTTATGTTTATTTGAGTGACACTTTACCTACAGTATCTCTATGAATCGTACAGACTGATATATCTAGATCCAGAAAATATGATCATATAACCCCAATATTATCATCCCTGCACTGGCTACCTGTTCAGTTTAGAATTAATTACAAAATAGCATTACTTACTTACAAGGCTCTAAACGATCTAGCTCCCACATACCTAACCAGTCTTCTGATACGTTACAATCCACCACGCTCCTTAAGATCAGAAAACTCCGGACTACTGGTAGTTCCCAGAATATCAAAATCTACAAAAGGAGGTAGGGCATTTTCATATTTAGCTCCAAAGCTTTGGAATAGCCTTCCTGACAGTGTTCGGGGCTCAGACACAGTTTCCCAATTTAAAAGTAGACTCAAGACGCGTCTCTTTAATCTGGCATACACATACAGTAATTAATTTCTTTACCTCATACTCCAGTACATCTATCCTGAATGGCAACCACGCTAATTCTTTTCACCTGCTCTTTATTTTTCCACCCATCCCGAGGCATCTGGAGATCGTGCCAGCTTCAGTAGACCGAGGCCGACCCTGCGAGGTTCCTGAGGCATCCAGAGAAGGACCTGCTCCAGCTGAATTCTTCTTCATGTTGGTTTGGATCTACACATGCTGCTCCTGAGCTCCCAGTGATCCAGACCCTCATCTGCCCTCTGCACCTGCTGACTCATCCCTGAGCTGAACTGGACTTTGTGTTCATTTAAATAACTTCTGTTATATCGAACTTTCATCTGCATAACACACATGATGTTCTACAATTTCTGTTATCTGTCATCACCCAGATGAGGATGGGTTCCCTGTTGAGTCTGGTTCCTCTCAAGGTTTCTTCCTATTGCCATCTCAGGGAGTTTTTCCTTGCCACTGTCGCCGTCACCCTTGGCTTGCTCATCAGGGACAATCTCATTATCTAGACACATTTTTCTTACACATATATACATTTCCATAAGTCTTCTTTTCATTTTCTTTTCATTTCTGTGAAGCTGCTTTGAGACAATGACCATTGTTAAAAGCGCTATAGAAATAAAATTGAATTGAATTGAATTGATATTCAGTTAAATCCTTACACACCTGCCCATGAACTAAAAGAAATATTTCTCTGTGATTTAAACAAATTGCACTGGAAAGAACAATTAATTGGTCTGGAAATCAGCTTGCGGAGACGAGAAGGTGAGGAAGAGTGAGACCTACTGGTGCTGCTGATCTAACCTACTGGATTCCCACTACCCTTTAACCAGGAAGAAGAAGACGGAGTCAGACAGCGGTGAAGAAGAACCTGATGGATCCAGAACCCTGTTCTGTCCTCTTCCCACGGTTCTGATCCGTCACAGAGACACGCAGGAGAGCCGTGTGAGAGCGTTTCTGCAGACGTAGTCAGAGTAAAATAAAAACCCTGCAGCTCACGTGTGTGCTTTCACCTGTAGATAGAAATACTAATAGTGTATAAGTATGAGTGAGTGTGTCTGTGTGAGTAAGAATGAGAGAACGATGTCGCCACAGTGTTTATCCACACGCTGATCATTACACCTGTTAATCAGTCATTCTCACAGCATCGACTTTGTCCCCCCGTCCCCGTCCCCCCGTCCCCCCCCACTCTCTCTCTCTCTCTCTCTCCAGGAAAAGTCAGTAACTTAAACAAACGAAACCTTTGAAGATCCTCCGTTTTGTTGCTGTCCTGTCCTACACCTGTCTTGTACAACTGATTAGACAATCAGACGTCTGATCACAGAGAGAAAAGAGAGAAAGAGAGAGACAGAGAGACGAAGAGGATCCACACACATGCGCAGATGGAGGAAATAGTGTTTGCAGACCTTCACGAGGAACCGTCAGGAGGACGATGGACAGATGAAAGACAGGACTCGGAGGAAGCGGTGAAGGATAGCGAGGAGTGGACGGCGAGTCTGGAGAGCAGGACGGAGAGCGAGAGACAGCTGGACGGAGGACAGGAGAGATGGAGGGATGAAGATGGGTCGCTGGCTGATGATGAAGATGAAGGTGATGACGACGACGATGATGATGAAGGACCTCGGATGAGTTTCAGTCCTCTGGTGACGGTTGGGAGGAAAACGGCTGAAAACCAGGCAAAGTGGTGTGATGTCAGAGACGGTGATGTCACCAAGCCGAGGCCTCAGAGCCGTGAGCAACAACTTCCTGTTTATTTATTGATTGATTGATTTGTTTGTTTGTTATATCTACATTTAGAGTGGCTTGCAAACCCCTTGAACTCTTCCACATTTTGTCCCGTTACAACCACAGACGTAAATGTATTTTTTTACTTTATGTGAACATAGATTGGCACATAACTGTGAAGTGGAAGGCAAATGATCAGTGACAAGTGTGACGTGCATTAGTATTCACCCCCCTGAGTCAGTACTTTGTTGTTCACTGTATTTCCAGCTGCGGGTCTTTGGGTCGTGTCTCACCAGCTCTACAGAGTGAAAGTTTTGCCTGAAGTTCAGTCAGATTGGATGAGGAGCGTGTTACAACCTGCAACATGTGGGGTGCAGTGTGTGTAATTTATGTGTCTGTGTTGCTGCGCTTCGTAGCGTGTGTGTATTTTGTATCCAGGTCGCGCGCCGATCTGGATCCACTCCAGATTTTCCAACTGCCACTACACCGGCAACTGCCTGACCTCCACACGTGCGCTTCCGCCCTGAGTGACGTCATCAACCAATTATAAACCGGAGAGAGACGCGGGAACGGGGAGGCGTGTAGGCGAAGTGTTGGTTGTGTTGGAGAGTTTTGTTGTGATAGTGAAATTTTGAGATTGGATTGTGTATTCTGGTTTTTGACTTTTGGCTTCCATTTTGACTTTGATTCTTGCTTTGTCCTTTTGGTTTGTTTGCTAGCTCTTTGTAGATACTGTCTTTGTTTTGTTTGTTTGTTTGAATTCACTGTATGTTTGTGCACTCACCGGTAGTAGGGGTGTGGCTGCCCATTATTTTGGGGAAAGGGTTTTTTGTTCACTGTTTTTGGTTTAGGAAGATAGGGAAGGCATCTGTATTTTTGTTTGTGTTTTGTTTGCTAGGTAAGCAAGCTGCTAAAATACAGATACCTTTTTGTTTATTATTTTGGCCTGGGTCCACCCTGAAGCTAAGTCTGGTGTTGTGTTTGTGTGTTTATTTGCATGTGCTATTGGTCAAGCAATACAAACCTCACTTGTTTATAAATTACCATATCTGTCTTGTTCTTTGTTCCATTACACCACTTTGTTCCACACTCACCAAACAGTTTAAAATAGAACCCGAACCAATCATTTGCTGTACGGCCCAACCCTAGACTGGGACGTAACAGAAGTGGGGGCTCATCCGGGATTATCACAAAAGACTATCAATTATAGCATTATATTGAGAGTTTCAGCTGTTGTGAGTAATTTCCCATTTCAAGATGGCTGCCTTTGATTTGACCATGTTCACTCTTTGTCCTACTTTAGAGGAATTTGATAAATGTAGGAAGGATGATCTTCTCCTGATAGCTGATTTCTTTAATATTTCGGTTTCCAAATCAGCTAGTAAAAAGGTGGTTAAGGCCACAGTCTATGAGGCACTTGTGGCTGAACAGGTCTTACCTGAGCGGGATGTATCTGAGGGAGTTGGTACTCAACCTCTCCCAAGGGCCTATCCCACTAGAACAGTAGCAGGACATGGGGAGGAATTGGGGGCTGTTCGACCTGAACACCCGACCGATTCAGTGGACCCTGTTTTGCAACTGGCACTGAAGGAGCTGGAATTGAAAATTAAACGGCAGGAGTACGAGACGCAGTTGCTGCGCATTCGGGAAAGGGAGTTGGCCGCTGAGGAGAAGAAGCTTGAGCTGGCTGCTCAGAGTCGGAAGCCTGTGCCGCTGCCACGAAAGTTTGGTTCTCCCGCAGCAGTCTCCCCTAGTCCTGTTGGGGCTGATGTCTCCAGTGCCCAGGCGTCACCACTTGCTCCACTCCAGTCCTCATCGGTAAGCCAGCCTGTTTTCGATGTCAGCCGACATGTGGGTCTAGTGCCTTTGTTTAGAGAAGAGGAGGTTGATTCGTATTTCGCTGTGTTTGAAAGAATTGCGACCACATTGAATTGGCCAAGAAGTATGTGGACACTGTTACTGCAGTGTAAATTAACAGGGAAAGCACAAGAAGCATGCTCTGCTCTTTCTTTGGAACAGAGTCTTGATTATGACGTGGTTAAAGCTGCAATTCTGCGTGCTTATGAGCGTGTGCCTGAAGCATACAGGCAAAGTTTTAGGAATCTGGTCAAACCAAATAGCCAAACGTTTGTGGAATTTGCTCGGGAGAAGTGCTTGCTCTTTGAAAAGTGGTGTTCGGCTAGTAACGTGAGAAGTTTTGAGCAGCTTAAAGAACTAATGTTACTAGAAGAGTTCAAGTCTTGTCTTCCAGAACAGCTCGTGGTGTATTTAAATGAACAGAAGATCGATGTGTTGTCTAGAGCTGCTGTCTTAGCTGATGAATTTGTGTTGACTCATAAGACTGTGTTTAATATGCCTGCATCTCATACTAACTCTTCCTTACGCAAATTAAAGTCACGTAACACAACTGCTCAGGTTCGCTCTCCGTTTAGGTCTTCGCCTGAAACCCGTGAATGTTATTATTGTCACGAACAAGGTCATTTAATTGCCTCCTGTCCAATGTTAAAGCGTAAGGTTGCTCGTCAGCAAACTGCTAGCAAAAAGGTAAATGCTGCAGAGCTGCTAGATAAGTCAGTTTCACAGTCTGTTGGTGAGTCTGTGTGAGTCTTTCATATCCTCGGGATATGTATCATTAGGGGCTGGTCAGACAAGAAACCCCATTAAAATTTTGAGGGATACCGGTTCTGCTCAATCGTTCATTTTGGAGAATGCATTGCCCTGTTCAGAATCTTCTTATTTAGGGAGTGATGTGTTAATTCAAGGTATTGGCATGACTGTAATTCGTGCGCCTTTACACAAGGTATATTTAGAAACCAAAGGTTTTTCGGGTTTTGTTAAAGTTGCGGTCCGTTCAGCATTGCCAGTCAGTGGCGTTTCATTCATTCGAGGGAATGATATTGCAGGAAACCAAATTATGTCACTTCCAGAGGTTGTAGCTGAACCAAGTGATTGTCCAGAGTTAGAGGCTCAGATGTCTTCTGTGTTTCCTGCTTGTGTGTTAACACGTGCTCAGCAAAAGAAACTGGGTGATGTGGTAGATTTGTCTGACTCTTTCCTATGTCAGGAGGAAACAATTGAGGAAAACATGCCTCAACTTAACCCCTGTGTGAAATCTAGTGACATTTCCAAGGCTACTTCCAAACTAGATGATGAACTCCACATAACTCGTGTGCAGCTGGCAATGGCTCAGAAGGCAGATCCTTCGCTAACTCATTGTTTGGAGACTGCAGTGGAGAAAGGGGAGCTGGAGAAGCACCCAATTGCTTATTTTATTGAAAATGGAGTTTTAATGCGAAAGTGGTCACCCCCTCATTCTTCTGATGGGTGGCGTGATGTATTTCAGGTTGTAGTCCCTTAAGAATTCCGTGGCCAAGTTCTCATGTTGGCTCATGACCATCCCTGTTCTGGTCATATAGGCATACGCAAAACCTACTCGCGGGCTTTGAAGTATTTCATATGGCCTGGTATGAAAAGAGATGTCGCTCAATACTGCAGGTCTTGTCACACATGTCAAATCGTGGGTAAGCCAAATCAAACCATTCCTCCTGCACCCTTGAAACCTATTTCAATTGAAACTGAACCCTTTGAAAGGGTTATCGTTGATTGTGTTGGTCCTCTGCCGAAAACGGGCTCTGGAAATTGCTATTTGTTAACGCTAATGTGTGCCGCAACACGTTATCCAGAAGCTATTCCTATGCGCACTCTAAAGTCAAAGACAGTTATTAAAGCTTTGATTAAATTTTGTACTACCTTTGGTCTTCCCAAGTGTATCCAGACTGATCGTGGCTCTAACTTCATGTCACGGTTGTTTTCTCAGGTAGTCAGAGAACTCCAAATAGATCATCAGGTATCTAGTGCATATCATCCAGAGTCACAAGGGGCTTTGGAACGATTCCACCAGACTTTTAAAACAATGTTGCGTGCCTATTGTGTGGAAAATAAAAAAGACTGGGATGAAGGGGTTCCTCTCTTATTGTTTGCTGTTCGTGATGCAGTACAAGAATCCTTAGGATTCAGCCCATCAGAACTTGTGTTTGGACATGCTATTCGGGGTCCCTTAAAGGTTTTGCAGGAACAGTGGTTGGCTCCATCACCGATTTCCCAACAGAAATCCATTGTAACCTATGTTCGTACTCTCAGGGAACGCTTGCAATCAGCAAGAGCTACTGCGTGCCAAGCTTTGAAATCTTGTCAGGACCAAATGAAGACACGGTGGGATCGTAAAGCTGTCTCCCGTTCATTCAGTGAAGGAGAACAAGTATTGGCTTTATTACCCATCCCTGGCTCTTCCCTTCAGCCAAAATTTAGTGGTCCATACAAAGTAAAACAAAAACTCAGTCCCACTAACTATTTGCTTTGTACCCCTGATCGCAAGCGTAAGACTCGTGTTTGTCACATAAACTTGCTTAAGAGATATAATGTTCGCACATCCTCTCCTGACTCAGAACTAAGTTCGTCTGTGATACCTGTACCTGCTGCATCAATAGAAGTTAATGTAAGCCCTGCTGAATATTTTCCTGAAGTAGATGAGCTTGACTTTGGTGGAAATGGTGTGTTCTCAGCTCGCTTGTTAAATTCAGATGCGTTGAATCAATTACCAGAAAAATTAGCAAATTTGCCCAAAGCATCTCAAGCTGATGTCATAGCCCTGATTCAGAAATTTCCCAACCTATTTTCTGATGTTCCCTCTCGGACATCTGTTCTTGAGCATGATATCGATGTGGGTGAACATGCTCCAATTAAACAACACCCATATCGTTTAAATCCAACAAAGCGTGCAGTTATGAAGAAGGAGACCGACTACCTAATTGAGAATGGGCTAGCTGTCCCTAGTACAAGTCCATGGAGTTCCCCCTGTATTTTAGTACCTAAGTCAGATGCCTCATTTCGTTTTTGTACAGATTATCGGAAAGTCAATGCTGTAACAAAGCCCGATGCTTTTCCTCTTCCTAGGATGGAAGATTGTGTTGATTGTGTGGGTGCAGCCAAATTCACTAGTAAGCTGGACCTTTTAAAAGGATATTGGCAGGTCCCTCTTACACCTCGTGCATCCGAAATTTCAGCTTTTGCTACACCTGATAATTTTTTGCAATATACAGTAATGGCCTTTGGACTCCGAAATGCTCCTGCTACTTTTCAGAGACTCATGAACCTTGTCTTGGGGGAGGTCTCCAATTGTGCTGTCTACCTGGATGATGTCATTGTCTATTCTGATACTTGGGAACAGCATCTGCAGATGCTAGAATGTGTGTTTAAACGATTCTCAGAAGCCTCACTAGTTCTTAACTTGGATAAATGTGAATTTGGAAAAGGTGTGGTAACCTACCTTGGTAAGGTAGTTGGACAGGGTGTAGTGAAACCTGTAGATGCTAAGGTCCAATCCATTAAGCAATTTCCCATCCCAAAGACGCGTCGTGAGCTGCGACGTTTCTTGGGTATGGCTGGGTATTATCGTTGTTTCTGTAAGAATTTCTCTGATGTGGTGTTGCCTCTCACTAACCTACTCCGCAAGGATGTTATCTTTCAGTGGTCCTCAGAGTGTCAGCGTGCATTTGACTCCGTCAAACTCCTGCTATCTAGTTCTCCAGTACTTGCTGCTCCTAATATGAGTAAACCTTTTAAACTAGAAGTGGATGCTAGTGGTACTGGGGCTGGAGCAGTGTTGCTTCAGGAGGATGATCGTGGGATCGATCACCCCATTTGTTATTTCTCCAAGAAATTTTTGAAACATCAGCTTAACTATAGCACCATCGAAAAAGAAGCATTAGCATTATTAATGGCTATACAGCACTTTGAAGTCTACATTGGTGATAGTTCAGCACCTGTACAAGTTTTTACGGATCACAACCCCCTAGTTTTTCTTCACCGCATGTGTAACACCAACCAACGACTGATGCGTTGGTCTCTCATTGTTCAGGGTTTCAATCTGATGATTTCTCATAAAAAGGGAACCCTAACCTCTCGCAGCCGGAGCTCTAGAGAGAGCTGATTGGCCGAGCTCTCTCAGAGGGGAGGGATGAGAGGTACATAGTGCTCCTACATTAATCACGGCTCTACAGCCAGTCAGGGGCGTCTGTGAGCTCGCGCAACGGAGGGAGCGGATAGCGCTGTCCTCCGAGTGTGTTACGCCGCCCCCAACGGTGCGCGAGCGAGCAGTTCGAAAAGATGCGGTCGGCTGGCGTCACGTGGTTCGGAGGAAACACGCGATAGTCTTCGGCCCTCCCGGCTGAGTGGTAGTAGTAGCCTTAATGTGGGAGCCCCCTAGTGACGGGGAGGAATTGGACACGACTAAATTAGGGAGAAAATCGGGGAAAAAATCAAAAAAAAAAAAAAAAAAAGGGAACCCTAAAAATACTTGCAGATACCTTATCTCGTAGTTAAGAAAAAGAAAAAAAATCTGGTTTTGTGAAATTCAGTTTAGGTGAACTTAGAAGTTCACATTTATGGGGGGGGGAATGTTACAACCTGCAACATGTGGGGCGCAGTGTGTGTAATTTATGTGTCTGTGTTGCTGCGCTTCGTAGCGTGTGTGTATTTTGTATCCAGGTCGCGCGACGATCCGGATCCACTCCAGATTTTCCAACTGCCACTACACCGGCAACTGCCTGACCTCCACACGTGCGCTTCCGCCCTGAGTGACGTCATCAACCAATTATAAACCGGAGAGAGACGCGGGAACGGGGAGGCGTGTAGGCGAAGTGTTGGTTGTGTTGGAGAGTTTTGTTGTGATAGTGAAATTTTGAGATTGGATTGTGTATTCTGGTTTTTGACTTTTGGCTTCCATTTTGACTTTGATTCTTGCTTTGTCCTTTTGGTTTGTTTGCTAGCTCTTTGTAGATACTGTCTTTGTTTTGTTTGTTTGTTTGAATTCACTGTATGTTTGTGCACTCACCGGTAGTAGGGGTGTGGCTGCCCATTATTTTGGGGAAAGGGTTTTTTGTTCACTGTTTTTGGTTTAGGAAGATAGGGAAGGCATCTGTATTTTTGTTTGTGTTTTGTTTGCTAGGTAAGCAAGCTGCTAAAATACAGATACCTTTTTGTTTATTATTTTGGCCTGGGTCCACCCTGAAGCTAAGTCTGGTGTTGTGTTTGTGTGTTTATTTGCATGTGCTATTGGTCAAGCAATACAAACCTCACTTGTTTATAAATTACCATATCTGTCTTGTTCTTTGTTCCATTACACCACTTTGTTCCACACTCACCAAACAGTTTAAAATAGAACCCCGAACCAATCATTTGCTGTACGGCTCAACCCTAGACTGGGACGTAACAAGCGTCTGTGAGCAGCAACTTAAGTCCTGCCACAGATTCTAAATTAATTTAGGTCTGGACTTTGACTGGTCCATTCACATGAATACGCTTTGATCTAAACCCTTCCACTGTACCTCTGGCTGTGTGTTTATGGTCGTTGTCCTTCACCCAGTCTCAGGTCTTTTGTAGAACAGGTTTTCTTCTAAGATTGCCCTGTATTTGACTCCATCCATCTTTCCATTAACTCTGACCAGCTTCCTTACTGAGGAAAAGCGTCTCCACAACGTGATGCTGCCGCCACCATGTTGGTTTTCCACCACACATAGCATTTTCCTTTAAAACCAAAAAGTTCAACTTTGGTCTCACCTGACCAGAGCACCTTCTTCCACATGTGTGCTGCCTCTTGGCTGCTTCTCTGATTAATGCTGGTGGACGTCCATGTCTTGGTAGGTTTGCAGTTTGCAGTTTGCCGTACTCTTTCTCAGATGATGGATTGAACGGTGCTCCATGTGATGTTTAAAGCCAGATTTTTTTTTATAACCTCACCCTGCTTTAAACCTCTCCACACCTTTATCCCTGACCTGTCTGATGTGTTCCGCAGGCTTCATGGTGCTGTTTGTTCACTAATGTTCTCTTACAAACCTCTGAGGGCTTCACAGAACAGCTGTATTTATACTGATATTAAATCACACACAGAGCTGGACTCCAGTTTCTAATTAGGAGACTCCTGAAGGGGATCGGTTCCACTGGATTTTAGGTTGGAGGATCAGAGTAGAGGGGGGTGAATATAAATGCACATAGCACTGTTCAGAATTTTGTTTGTCAAATATTTTGAAAACCATTAATTATTTTATTTCCACTTCACAATTGTGTGTCACTTTGTGTCGTCTGTCACATAAAACCCAATTATTGTGTTTGTAACGTGACAACATTTGGAAAAGTTCAAGGGGTGTGAATACTTTTGCAAGGCACTGTAGTCTCTATTGTTTTTAAAATCTGTTTTCTGCCCCCCCCCCCCTTCTCTGTGTGTCTCTCTGTCTCTCTCCCTCTCTCTCTGTGTGTCCCTCTGTGCATCTCTCTCTCTCTCTCTCTGGGTCTCTCTGGGTCTCTCTGTGCGTCTCTCTCTGTCTCTCTCTCTCCCTCTTTGTGTGTATTTCTGTGTCTCTCTCTTCTGTGTCTGTGTGTGTCTCTCTGTCTCTATCTCTCTCTCTGGTGCATGCAGGGAGGTGGTGTGAGAGCAGCGTGTGGAGTGTGGTGTGAGAGCCGATAAGCGTTTTCCAACTTGTTTGGAAACTTTCTAACACTTTTGAGCTTTTTTTCTTTTCAAAAAAGCACAAAAAAATCATATATTAAATATATTAAACATCTATAAACAGCCGCGCACACGGTGTTATTAGTTTAACCCGCTGGTGTGTGGAGCTGTTGATCTCGTGACGGGGTGCAGGGATGGCGGCTCACCCGAGCAGTGCAGCCCGTCCTCTCTCACTCCGTCACGGGGTGCGCTGCGAGGTGAGCGCCGTGGTGTCGGTGGAGCAGGTGTTGTTGGCCGTTGGGGAGTATATCGGGTGTGAGAGCATCGTGTCCGCGTCGAGGATGAACAAGGCCGTGGTGGTGTTCGTAAAGGAGAGGGAGCTCGTGCATCAGCTGATTGAAAACGGAATAAAGGTAAGTGGAGAACTTTATTCCGTTACTCCGCTGGGTGCAACAACAATGAAGGTCACCGTGTCGAACATTCCCCCGTTTATCCCCGATGAGGATATAGAGAGGGAACTGTCTCGATTCGGTAAGATAGTGAGCAGTATGAGAGTGGTGTCTCTGAACTGTAAAAACCCCGCGCTGAGGCACGTCGTCTCCTTCAGGCGTACAGTGCTCATGTTCCTGACTGAGTCCACTCTGGACATCTCATTCAGAGTCACTCATGAGGGAAAGTCATACATCCTGTACGCCAGCACTGGGAGCATGAGGTGCTTCGAATGTGGAGACATCGGGCACAAAAAGTTCAGCTGCCCACATAGAGCACAGGCCAGGGAGGAGGCGGGGCCTAGTGGGGTCAGGGCAGTGGTGCAGGATGGGGAGAGCTCCAGTGTGGAGCAGACTGGTGGTGTAATGGTGCATGATGGTGGTGTAATGGTGCAGGATGGTGGTGTAGTGGTACAGGATGGTGGTGTAATGGTGCAGGATGGTGGTGTAGTGGTACAGGATGGTGGTGTAGTGGTGCAGGATGGAGTGAGCTCCAGCATGGAGCTCACAGGTGGTGTAGTGGCCGACATTGGACGGAGCGAGCTCCAGTGCGGAGCAGTCAGGTGCTGCAGAGAGGCAGGATAGGGGCCAACCCACGGTAGAGAGCAATGTTGTGACTGATGGTGAGCAGATAGGAGCACGAACAGACAGTGAACAGGTGACAGTGAAAAACAAACGTGGGAAGCTAAATGATGGGTCACACAAGGAAAAAAGGGCTAGTGAATGTGGAGAGGTGGAGAGGGCTGGAGCAAAAAGAATTACACGGACCACACAGAAAAATCTAGATCTAGCAGGGGGCTCAGACACTGTAGGAGAACCAGTCTCATTGTGGGGGTTAAATAGCATGAGTGGGGCAAGTAATGTGGAAGAAACTTCATCACTCCTAGAACAAGATGAAGATTTAATAGATGAGGAGTTTGAAGAAGACAGATTTTCTGATATATCGGATATCAGTGTGTCTCGGTTTGGGGGAGAACACCAGCTCTATACACTGTGTAGCAGGATGAGCTGTGGCTTCATCATGTGTATTATCTTGGTTAGAGGGATGCCTTATTCATAACAGGTTGCACTGTTTTATATATACTGCCATAACCTCGGTTGAAGGACTTCCGAGTCACCTGGGTAGTGTTTCAGATCATTTCAGCACTAGCCAATCAGCTCGTCTGTGGGCTGCTATAAAGGTGGTGGAAGAGTGCTTTTTCTCACGTAGAGCGCCCGCCCCTTTTTGTTGTGTACCTGACTTCCGGTTTGCCACAGGTAAGAATGCTCCTCGCAGTCGCTTAGCTACGCTTATGGACTGTGGTACTCAATCAAATGGTTTTTAGGTTTCCTCTGGACTCGTTAATGGTGAGGTCTTCTCCTACTAATCCTCCTTTGTAGAGTGCACGCGCGCTGTTTAGTGCGCCTGACTTTCGCTTTCATATCAGGTATGGATGCTTGTTGCTACCTCTTGTCTATGCTAATGGACAGAGGCAATCGTTTAAATTGGTTTGAAGAGTCATTTCGGGTTTCTCGACAGTGATTTCCCTTACTGCTGACTCTCCTTTGAGTAGAGTGCACATCGCTTCGTTGCACGTCTGATTTCTGCTTCCGTCTCAGAGCGCATGCCTTTTTGCTGCACGCCGAACTTCTGGTTTTGTTTCAGGTATGAACGCTATACACTAATTTCTCCATGACTATGGCTTCGGGTACTTATTGTTGCCTGTTCTAGTTCCACTTAGACTTTTGGGTTCCTTTTTGAACAACATTGCCCTTCTGGTGTCGGTAAGTGGCTCGTTTCCTGTACTTCCTGGTTGTAACCAGGATTGCTAGTGGTTGTTCATCTAACATTTTGGGAACAGGTATGTACTTTTTATTTAGTCCATTCATAATTCTCTGTGGTATGTACCTGTTGATTTTGTTTCATTCTGATTATAGAAACTGTGGGTGCTGCAGATGTGTGCATGAACGCTGCTGTTTTGTCTTATTTTTTGTTTCGCTTTGCTTGGTTTTGTCTTACTTTTTGTTTTGCTTTGTTTCATTCTGTTTTGCTGCTTTGCTTTGTTTTGTCTTACTTTTTGTTTTGCTTTGTTTCATTTTGTTTTGCTCTTTGCTTTGTTTTGCTTCATTGCTTGGCTATATTAACTTTGCTTAGCATTAGCTTGTCTTGCCATTGCTTTGTATTAACTCTGCTTCGCATGAATATTGCTTTGCATGAGTACTGCTTCTTTTGTTTTATGAGTTTGTTTTTGCTCTACTGTTGGTGGTTAAATATCTGCATTATGCCTCACTGCTATGTTGCATGACTTGCTTTGTTGGCGGGTTGCTTTGCCATATTGCTGCTGTGCATGCATTTCTGGCTGAGAACTTGTTTTCAAATTGTAAGTTGTTTCTCTCTTTCTCTCTCTCTTCTTTCTATTGTGCTGGTTGTATGTATTTTAATCACATTTCCAAATCTTGTAGAGCTGTGAGCTAAGGTTGGTGGCAGTGTGACGTGTTGGAGGTTTGTTTCCCTTTCCCGTTTGCGTGTTGGTCACTCGCTTGTGTCGATTGTCACAGTGAATTGTGTGTGGGGGTGTGATTCACGTGTGTTTGGGGTGACTCTTGCTGGGATATTCATCCCCTTCTCTCTTCTAGTCTGCCATCCACTGGTAAGCTCCAGCTCCAAGTGGATGATTTGTAGATTTTAATGTGCATCATTTTAGTGTAGTAGTTCCTTGATGATGTAACTATTTTTATTATTGTTGTGAACAAATTTTGAATTGCTATATTGTGTATGATTGTCTGAGTGAATAAATGTTTGTGTACGAAATCCACGCCTCTTGCCTGTTCAGTGAACGAACCTGGGTGCCTTAGTTAATTTAATAACTAGGGTTGTTTATTTCCTTGGGTGCAATTCCCAAGGTGGCGTAATTGGCTACAGTTGTTAAATCAGGGGATCGGCGGCGTTTGAGCCAGCCCCCTTCACCTCGCCACAATCTGGCGTAATCGGCAGGATCCCTAATTTTGAGCAAAGGCGTGGTTCGTTCATGTTCGTTTATTTCCTCCTGTACTTATTAAATAAATTTTTTTGTGAAACTTATTCTATTGTGAGGCAAAGCAGCAGTGTTCAGCAAGGGACCTTTAATTAGTGGGGTGAGATCTTCTCTTGTGTGAGTGTTTTGGAGGCTTAAATTTTGATTGGATTCTGGCCATGGAGGACGAATTACAGGAGCTGAGGAGTTTGGTTGCTCAGCTGAGGGCTGATAATGAACAGCTCCGCCAGGAACGAGTTTCTGCCACTCCAGAGTCCAATGTTGTGCCTTCTACTTTGCAGTCTCTTCCTCAAACAGGTAATGTTTCTTCACTCCCTAGTGTCCCTATAACGGAGCGATTGGTTTTCGTAGCTCGGGATAGACGGTGTCCAATGTTTAGGGGGAAATGCGGTGTAGGGTTAGATGAATGGCTTGAGGAGGTACGAGCTTGTATGAGGGTTCGCCATTTGTCCGTTAGAGATCAAGCATTTTTCCTATTCGATCACTTAGAGGGGGAAGCCCGTGACGAGATAAAGTATTGTTCCACTGTTGATAGAGAGGACCCCGAGAAGGTTATTTCAATACTGCAAGAGCTGTATGGGTGTTCTCAGTCTTATGTAGCTCTGCAGGAGGCCTTCTTTTCTAGAAGACAGCTAGAAGGGGAAACCTTACAGGAGTTTTCACTAGCATTAATGAGCCTTATGGCGCGGGTAAAGCAGTGTGCCCCGACTACCATGTCTAATGCTGATGTCCTGTTGAGGGATCAATTTGTGGAGCATGTTTTGGATGGTGCTTTGCGTCGTGAGTTGAAGCAGATGGTACGCCGACAGCCTGGTGCTACTCTACTGGAGGTTAGAGGTGAAGCAATTAGGTGGGAACAAGAGGGTCTCCCTAGCGGCGTGCGAGGTCGCAGTCATTCCGTTCCATCAGTATTGGGTCTTCAGTATGGGATTCAGAATAGGCCTAGTAGTGTGGCGCATGCTCCTCCAGCAGAGCTGGATGAGTTAAAGGAGTTGTTGAAATGTCAGCAGGAGCAATTGAAAAGTCAGCAAGAGCAGTTGCAGCAGCTTGCTCATAGCATTGCTCGGTTACAGCCTTCTCATCAGCGTAGCCGTTCTCCCCGCAGAGGCCTTGTGTGCAGACGCTGTCAACAACCTGGCCACTTTGCAAGAGAGTGTGATGGAGTGCGTGCTCCCCCTCGGTCTTATTCATCCCATGTCCCTACTGCAGCTGAGAGACTGTCCCTTCCAACGCCGGTGTCGGAAAACTAGCACCCACCGCGCTGCAGAGTCACAGTTCGGAGGGGTATTTAATTGGCTCACAGGCCGCCCCTAGAAGTTTAGGCGGTACTTCCGCCTTGGTGTCATCCTGTCCACACCTTGATATAATCTTGGGTGGAGTTAAAGTATCATGCTTGCTAGACACAGGTTCGATGGTGTCCACAATTACGGAGAGCTTCTTTCATGAAAATATCCAGCCTTTGGGTCAGGAGCGTCTTCAGTCATGCCATTGGCTGCAGCTTAGGGCTGCTAATGGGTTAGCTATTCCATATATTGGTTATTTGGAATTGGACGCGGAGCTGTGTGGTAAGGTAATGCAGCAATGTGGAGTGCTGGTAGTTAAAGATCCTCCTGGGGGTAGCCAACCTCAAGTGCCCGGTGTTTTGGGGATGAACATCATCCGCCGGTGCTATAAAGAGCTTTTTGGGGAGCATGGTTTGGCTTTGTTTGATTTGTCCTCTGTTTCAGAGGCTCCAGCATCTGTTATACAGGCGCTGCAGCAGTGTCATGAGTCCCGTGCTTCGTCTACCTATGAGCTTTCTGGTAGGGTAAGGGTTCAAGGTAGCAGGACTTGTCGGATCCCAGCAGGAGCTATGAAGTTGGTCGCGGCCACCTGCTCTGACCAGTACTCGGGTTGTACTGTGCTATTTGAGCCACCGGATTCTGGTTTGCCGGCTGGACTTTTGGCATCTCCTGCCATAGTACAGGTGACAAGAGGTACGGTTTCGGTACCAGTTGTTAATGTAAGTTCTACTGAGGTGGTGCTGTATCCTCGTGTGATGGTAGGTACCCTCCATCCAGTTCATATTGTTAGCTTGCCTGCTGGTATCACAGAAGTCCCTTCCTGTACCGTGACTGTCAATTCACAGTCTGCTGCTCCTACAGTTTGGAGTCAGATAGAGGCCTTGGATTTGTCCCTTTTGCCAGCAGTAGCCCAGAAGCAGGTGAGAGCCCTCCTTCATCAGTACCGCTCTGTTTTCTCTGTTCATGAGATGGACCTTGGCTGTACTACGCTGGTGGCGCATGACATCCCGGTCTTGGATGACATTCCTGTTAGGCAACGCTATAGGCGTATTCCTCCATCAGAGTATGAAGTAGTGAAAGAACATATTAATCAGTTATTGGCGGCGCAGGTCATTCGAGAGAGCAGTAGCCCTTATGCCTCTCCTATAGTCCTTGCTCGAAAGAAAGACGGTACCTTACGTATGTGTGTCGATTACCGTCAGTTGAACGCCAAGACAAGGAAGGATGCATTTCCTCTGCCCCGTATCGAGGAATCCTTGGACGCCATGACTGGAGCGTGTTGGTTCTCCACCATGGATTTGGCTAGTGGGTACAACCAGGTTCCTGTCACTGAAAGAGATCGTCCCAAGACTGCATTTTGTACACCATTTGGATTGTTTGAATGGAATCGCATGCCTTTTGGCCTCTGTAATGCTCCCAGCACCTTTCAGAGATTAATGCAACGGATATTTGGTGACCAGCAGTGTCAGTCTTTGCTGCTGTATCTTGATGACATCATTGTGTTTTCTTCCACTGTAGAACAGCATCTGCAGAGACTTGAGATGGTGCTGGGTCGGCTGCAGCATGAGGGCCTGAAGGTCAAACTTTCCAAATGTGCATTCTTTCAACGGGCGGTGCAGTACTTGGGCCATGTCATCTCTGACCAGGGTGTACCCACTGATCCGGGTAAAGTCCAGGTGGTAGCTGACTGGCGACCTCCTTCCACTGTCTCAGAGCTGCGCTCATTTCTTGGGTTTGCTAGCTATTACAGACGTTTTATAGATGGTTTTGCAAAGTTGGCAGCCCCTTTACATAGGCTAGTGGCAGACCTGGGTGGTGCTGGATCTAAGAACAAGAGGAGATCCTGTGCAATTGAGGCATGGACAGAGGAGTGTAGTGCCAGTTTTGAGGCACTAAAGACCAAACTCACTACTGCACCTGTGTTGGTGTATGCTGACTTTGCATTGCCTTTTGTTTTGGAGGTAGATGCAAGTCATTCTGGGCTGGGAGCTGTTCTTTCCCAAGAGCAAGGTGGAAAGCTAAGGCCAATAGCTTATGCCAGTCGGGGTCTCAAGCCAAATGAACATAATATGAAAAATTACAGTTCTATGAAGTTGGAATTTTTGGCACTAAAATGGGCCATGACGGAGAAATTCAGAGATTATCTCCTGGGCCAACGATGCATTGTCTATACGGACAATAATCCACTGAGTCATTTGAACTCTGCTAAACTTGGTGCCACCGAACAACGTTGGGCAGCTCAGCTTGCCTCTTTTAATTTTGAGATTCGATATCGGTCAGGTAGGAGCAATCGCAATGCAGATGCTCTGTCACGGCAACTTCATGTGGGTTCCTCAGTGGAGGCTATGGTTCCTGGAACGCCACTCCCTGTGTCTTTCCAGCATCTTCCACAGCCGGAGGTGTCTACTGCATCCGTAGCAGTTCTGAAAGCGCTGCCTTGTCAGACAGCTGATTTGCGAGTCCTCCAGGACTCTGATTCAGTGCTCAAAGAGGTCCTTGGGTTCTGGAGACCCAATCAGCGGCCCAATGTTGAGGAGCGTAAGCAGTTATCGCGGCCTGCCCTGGTACTCCTACGACAGTGGGATTGGTTGGTAGAGAAAGGTGGTATTGTCTATCGTCAGGTATTCCATCCTAGTGGTGGTGAATCTGTGGATCAGCTGCTGTTGCCACAGGCATTAAAACAGGAGGTGCTGACAGGGTTACATCAGGAGCATGGCCATCAGGGAGTTGAGCGGACACTGGCGCTCCTACGACAGCGGTGCTACTGGCCAGGTATGTCGGTGGATGTAGCTGAATGGTGTAAGGCATGTGAGCGTTGCCAAGTGTCTAAGGACTGTTATCCCACCATCCATAGCTTTATGGGACACCTTTTGGCATCACAGCCTAACGAAATTCTTGCTATTGATTTTACGGTTTTGGAGCCAAATAGGAATGGTCTGGAAAATGTCCTAGTGATGACTGATGTCTTCAGTAAATATACCTTGGCCATTCCAACTCGTGACCAACGTGCCACTACGGTTGCTCAAGTGCTAGTAGTGGAATGGTTCAGTAAGTTTGGGGTCCCTGCACGGATCCATTCTGATCAGGGCCGCAATTTTGAGAGTCTGCTTATCCAGCAACTTTGTGGGATTTATGGGATTCAGAAGTCCCGCACTACGCCACATCATCCCGCTGGTAACGGCCAATGTGAACGTTTTAATCGGACCCTTCACAATTTGTTGCGTGCCTTACCAGTATCCAGGAAGAGGGACTGGGCTTCTTGTTTGCCTCAAGTCTTGTTCTGCTATAATACCACACCCAATCAGTCTACCGGTGAGTCTCCATTTTATTTAATGTTTGGTCGAGAGGCTCGGCTGCCAGTGGACTTTCTGTTGGGGAGAATTCAGGAGCCAGTTGCGGGTCCTGTTCATGAGTGGATTCTGGACCACCAGACTCGCTTGCGAACGACATTTGAGGGGGCCAAAGAACGGTTAAGGCTTGCTGCAACTCGCAGAAAGGAGTTTCATGACCAGAAGGTGCAAGGTGAGCCATTGAGGGAGGGTCAGTTGGTGTACGTGCGTGATTTTAGTGCACGGGGTCGTCATAAAATCCAAGACCTGTGGAGCTCCGTGGTTCACCAAGTTTTGAGGGCACCTAGAGAGGGAGGGTCAGTCTATACGATTGTACCAGTTGGGGAGGTCGGCAGGACTAGGCAGGTACACCGCTCTTTGTTAAAATTGGTGGTACATCAGAATGCTCCTCGTCCTGCTTCTCCTGATGACACTGTGTGTAATGACCTTTCCTTGCTTCATGACCCCTCTCTGGAGAATGAGTCTTATGGTGAGGATGATCTTTTGATTCTGGCTCACGAACCTCCTCCAAGCTCTTGTCCTTTGCCAATTGCCTGCCCAGACACAGGCGCTTCAGCCACCCTTCAGCCGTCGGCTTTAGAGTCAAGTCGGCCTCTTGGTGTGCCCCATCCTGTAGTGATTTCACCAGTGGTGACACATTCACCACCTGTAGTCCCGGAGGTTTCTGCTTTGAGTAACCGAGACAGTGGTACAGTAATGGTGCGTAGAACAGCACGACCCACAGCCGGGCAGCACACCAATGTCCATCACTTGCCGAGATCCGTGGGGGTAGTTGCCCAGGGGGACCGTGGTTGTGTGTGCCATGCAGCTTCTGCTGTATTCAGGCCCTGGGACTGAGCGTCCCTGTGTGGGAATGAGCATCGTCGGGTCGACGATTCAAAAGTGGGGAGTAGATTGTAGCAGGATGAGCTGTGGCTTCATCATGTGTATTATCTTGGTTAGAGGGATGCCTTATTCATAACAGGTTGCACTGTTTTATATATACTGCCATAACCTCGGTTGAAGGACTTCCGAGTCACCTGGGTAGTGTTTCAGATCATTTCAGCACTAGCCAATCAGCTCGTCTGTGGGCTGCTATAAAGGTGGTGGAAGAGTGCTTTTTCTCACGTAGAGCGCCCGCCCCTTTTTGTTGTGTACCTGACTTCCGGTTTGCCACAGGTAAGAATGCTCCTCGCAGTCGCTTAGCTACGCTTATGGACTGTGGTACTCATTCAAATGGTTTTTAGGTTTCCTCTGGACTCGTTAATGGTGAGGTCTTCTCCTACTAATCCTCCTTTGTAGAGTGCACGCACGCTGTTTAGCGCGCCTGACTTTCGCTTTCATATCAGGTATGGATGCTTGTTGCTACCTCTTGTCTATGCTAATGGACAGAGGCAATCGTTTAAATTGGTTTGAAGAGTCATTTCGGGTTTCTCGACAGTGATTTCCCTTACTGCTGACTCTCCTTTGAGTAGAGTGCACATCGCTTCGTTGCACGTCTGATTTCTGCTTCCGTCTCAGAGCGCATGCCTTTTTGCTGCACGCCGAACTTCCGGTTTCGTTTCAGGTATGAACGCTATACACTAATTTCTCCATGACTATGGCTTCGGGTACTTATTGTTGCCTGTTCTAGTTCCACTTAGACTTTTGGGTTCCTTTTTGAACAACATTGCCCTTCTGGTGTCGGTAAGTGGCTCGTTTCCTGTACTTCCTGGTTGTAACCAGGATTGCTAGTGGTTGTTCATCTAACATTTTGGGAACAGGTATGTACTTTTTATTTAGTCCATTCATAATTCTCTGTGGTATGTACCTGTTGATTTTGTTTCATTCTGATTATAGAAACTGTGGGTGCTGCAGATGTGTGCATGAACGCTGCTGTTTTGTCTTATTTTTTGTTTCGCTTTGCTTGGTTTTGTCTTACTTTTTGTTTTGCTTTGTTTCATTCTGTTTTGCTGCTTTGCTTTGTTTTGTCTTACTTTTTGTTTTGCTTTGTTTCATTCTGTTTTGCTGTTTTGCTTTGTTTTGTCTTACTTTTTGTTTTGCTTTGTTTCATTTTGTTTTGCTCTTTGCTTTGTTTTGCTTCATTGCTTGGCTATATTAACTTTGCTTAGCATTAGCTTGGCTTGCCATTGCTTTGTATTAACTCTGCTTCGCATGAATATTGCTTTGCATGAGTACTGCTTCTTTTGTTTTATGAGTTTGTTTTTGCTCTACTGTTGGTGGTTAAATATCTGCATTATGCCTCACTGCTATGTTGCATGACTGTTGCTTTGTTGGCGGGTTGCTTTGCCATATTGCTGCCGTGCATGCATTTCTGGCTGAGAACTTGTTTTCAAATTGTAAGTTGTTTCTCTCTTTCTCTCTCTCTTCTTTCTATTGTGCTGGTTGTATGTATTTTAATCACATTTCCAAATCTTGTAGAGCTGTGAGCTAAGGTTGGTGGCAGTGTGACGTGTTGGAGGTTTGTTTCCCTTTCCCGTGTGCGTGTTGGTCACTCGCTTGTGCCGATTGTCACAGTGAATTGTGTGTGGGGGTGTGATTCACGTGTGTTTGGGGTGACTCTTGCTGGGATATTCATCCCCTTCTCTCTTCTAGTCTGCCATCCACTGGTAAGCTCCAGCTCCAAGTGGATGATTTGTAGATTTTAATGTGCATCATTTTAGTGTAGTAGTTCCTTGATGATGTAACTATTTTTATTATTGTTGTGAACAAATTTTGAATTGCTATATTGTGTATGATTGTCTGAGTGAATAAATGTTTGTGTACGAAATCCACGCCTCTTGCCTGTTCAGTGAACGAACCTGGGTGCCTTAGTTAATTTAATAACTAGGGTTGTTTATTTCCTTGGGTGCAATTCCCAAGGTGGCGTAATTGGCTACAGTTGTTAAATCAGGGGATCGGCGGCGTTTGAGCCAGCCCCCTTCACCTCGCCACAACTGGATGACATTAATGAATACTTGAGGAAAACCTATAAAAAATCCATCAACATTGAAGACCATTTTACAGACGTTAAAAAATTTATAGCATCGGTAGCACATTTACAACGCAATAAAAGCTACGATCTCCTGAGTAAAAAAAAAAGAGATGGCGCTTAAAAGACCACATAATAAAATGGCGGCGGTCTCATGCAAAACAGAAGTGAATACATCACACTGGGTCTTTTCTGTTCTCTTTAATGCACTTTATATCTGTTTTTCCTCTTTTTTTTTAATTTTCTGTTTTACTTTTTCTGATGGATATTTTAAAAATAGGATCCTTAAACATGAATGGTGGCAAAGATAAAAGAAAAAGAGCAGTATCAGGAGACTTTTTAATGCAAAAGAACATTGAAGTGGTCTTCCTACAGGAGACACACAGTGACCAAGCCAACGAGACTGAGTGGGCCATGTGGTGGGAAGGGAAACTTTTCCAAAGTCACGGTTCCAATGTCAGTGCTGGTTTGGCGATACTTTTTAATAAAACGGTCTGCATGGACAAAGTTGAAGCTACAGAATTAGCAAAAGGTCGAGTTTTAATGGTAAAAGCGGAAATAAGAAAGAAAAGTTTTACTTTTTTAAATGTGTACGCCCCTAACAATGGCAGCAAGAGAATTTCACTTTTTAACAGCATAAAAAATATAATACAGCGAAGTGGAAATAAATCCACAATAGTAATGGGAGGTGACTGGAATTGCACAGTAGACTTCACCTTAGACCGAAACGGTGAGGAACCACACCCAAAGTCTGTTGAGGTGCTTGAAGAGCTCATTAGACAGAGCAGTCTGGTTGATGTGTGGAGGGAAAAAAATCTGAATACTAGAAAATACACATGGGTTAGTCTAATAATACAAAGATTACTGCAGCAAGACTGGACAGGTTTTATATCACCAAATCCGAGAGAAACAATCTCTCCAAGGCAGTCATCTCCCCCACTGGGTTTTCTGATCATCACCTGATAAGCATAGAGATAATAATGCCAAACACAAAAAGGCAGAGCTCATACTGGCGTTTTAATACAAAACTTTTACAGGATGAGACTTTTTATAGAAATTTTAAAATTTTATGGAATGAATGGAAAGACAGAAAAGGGGATTTTAGCAGTTTGGTCTCTTGGTGGGAGGTGGGAAAGAAATCAAATAAAAAACTTGCAAAAATTACGCAGAGCACACATCAGACGCTTTTAAAACCACTATAAAAGAACTTGAGGCAGAAATTATTCAAACAGAAAGCAAAATGGTGAATGAGAACGACATCAGATTGGGCTGTGTCCTGGAGGGAAAAAGAAAAGCTTTGAGCTCCTTCCTCCACGAACAAGCTAAAACAGCCCTGATCAGACACCGCATCTCCTGCATCAAGGACATGGACGCTCCCAGTGCTTTCTTCTTCAACCTGTCCAGATCAATAAAACCCCAAAATCAGATGGTGTACCTGACACGAGTAGATGGAACATCAACATCTGACCCAAGTGAGATGAGGAGAACAGCCACAGACTTTTACACCAGCTCTACAGTGCAGAACTCTGTGACCCATCCTGCAGAGAGGAACTTTTCAGGGAACTTCCAAAACTGTCCCTGGAGCAAAGCAGTGCGCTAGACGCAGAACTCGAGCTGCAGGAGCTAACTGATGCTGTTCAGCAGCTCACAACAGGACGCACACCAGGAATAGATGGACTGCCAAGTGAATTTTATAAGCATTTCTGGAGTATAATAGGAGCTGATTTTTATGATGTTTTTAAATGTGCTTTTAACAGCAGGAAGCTACCAGTGAGCTGCACAAGGGGCGGTCCTATCACTGATCCCAAAAAAAGGAGACTTGGGGCAACTGAAAAACTGGAGACCAGTGTCACTACTGACTACAAAATACTTTCAAAGTGTCTCGCAAACAGACTGAAACAATGCCTGCACTCAGTGGTTCATAACACTCAGACCTACTGCATACCTCACCGGACCATAATGGACAATCTGTTTTTAATGAGAGACTTAATCGATCTTTGTAAAACTAAACGGATTGAACTGGGTCTCTTATCGATAGATCAAGAAAAGGCCTTTGATAGAGTTGACCAGGATTATCTTTTCCAGACTCTTGAATCCTTTGGCATAGGAAACAACTTTTTATGGTGGATGAAACTTTTATACTCTGAAGCGGCTTTTAC
The DNA here is from genome assembly GCA_030347435.1 of Clarias fuscus. Classification (NCBI taxonomy): domain Eukaryota; kingdom Metazoa; phylum Chordata; class Actinopteri; order Siluriformes; family Clariidae; genus Clarias; species Clarias fuscus. The sequence goes on along the minus strand of CM059204.1, from coordinate 47,640,569 downwards.
ACTTAAAATTGGAGGTGGTCTTAGTTGCCCTTTTAAAATGAAACGGGGAATTAGACAGGGGTGCCCACTGTCTGGACAACTCTATAGTCTTGCAATAGAACCATTACTGCACAAATTAAGAGCCGAGCTACAGGGGTTTCCTGTTAGTGGGTCACAAGAGAGACTTGCGCTGTCAGCATATGCCGACGATGTAACCGTTTTTATTAATAATCAAGATGATGTTAGGGCTCTGACTAGGAACCTGAACATTTACGCAAGAGCCTCTTCAGCATGTGTGAACTGGGAAAAGTGTGAGAGTTTTTTAATTGGGCAATGGCAGGACACAGGACCCCCAATCTTACCAGGTGGTCTCAGATGGGGCAAGATCAAGTACCTTGGGGTGTTTTTAGGGACACAAGATTTACAAAATAAAAACTGGGAGGGTGTAGTGGAAAAAGTGTGTGCCAAGTTGTCTCAATGGACCTGGGTCCTGCCTCAGCTGTCCTACAGGGGGAGAGTACTGGTCGTCAATAATCTGATCGCCTCCATGCTCTGGCACCGCCTCACTGTCCTTGAGCCCCCTGAGACATTAATCGAGGATGTGCAGAGGAAGTTGGTGAACTTTTTCTGGACTGGCCAACACTGGACTCGTGCTTCTGTGCTGTATCTACCTGTGCAAGAAGGGAGGCAGGGCTTGATCGACCTGTCTTGTCGAATAAAAACTTTCAGACTGCAGGCTGCACAGAGGCTCCTTTACAGCGAAGGACTGTCATGGACAGGCATAGCCAAAGCCCTACTCCAGTTAGTAGGACTAAACTATGATACACACCTGTTTGTGCTTAACCTCCAGGAAATGGACATATCAGCCACAACCCAGTTTTATCAGTCCGTACTTAAAGCATGGTCATCAGCAATAAAGACAAGCAGGACTGAAACACAACCATTCCAAAGTACAGATGAGGAGCCGCTATTTCACAACCCACTTATAAACACCAGAATGCTGTCATCAACTTTCGTTCGACATCGTTTCCGGAGTGCAGCAATCACTAAGATCAAGGATCTAAGGAATGGGATGGCGTGGAGGACAGCAGGTGAAATGTGCTCACAAACTGGACTAAAATCAAATCGTCTAATGGAGAGACTCTTGGGTGAGGTAACATCAGCACTGCCCTCCCAACTCAGAGAATCTTTGGGGCAAAGCCCTAGAGAGCATCAGCAGCCTCCCCTGCAAATAATCATACGCCCAGCAGCTGAAGATCTTCAGCAAGAGGAAGGAGCCATACTGTCTTTCAAGACACCTGTCTTAACAACTTTCGAGGCCGCCTCAAAGAAAGCGCTGTATGGGACGTGTGTGAAAGTCATGCACAGAGGCTCGTTGGCTGGAGTAAGGGACGCACGATGGTCAGTGTGGCTGACGCCAGGCTCTTCCCCACGAGGACGCTGGAGGTCCCTGTACAAACCGCCCATAGAAAAGCGCACAGCCGATCTACAGTGGCGGATAGTACACGGGGCTGTGGCCACGAACAGACACGTGGCACACATGGACCCCACTAGAAGCACCGAGTGTCTCTTCTGTGGGAGGGAGGAAACGGTAGACCACCTGTTCTTAAAGTGCAATAGATTGAGAAGGCTGTTCTCTCTGCTAAAAACCTGGACAAATGAGCTAGGAGTGACATGGTCTGAGAATCTCTACATACACGGGCCAAAGTATAAACCAAAAGACAAAACTGTCATCCTAGTAAATTACATTATAGGCCAGGCAAAACTCTCCATCTGGCTCACGAGAAAAAACAAAATGCAGGGGGGTGGAAGCACACACGATGCTGAGAGAATGCTGACAGCACTGGTCAGAGCGTTTTAATTCTCAATTTTTAAAGACTAGTGTGTAATCCCTTTTATCTCTTTTCTTTTTCTTTACCTGTGTTTTATCTCTCTTTAGGTGCTGGTTTTATATACTATGTGTATTACTGTACTTATTCATATTTTTTAAATATTGCTTTAGTACACCAGTCCAGCACCGTACACACTCGACCTTTTAGTTTTAACTTTTCTCATTGATCTGTTTTACTGAATTCATTTCAAAGTCTCATTGCTAAGCTTGCATTATTATTATTGTTTTGACTTTTATCTACCTATTTATTTATTTATTATTATTTTTTTTCCTCTTCCACTTAAACAAAAAAACTAGTCAACTTCTCCATTCTTAAATAGATGAATAAATAATTTAATTAGTTTTTTTAATTGATTAACTTATTTATTTATTTATTTTATTTGTATTGTTTCACGCAACCTTATCTATTGTTTATCTTATTGACAGATCTTTTGTCTTTGGGGGAAAAAAAAAAAGAAAAAAGTGTGGATACAAATATTTTTGTAAAATAAAGGAACGTTAAAAGTCAAAAGTCTCTCTCTCTCTCTGTGTCTCTCTCTCTCTCTCTCCCTCTTGTCATGTTTTGTGCTGTGGGTTCCACATTAAACACACCGGATTTACTTAAAGGGAATCTCTTTATTAACCAAACTTCAGTGCTAACTCCAACAGTCATGTGGTCAAGTCAAGGCCCGGTGGGGTGAGATGGCGGCGGGGCCGAGTGCCGGCGCCCAGCCGCTCTCACTCCGACACGGCGCGCGCTGTGAGGCGAGTCCCGAGGTCACGGTGGAGCAGTTCCTGGTGGCCGCGGGCGCGCGAGTGGGATTCGCTAACATAATGTCGGCGTCACGGATGAACAAGGCCGTAGTCGTGTTTGTGAAAGAAAAACATCTCGCGGACCAACTGATAGAACACGGAGTCTCGGTAAGTGGAAGTTTCTTTCCCTTCACACCGCTGGCCTCCGCCGCGAGTGCCGTAACGTTCTGTAACGTGCCGCCGTTCATAGCGAACGCGGATATCGAGCGCGAGCTCTCCCGCTTTGGGAAGTTAGCGAGGGGCATGAAAACGGTGCCGTTAAACTGCAGACACCCGGAGCTGAGGCACGTCATGTCGTTCAGGCGGCGCGTGCTGATGTTCCTGAAGGAACCCAGTCTAGAGATTTCCTTCAGAGTCGCGCACGAGGGGAAATCGTACATGTTGTACGCGAGCACCGGGAACATGAGGTGTTTTGAGTGTGGAGACATAGGACACAAAAGGGTGCTCTGTCCACACAGGACACAGGACAGTGCAGAGGCAGGACCGAGTGGTGTGTGTGTGCGGGAGGAGAGGGCAGCACAGTCCGGTGATAGTGCAGGGGGCGTGGCCACTGCTCGAGCTGCTGCTGCTGCTGCAGAGTGTGTTACTGAGAGCAGTGCTGGGATCAGTGGTGTGGAGGGGCAGATAGGGGGGGGGGGGGGGGTCAGTCAGGGTGAACCTGTGTGTGTTACTCAGAGCAGTGCTGGGATCAGTGGTGTGGAGGAGCAGACAGGGGGGGTCAGTCAGGATGAACATGTGTGTGTAACACAGAGCAGTACTGGGATCAGTGGTGTGGTGGAGCAGACAGGGGGGGTCAGTCAGGGTGAACATGTGTGTGTTGTTGAGAGCAGTGCTGGGATCAGTGGTGTGGTGGGACAGACAGGGGGGGGTCAGTCAGGGTGAACATGTGAGCGTAACACAGAGCAGTTCTGGGATCAGTGGTGTGGAGGGGCAGACAGGGGGGGTCAGTCAGGGTGAACATGTGTGTGTTATTGAGAGCAGTGCTGGGATCAGTGGTGTGGAGGGGCAGACAGGGGGGGTCAGTCAGGATGAACATGTGTGTGTAACACAGAGCAGTACTGGGATCAGTGGTGTGGTGGAGCAGACAGGGGGGGTCAGTCAGGGTGAACATGTGTGTGTTGTTGAGAGCAGTGCTGGGATCAGTGGTGTGGTGGGACAGACAGGGGGGGGTCAGTCAGGGTGAACATGTGAGCGTAACACAGAGCAGTTCTGGGATCAGTGGTGTGGAGGGGCAGACAGGGGGGGGTCAGTCAGGGTGAACATGTGTGTGTTATTGAGAGCAGTGCTGGGATCAGTGGTGTGGAGGGGCAGACAGGGGGGGTCAGTCAGGATGAACATGTGTGTGTAACACAGAGCAGTACTGGGATCAGTGGTGTGGTGGAGCAGACAGGGGGGGTCAGTCAGGGTGAACATGTGTGTGTTGTTGAGAGCAGTGCTGGGATCAGTGGTGTGGAGGGGCAGACAGGGGGGGTCAGTCAGGGTGAACATGTGAGCGTAACACAGAGCAGTTCTGGGATCAGTGGTGTAGTGGAGCAGACAGGGGGGGTCAGCCAGACTCCAAAAGTAGAGCACAGTGTAGATGAGGACGGTGTTGAGATGGAAACTCAGAGCAGTGATGTGATGGAGGGGAATGAAGGTGGAGCCGCACTGGTGGAGAGTAAGAATGTAACAACAGAGAACAATGGTGTGGAAACAGAACAAACGGGTCCAGCAGTAAGCAATACGGATAATAAACGGAAAAAAAGAAATAATAGCAATGTTAAAAAAAACTAAATAAACACAACTAAAGAAGATGCAGATAGAACTCCGGAAAAATCTGACAGTAAGAAAAACAATGAAAAAATGCTTCAAGAGAAGCCCAGAAGTGCCACAGAAGAAGCGAGCATGGACGGTGAACCTGATTTGGAACTAACAGACATAGACATGGACGATGAGGATGATGAAGATAACGAGTCTGGAGAAGAAAAGGCAGAGAACAATGCTACTGTAAAGAAGAGAAAGAAGAACAGCATAACCACTGAAATGTACACACTAGAAGAAATCAATAACTTTCTTGACACAACATATCGAGATTCTATAGAAGTATCTGACTACTTCTCAGATACAGACAAATTTCTGGTCTCAGTAGAAAAAGTACAAAAAACTACCACTCTAACACAACTAAGCAAAAATGGCAACAAAGTTACGAAAAGAGAAAAAGGAAAGACTCTTAGAAAAAAACTCAAAAAATGAATAAGCCACATCACATGGGTGTTTCCTTTCTGTCTACAGCTGTCTTCACATGCTTTTTTTCCCTCTTACCTCTCTTCTACATGGAAAAGTTAAGAGTAGGTACATTAAACATTAATGGGGGTAGAGATAGAAAAAGACAGACTGTAGTCATACAACTCATTAAGCAGAAAAATATAGACGTTGCTTTTCTACAAGAAACACATAGTGACAAAGACAACATGATAGAATGGGGGGTGAAGTGGGAAGACCCAATCTACTGTAGTCACGGGACAAATCTCAGTGCAGGGGTAGCAATATTAATTTCAAAAAGAGTAAAAGCAAACGTTACTGAAGGCATTGAGGTAGAACAGGGCCGTGTGCTCCTGATACAAGCTGAAATCGAAGGGTAAAAACATTTGATAAAATAAGAGACATAATCACACAACATGGTAGTAACCACACTGTAGACATGGGTGGAGACTGGAACTGTACCTTAGACTTTACAGCAGATAGAAACACAGAAGAACCACGTTTTCAATCTGCTGAGGTTCTAAATGACAGTCAAAACATGTGGACTTATAGATCCCTGGAGGGAAAAGAACCAGGGAATAAAACAATACACATGGATTAAAACCACCGACACAAGAATAAGTGCTGCAAGACTGGACAGATTTTACATCACAAAAACGGACAGAAACAAAATCTTGAAAAGTTCCATTCACCCCAGCGGGTTTTCGGATCACCACATGGTTACAATAGATTTTATATTGTCTGACAAAACAAAACCTCGTTTTTACTGGCGTTTTAACTTAAAACTGCTCCAATATCAACATTTCTGTTTTAAATTTTTTAACTTTTGGGAAGAATGGAGAAGAAGGAAAGGGGACTTCACATCCCTAGGCACATGGTGGGAGGTGGGGAAAGCACAAATTAAAACATTTTGTCAACAATATACAACACACAGAAATGCAATAAAAAAGGGGCAGTTGAAGAATTAGAGAGAGAGATATGAGCCCTAGAGATTGCAATACTCAACACGAGACAAAAAGTAATAAACACGCATAAATAGTTTTTTCCAAAATATACCCCAAATATACGCCAATTTACTACGTAATTAAAGCATAGGTTCAAACACTTTTCTGACCAAGGAAGGAAGTACAATAGCAAAACTAATGCTTAACTTACCTTCCTGGAGAGAAAAGATTGAAAAGATTAAAGTTTCGTAGTAGAAGAAACAAGTTGCTCGGTCTGTCCGCTGTGTTTCGGTAAGCTTTTCTGGCGCCAGGAGAGACTCAGTCAAACACACACACACACACACACACACACACACACACAAACACACACACGTTGTCTGTCAGAAAAGTCTCTCTTTATTAGCAGCAAAAGATGGGGTTTATATATGTTTGACCAAACGCCTGTGCCATCGACATATGTTATTACAAAGAACATAAACCATTGTAAATGTCCTGGAGATATCCTGAAGAATCAAAGGAGAGGAAGACAGAGAGGTGTCCATCCAGAGAAGGATCACAGGATGTTGGCTCGAGTTAGGGGGAGAAGGGGGAAAGAGACAGATAGAGAGAGAGACATAAGGAGAGAATGGGAAGGTGAGCGTGGGAGCGTTCACACCTTTAGGAACAGATGCAAGAGGAGACAGGAAGATAGCAGCAGGAAAGATTTAACACCTTAATATCAGATCTATGAGGAAGAGAGCAAGAGAGTAGAAATAACTTCTTTATATATAAATAATTAACATGCAGATAATAAACTAACCACACCACATCAGAACTTAGAACACTTTACTCCCCTTGAAGCGAGAGAACTAATTTCACTCATCTCTTCTTCAAAATCATCAAGCTGTATATTAGATCCTACACATTTTCTCAGGCAGATAGTACCAGCAATAATAGAACCCCTGTTGAAAATAATTAACATTTCACTCAGTAGTGGGTATGTCCCCAAATCCTTTAAATTAGCAGTTATTAAACCACTAATTAAGAAACCTGACCTTGACCCCTGTCAGCTGTCCATTTACAGGCCGATATCAAACCTTCCCTTTATCTCTAAGATTCTGGAAAAGATAGTAGCACAGCAGCTATGTTCACATCTACACAGAAATAACATAAATGAACTGCATCAGTCAGGATTTAGGCCTCATCACAGCACAGAGACAGCACTTGTTAAAGTAGTAAACGACCTCCTATGGGCCTCTGATCAGGGTTGCGTCACTATACTTGTGTTACTGGACCTCAGTGCAGCTTTTGACACCATTGATCATAGTATTCTCCTTCACAGATTAGAAAATGTAGTAGGAATTACGGGAACTGCCCTCTCGTGGCTCAGATCCTATTTGACTGATCGTTATCAATTTGTAGATTTAGATGATGACCATTCCTCATGTTCTCAAGTGGAGTTTGGTGTTCCACAGGGTTCAGTTTTAGGCCCACTGCTTTTTTCTCTTTACATGCTTCCTCTGGGCAACATAATTCGTAAACATATTAGTTTTCATTGTTATGCTGACGACACACAATTATATGTCTCAGCAAAAACCAGATGAGAAAAAACAGCCTACTAAAGTTAAGCAATGTGTGCAGGACATAAGAGATTGGATGTTAATTAACTTCCTTCTGCTTAATCCTGATAAGACAGAAGTTCTAGTCATAGGACCACAAGCAGCTAGAAGTAAGCTTTCTGATCACACTGTAACTTTAGATGGCCTTTCTGTTCCATCCAGTGCAACAGTAAAAGACCTTGGTGTGATTATAGATTCCAGCCTTTCGTTTGAAGCACATGTAGATCATATTACCAGGATAGCATTCTTTCACTTCAGAAATATTTCCAAGGTAAGAAATTTACTGTCAATAAACAATGCAGAAAAACTAGTTCATGCTTTTATCACCTCTAGGTTCAACTAGGTGTATAAACAATCTTCAGTTAGTACAGAATGCAGCAGCGAGAGTCCTCACTAAAACCAGAAGATACGAGCACATGTCCCCTATCTTCTCTACACTGCATTAGCTCCCTGTGAAATTTCACATCCATTTTAAGATACTACTTTTGATGTATAAAGCATTAAATGGTCTCGCGCCGCAGTATTTGAGTGAACTGTTAGTGTCTTACGATCCGCCACGCCTACTTCCATCAAAGAATGCAGGCTGCCTGTCAGTACCACGTATTATTAAAACTACAGCAGGGGGCGGAGCTTTTTCTTACAAAGCCCCAAAGTTATGGAATAGTCTTCCTATTAATGTTGGGGACTCAGACACAGTCTCAGTGTTTAAGTCTAGGCTAAAAACCTATTTATTTAGCCAAGCATGTTTGTAAATAGATTAACCTTAGGTAAAGGAGCAGATCTGGGGGACTCATGGACGTAGAGTATTCTGGTGAACTGGTATGTTTAGATGCTGTCCTCCCCACTCTCATTGATCACTCAGGTTTGTTGACGGTGAGGTGATTGGTTGCTTTACATCTCAGTTCCCCCTCATGTCTGTGTTTCCTTCTGGCTCTCCCTTTTAGTTATGCTGTTATAGTTAGTCCTGCCGGAGTCCCTGCTTGCACTCTGCACTAAATATACATTCATATTATATATTGTGTAACTGTGACTATACCTAACTGCCATCTCTCCTTCTCTTCTGCTCTCTCCTCTTCTCTCTCTCTCTCCCTCTTTTTCTTTCCCTCTACCTGTCTCTCTCTCATTATACATGTTGTTCCTGAGCTGCCAGTGATCCAGACCCCCTCTGTCCTCTGGACCTTTCTGACTCGTCCTGGTGTTCCTCTTCTGGTTGGAGATCTCGTCACAGGGAGCCCCTGGGATGCGTGTGGTGGCTGGGGACGGTTCCACTTTTCCACGAAGGCGGTCCTGTCCTTGGCTGATGCAAACAGGTGTTCTCTGGGGTCTCGTGACTGCAGTCGCTCGATAGTTCAGCACTGGAGTTTCCTACAGTCTACCTGAGCCTCCAATAATGAACTGGACTCAGATAAAAAATACCCAGCTACATGTGGACACGGCCGTTTCTGTAGGAATCGGGCTCAAAGCTCATTCAGGACTGAAAATCTTCATAGCTCAACATAGGACAACCTATAGAAACCTTTCTACTCTTCCTTTCAGGAGTCAGGAGTAGGACTGCACAGACGTCACTGTTTACCACACTGAGAGCCGTAAAGTGGGCTGCATGTTATAGAGGGTGTTAGGGTTAGGATTAGATTTACAGGTTTTTGTAGTTTTAAACAGTGGAAAAGTGAAATGTTGAAATCAGGAGCAGCTGTGTGAATGGTTTGTGCACACAGATAAAACTTATAGACATGTGGCTGCATGACATCATCCTAATCAGACTGCTCCGGTAAAAGCTGTTTAAAGCCCCTATAACAGAGTCTCATCAGAGTCTCATCAGAGTCTCTCCCTCCTGTATCACTAGTGAAGATGTTTTCTTTCTTTCAAATGTCTCTCAGGTGTGTCTGCCCAATTCCATAGAAATTGTAAATGATATGGTCTGAACCTCTGTCCTGATGACTTAATATACAGCACACATACATTAGGCGTGACTCGAACTGATCAAACAGGTTACGATGGTTTGGAGTCAAACAATCTGTCAGAATAAAGTCTGTGGTCTAACGAGCTGCGTTCACATTTACTTCTTCAGGAATTCCAGTGGAGGAGCTGAGCCTCAAACCTTCTGATTTACAATACAGGTGAGTTTGTTTGTTCTTAAGATTTACAAGCAGCTTTAATTTTAAGCTTTTAACTATTCTAACGTCTCTCAGAGGACAGATGGACAGAACCCCAGATAAGGTAGTTTACTGGACCTAAACAAGTCAATTTAACATCACTGACAGTAGGGGAAATAAGCATTTTTTGCTTTTTTAATATTCTAAGTTTATATTCTACACACACACACACACACACACACACACACACACACACACACACACACACACACACACATAATATTGCAGTATAATACAGGTTTTTTACATAGTTTTTAAAATGTTTGCCCTGTACAAATATACAAACATGTCACGTCCGATAAAACACAACACTGAGCACAGAGCAGCAGGTAAGACAAAATCCAGCAGTGGACGTATTTACTGAGCGTCTCAGAGGAGGAAATCGATCCTAAGTGGGCAAAATTCTCAGATTGACATGATTGTGGTCCTACTTTTACAAGTAGATGTAAGAGCAATTAATCAAGATTTTTTAAAGAGAAAAATGTAGTAGAGACAGAGACATGCATGAAGAAGAGACGTTTTAGTATCATTGAGTGACATGAAGCTTATAAAAGACACTTTTGGACAAAAATGGAATCCTTTTTTTTTTTAAACCTTGCGTGCAGTACGTAACTGGTACGTAATCCACTTTGAGCAGGTGTTGTGTAACCTGCCAAGCTGCCAAATACAAGAATTAAAAAGTGATTCTGGAGTTGATCCCCGTGTATGGAAGTATAACAGTGCCAAAATTCCTCAAAGCAAAATAGCAGGTTGAATTACATGAACTGAAAAAACGTGTTGCAATAAAAATGTTTGAATTTTTCTGTATTGCAATTTGATCTGAATTGAAAAAAATCCTTAGAGCATTTACGATGTTTTACATTTTTGCCACTACAATTTATTGTGGTTGCATATTTCAAATGAAAATGTAATTCAAGCATTTAAAATTCAGTGAAAAAATATTCAAGCTACTAAATTGCAGAAGTGTTAAAAATACAATCTTCATTATTTTTCAATCTTACAAATTCAGGTGGCTAAAATTCAGGTCTTGACATCCGGGATATCACAGAAAGAGCAGTGCAGTGCCGATTGCTGCTGTCCATGCCGCAGTGTACTTTAAAGTGTGCTTCCTGCTCCCTGTGCAGTCTACTTCTCACAAACTACTGACCGATCGGAACGCAGCACTCTTAACTAACGGGCTGGGTTGCCAGTGTCCCCTGTGGTTGGCTAACGGCTTTCTTCTAGTTAGAAGCAGAAGTTGATGTGCAAATTCTCAGATAACTCGACACCCACTAACCTCTCAGCCCTAATCACACCCTGCACCACACCCACACCACACCCAATCCCTCACGTCCTCCACTTATTCACTCTATGGCCATCGTAAATGTATTATAGGACACAGTAAACACAACTAAACTTAACCGTGGACTAATGGTGTACTCAAAGTTAACTGCAATTACACCCAAATTATACTTAAAAGTATCAATTCATAAACTAAAAATCAGGCCAATTTAGCAACATGCATTGAAATAGTACAATCAAAGAGATACTAGAACTACACTTATATTAGTGTACTTAGCACATAAACTATATTTGGGGATTATACTTGAAGTTTACTGATAAAACCAACTTTAAATATATTTTTTGTTCAATCTGAATTTCATGCATTTTATTTCTCTTTTCTCCAAGAAGCTGAAAAATGAAAACCAAACCTTTTCATTATCTCCTGCTGCCTCTCCTTCTGCTTCTCTGTTTTGGAGGAGTATTCTACACTTACTACAAGCCAATCGTCTCTAACGCTCAAGTCGCCACATGTGAGTGCATTACCATAAACCAAACCAGCGATCTTAATATTCCACTCAATCAGCAAGCACTGGTGACCAAACCCATGGACAAAACTCAGGATAATCATGACAGTGACATCATCATGTTAATCTGGTGGTGGCCGTTTGGATATGTATTCGGTGGAAATGGCTGTTCACGGTTTGGTATTCAAGGTTGTCGAATTACAGATGACAGAAGCCAGTATGACAAAGCCCACGGCGTTATGTTTCATCACAGAGATATCAGCGGTGAGCTCACAAACTTCCACAACATGCCACGCCCTCCACATCAGAAGTGGGTGTGGTTGAACATGGAGTCCCCTACTAATTCACAAAAGTGGCCTGGGCTTGATGGTTTGTTCAATCTGACATCAAATTATCGGAGAGATTCAGATGTCTGGGTGCCCGTTGGAAAAATTGTGGAAATACCTGAAAAGGACGAAACTTTTGAAATACCAGCCAAGGACAAATTAGTCTGCTGGATCGTCAGTCACTGGGACCCCAACCTTAAGAGAGTGCAATATTTTAATGAACTGAGCAAACACATCAAAATAGAGGGTTACGGCACACACTTCAACAGGCCCATTAGCAAGGAAGATTATGTTAAGATTATAACAGGCTGTAAATTTTACCTAGGGTTTGAAAACTCCATCCATAAAGACTACATAACGGAAAAGTTGTTTAAACCTCTAATGTTTGGCACGGTCCCTGTGGTTTTCGGTCCATCCAGGGAGAACTATGAGGAATTCATCCCAGCAGATGCATTCATTCATGTGGACGATTTCAAATCTCCCCGGGAACTGGCGGAACATCTCACGTTCCTGGACAAGAACCCAGAGGTGTATGAGCAGTACTTCAACTGGAGAAAACACTTTAAAGCAACATATTCATATTTTGGTCTAGAACAAACATGCAGAAGTTGTGAATATATAAGGAACAATAAGGGCTACAGAGTATTTAAAGATCTCACTAAGTGGTATTGGGGTTAACGAGCCTCTACACCATCATGACTGGGCTGGCATGCGCTCCTGACTGGAAAAATTCCAACCTTCTGGAAAGGTTTCTCCAGACAAAGACACTTAATCCAGTTTTATTTCCAGTCAGTGTAACAAACAATAATGCCTGCACTGAGAGAAAATTCTCATGAAGGCTTTGGTTTTAAAGCCACCAGAACATGTTCATGATGTTAAAGATGATAAAGATCCACATCGTGCAGTCCGGCTCATATCTGCACATTATAATTATTTGTACTGCAGTGTGAGAATGGTGTTGGGTCTTAATCCTGAACTCAGGCTTCTGTCGGTGTGGAATGTCATGTGTGTAGTCACTAAACCTTTACACATATCACAATCACTATTGTTATTATTAAGCTAATCAAATCAAATGTGCCTTATTCATTTTTTATTTAGATTGCACAGATTGTGATTTGTTTCCCTCTTTAAATATATAACGTATATACAACCTTGCAACCTCAAACACTATCCTAGGGCACTCTGCACAACACTACCAGGAAAGACACAGAAGACATGAATTAAGACCTACACACATGTTGTCATGTGCATAAACTTTAACTTCTGCTGTTATTAATTAACTGTCTTAAACAAGTTTTCACATCCTGACCTATTTGTACTAATGTCAGTGTTACACTTCTGTAAATGTAAATTAAGCAAATGTCATCAACATCCATGAGTCAAATTTATTGGGTGTGTCAACAAAGTTGTCCAGTAAGCCTGATTATGATTCTGAATTCATTACATTAACTTTAGACCGGTGACTAATACAGTAAATTCCATCTGGAATGTATTTACATATCCCTTTCAATAGTAAAAGCCACTGAAGTCATTATAGTACTACATATAGGAACCAATAAAACATATAGCAATACTATAGGAATCAGGGATCATGTTATGTGCTATAAACTGTACATTTAAATGTTTACATACAAAAGTTTGTACACCCCTTCTAACTCCATGGACGTTCCTGATGTTCCTCGGCCACCACAGCAGTAAACTGTTCTCTCTGTTGTGGTCAGGAAAGCGATACCGCTCCCTGAAGGCCAACATAGAGAGACTGAGGAGGAGCTTCTTCCCGCAGGCGATACGGTCTCTCAACCAGAACACCACACAGGACTAAACAATCTGATCTGATTTCTTTGCTTCACATAAAAATAAACACACTCAGGATGTGGCACACTTCTCATCAGGTTGCACATTTGCACATTGCTGGCATGTTGCATACTTCATAATAAATTGCACTTTTTTTGTTGTTTGTGTTTACACTGCTCACAGCTGTATATCCTGTATGATGTCTACACTCCAACACCTCATGCACTTCGATTCTGTTTAGCAACCTTGTAAACATTGTACGTTTTCCACCTTAACATTCTTTATATTTCTCTTTTATTTCATATCAGACTGTGTATGTGACAAATAAACATGTCATTTGAATTGCATGGCAAAAAAAATCAACAGTAAAAGGAGAGCCATGTTTAATAATGACAGTAAGAGCATTTCGTATACACACACACACACACACACACACACACACACACACACACACACACACACAGTTTGATGAGAACTCACAGGATTGGGTCTAAACAGCTGTGTGTCCATCAGAAAACCATGTGTTAGTGAGACTCACTTATCACTAAACACAAACACGGAAACAGTTATCTGTCGGGATTTATTATTTTTTTGTTTTAAAGGTAAAGTGCAGGTTAGTTTGTTTTATTTTTACTTTATATATTGTATTAATTATTTTTATGTATTTATTTTTTTGGGCTCCGGAACGAATAATTTGAGTTTTCATTATTTATTATGATTTCTTACGATTTGGTTTACGAGTGTTTTGTAATACGAGCCTGCTTCCGGAACAAAATATGTTCGTAATCCAAGGTTCCACTATATATATATATATATATATATATATATATATATATATATATACTGTATATGCTTACTTCTCAGAATAAGATTGACATTGTGTCTCACGTGATTTCCCCTTGGGGATTAATAAAGTTCTTGAATCTTGAATCTTTCTATTAAATTCAGAGAGATGATCATATCTGTGGAACAAAAGCCAGTTGCTGAGCAGATCTACACAAGACTTTACTCAGGATCCTGTTTAATCAGATCTTATTTTTACTTTATTGACATTTATCATTTATATATTATGATTGTTTATGTTTTGCTTGCATTATGTTGTACACTGCTTTGCATGTTGAATGGGAGTTGGTCCTACATTTAAGCTTTAAAAAAAAAACAGCAATAAATTCGAATCCCTTTACTTGTTTCTACTAGTTTCAACAATAAAGTCTCAAGTCTTTCCCTGCCAGTGCACAAATGTATCTAAAAATAATAATCAAAAATTGATCGAAACTTTTCTCTTGCAGCATCACAAACAGATTAATAGAGGTTATTGTCTTTAAAAAAATTGTACTCTCTCTCTCTCTTATATATATATATATATATATATATTAAAATCAGGGAGAGTCTCTATTGTCTCTGCAAGTCTAATTCTCTGGTGCATATTATTTCATTTAAGTATTGCAAAGTTCTATATTTAGATCCATATGATGCCCCTAAAGGAATTTGAAAAGGGAAAAATGTCTTTTTTTCTTTGTTCTGAAAGTTTCATTCATCAAACACTTTCTCATCTTCAGAATAAACTGCACTGCAACACTGTTTATTAAGAAATGTTTTATGGCATTCATAACCGTTTCATGTTAACACGAGGCTATATACAAACTCTTTTGCATTATAGATTTAGTTTCAGTCGAGGTTTAAAGCACTAGGCTTTTCTGTAAATGAAAGCACACTTGGTTACACACTCATGAACCAACAGTGAGGTTCTCCATCGTCACGGATACGTCACTCCTGATCAAACATCTAACGCTGTTACACGCTACACTTTTCTCTTTAACTCGCTGAACAAATTAAAGGGAACCTTCACCGCGTCTCTCTGTACATCTGCACTACTGTTCCTCCACCTCTCCGTCAGCACCACGCTCCTCCTCCTCCTCCATTCCTTACTCGAGTCAAGAGTCAGTGCTTCGATCTGAACAAACGATAACGTTCTGCCGTGGGATTGTTCATACTGAGCTAATCGTCATCGTCATCCTCAGACGAAGAGCGCAGCGTGCCCCCGCTGTCGTCACGGTAACGGAGCGCGAGTGTCCGGAGCTGCTCCAGGCTGTCGGCGATGTCGGCTTGATCGGCGTGAGACAGGAAACCGGGAGCGACGCGGCGCAAATCCACAGCGCTGCAGGACTTCTGGAGCTCGGCCAAGTAAGGAGACGCCGATGAACTGGACTGCAAACTCGACAGCACGGGAACAGATATCACCGGCACGGGAGCCGCTGCAGAACATACAGCACAGAGCGAACAGGACACATTACAGTTTCATTACTACTGCAGAGAAAAACAATAATAATAATAATAATAATAATAATAAACTGGACACACAGTACGAGTTCACCTTCATGTATTCAAGAACAACATTTTAACTCAACTCTCTCTCTCGGAACACTGATGCCTGGTCACAGTACAGAGTGCTCACATCACTTAAACATGACGTACTCCCAATCAGATGTGCTGGGAGACGCGCGCCGGGAGACGTGAGATGTGAGAGGAGTCTCGGTGGACTACAGTGTGATGATCTTATCCAAAGCGGTGTTCGGGTCAGAGGTCCTGCAGTGTACAGTCTAAACTCCACACACTACACAACTCCAGATTCGGACTTTTCCACATCACTGTGCTGAACTCGTGTCTCTTTTTCATCAAGTCCACCAGACAGATGTGTAGAGCGTGAAATGATGCAATTTCTACTGCTGTGACTCATCACGCTAGATATACACTGCTCCTAAAGTCAACTAGTGGAAGATACTTTAAATAAACGCAACAATCAGTGGGGCTTCTGGTAAAATCTTCTCCGGATTACATTAGATTAGATTAGCAACACAACACGATGAGTCCTTCTGCAGGAGGGAGGTGGAACATCTGGCAGCTTGGTGTGACACCCACAACCCGGCCCTCAACATCAAGACCAGGGAGATGATAATGGAGAAATCATCAGGACCAGTCTCCCGGAGATCAGCACCGCCTACACCACGCCACGAGTGCACAGGATCCTGCACGATCAGCACCACCCTCACACCACCTGTTCCAGCTACTGACCTCAGGTAGAAGGTACCGGTCCATACGGGCCAGAACCACCAGACTGGCTCACAGACCACAGGCTGCTGATCAATCAAATCAGCCCCTCTCTGCCCCGCCCCCATGTATTCTTACACATCACACATCGTTATTACAATAACTGTGAACTGGACTTTGCATTGATGCAGCACACACACACACACACACACACACACACTCGTGGTCTGTACCCCCCTCAGGGTGGGTGGGCAGAGGAACATGTTTGCAGCCTGGTACAAAAAATATAAAATAAAATAAAAAAAGGTTTTGGTCTCCAGTGCTAGAGTTCATGATCATGATCACTGTACAGGCGTGAATTCTTCTGTGACTCATCATTTAAAATTAGATCGCGTCATACAATTGTGTTATACAATTTGAGTGACAGCTGAATTGCAGGCATTAGCGCGCTAGCTGTCTGCTAACTGGAGTTATTAAACTTAATCCCCAGAATTGTCCTGAGTTGACAGAGTTCAATCAAACACAAAGAGTTACATTAACATTAGCCACCTTAGCGTTCTAGCGAAGCTCATGTTTGTGGTAACTGAGGTACATAGGTGTGTGTGTGTGTGGGGGGGTTAAGGCGGAGTTGTTGGTGTTGAAATTCAAATTAGACAAGATCTTTAAGATTCATTCTTTCCTACAAACTTTAAAACTACATTTGGAGTTAGCAGTTTAAACACATCTTTCAAGAGTGTCAACAGTGTGAAAAAAAAAAAAAAAAAAAACTTCTTCACAGGTGTAGAAGATCCACAGTCAGATAAACAGGTGTTTGAGGGACAGAATCGTGATATAAAAATGTGTGTGTAATGTCTGGAGTGTTCTATTCTGAGACGTCTATACATGACGCAGGACGCGTAATTAACATTCCAAAGCATTAATCAGAAGGGCGTGTCACAGCGTTATAACACACACACACGCACACACCCCGACACGGGAAACACGTTAGAGCCGTCAGTCGTCCTGGGTTTGGGGCGCGACTCCACCCACCTCCGCCTCGTGACTCCAGAACCAGCAGCTCATTCAGACGCTTCACTGTTTATTTCAACTGATTGTTTATAAACATGAACTCCAGGCAACGTCTTCTGTAGGGGGTTAAACACACGAGGTGTGTACGGTAGCGTGGTCAGTACCTACCCACAGTGGACGTCTGGTTCTGTATTAAACCCTGAGAGTTGAGTTTGGGACTGAAGATCTGAGGAAAGGGCGGGGTCAGTGTACTGGGAGAGGACAGCAGCTGTACTGCTCTGTGAGACAAACACAAACACACACACTTATACCAAACACATCAAATTAATAGCTATAACGCATACACTCTGTGTGTGTGTGTGTGTGTGCTGCTTACAGTGGTGTAGATGGGTAGTGTGTTCTGAGGTACATGTCTAGCACTTCTTCTCCTGACTGAGCACAGTGGAGGACGGAGTGAGGTTCTGTTCCAGGAGCCAGACGACTGCAGGGGCACAAAGATCAAAGACACAATATGATCACTGCATGGAGCTCAGCAGGGACCCCGATCTACCCCCCTCCCAATGATCCTCCCAACCCGTGACGGGGGGACCCCAATGCCCCCTCCCCCTCCTGATTTAATAATACACCTCCTGAAGACTGAGTTTAACATTGATTATAAATAAAGTTTAGTAAGTTCTGTTTAAGAGCGGTCTAGTCTGCACTTTAGTCCCGCCCCCTAACAGGGCGCGCTCAGCAGATCATGGAGCTCATGTTACACAGGAAGCTGAACAAAGCGGGCGGAGTCAAAGCCTTTTGTGACTTGATTTCACAATCTCAATTGAGCTCAACACCTCATACCTCACTAGGCTCCGCCCCTCCAGCCCCCGGAGTGTCGCCGACTGGCCGAAGCATCGCCCCATGGCCTGCTCGGGGCAGCCCGATAGAGGTCTCCATGGTAACGCGTCACCACAGGCGTTCAGAGCATCAGGGAGGCGACTGCCGTGCATCATGGGAAACGGAACGGACCCGTACGCGCACACGACCTGAGGACAGACAGACAGACAGACAAACAGACAGACGGATGAACCAATGGTCACGACCGTCCACCATCTCAGCTTCTACTAGAGGATGTTCTACCACCTCACCTTCCTGCCTGACACGGTGAGAGCATCCGCCAGCTGCCACATGGGGGCGCTGTTCTGCCTCAGCCTGTAGGGGACAGTCAAAGCGTCCAGAGCTAGAGCCAACACAGAGCCGGTGTGATACCACAGAGACGGCTAGACGGGTGAGAGAGAGAGAGGGAGGAGTATTATTTAGGTACAAGCAGACAAATACATTAATAGGGAAGTATTTTCTAAGGATAGACACCCTATACACACACACACACACACACACACACAGACACACACACACACACGAGATTATAAAGACAGTGTACATAATGTGTGTATGTTCTCATGTCACAAACCCTCATATTATAAACACACACTATCTCTCTCTACACTCTCACACGGTCATCTGTGATGTGAGACAGACACACAGACAGACGTGTGTGTGTGTGTGTGTGTGTGCGTGTGTGTGTGTGTGTATACCTTTCAGGTCGAGGGCAATGAGGCGGGGTGTGTAGGTGACGTGTCCCTTCTGGGTGAGACCTTCTCTGAACAGCACATCACTCTGCAGCTCATCTGGTGGGGCGTCAGGGTCATAACACAGAGACGCATCCTGAGAGACAGAGACAGAGAGATGGACAGTGAGACTGAAGACGCAGTGATTGATCGGCCAGGTGCTGCTTCAGCTGTCCGTATCTGAGAGTCCAGAGAGCAGCCTGAGTTACATTTAGAGAGGAGGTGAGAAACCTGCACTCACAGCTACTGAGACATCTGACAAGATTAAGTCAAGTCAAGTCAAGTCAATTTTATTTATATAGCCCTTTTAACAATTGACATTGTCGCAAAGCAGCTTTACACAATAAAAAGAAATAAGTTTTTATGCAATGTATATGAATCAAAATGACAAGATTGTCCCTGATGAGCAAGCCGAGGGCGACGGTGGCAAGGAAAAACTCCCTGAGATGGTAATAGGAAGAAACCTTGAGAGGAACCAGACTCAACAGGGAACCCATCCTCATCTGGGTGATAACGGATAGCAGGAATTGCTCAGCATAATAATGTGCAAGACTGGAAGTTCAGTGTAACAAGAGATGTTTTAAAATTAAAAGGAGTCCAGTTTGTTCCCGGAGGCTCAGGTAGACTGTAGGGGATTTCGGTCCTGAGTATCGAACAACTGAAGTCACAGGTCCCCAGAGCATCACTCGATGACAGGAGAGTCTTCATGGAAACCATCCCCAGCCACCATACGAATCCAGGCAGACCACACGGGGCATCCATGCGACGAGATCTCCAACCAGAAGCAGGACTCCAGGATGGGTTAGACGGCTCCAGAGGGCAGAGGGGTCTGGATCACTGGCAACTCAGGAGCGAAACATGTATAGCTCGACAGAGAGACAGAGAGAGGGAAAGAAGAGGGGGAGAGAGAGAGAGAAGAGAGCAGAAAAGGAGAGAACAGAAAATAAGGAGAGATGGCAGTTAGGTATGGTCACAGTCAGCATGTATAGGTGAATGTATATTTAGTGCAAAGTGCAAGCAGAGACTCCGGCAGGACTAACTATAACAGCATAACTAAAAGGGAGAGCCAGAAGGAAACACAAACATGAGGGCTCCCTGAGATGTAAAGCAACCAATCACCTCACCGTCAACAAACCTGAGTGAACAATGAGAGTGGGGAGGACAGCATCTAAACATACCAGTTCACCAGAATACTCTACGTCTATGAGTCCCCCAGATCTGCTCCTTTACCTAAGGTTAATCTATTTACAAAAATGCTTGGCTAAATAAATAGGTTTTTAGCCTAGACTTAAACACTGAGACTGTGTCTGAGTCCCGAACATTAATAGGAAGACTATTCCATAACTTTGGGGCTTTGTAAGAAAAAGCTCTGCCCCCTGCTGTAGTTTTAATAATACGTGGTACTGACAGGCAGCCTGCATTCTTTGATCGAAGTAGGCGTGGCGGATCGTAAGACACTAACAGTTCACTCAAATACTGTGGCGCGAGACCATTTAGTGCTTTAAATGTCAAAAGTAGTATCTTAAAATCGATGCGAAATTTCACAGGGAGCCAATGCAGTGTAGATAAGATAGGGGTGATGTGCTCGTATTTTCTGGTTTTAGTGAGGACTCTCGCTGCTGCATTCTGTACTAACTGAAGCTTGTTTATACACCTAATTGAACAACCAGACAGTAAGGCGTTACAATAGTCCAACCTAGACGTGATAAAAGCATGAACTAGTTTTTCTGCATCATTTAGTGACAATATGTTTCTTATCTTGGCAATATTTCTAAGGTGAAAGAAAGCTATCCTGGTGATATTATCTACATGAGCTTCAAACGAAAGGCTGGAATCTATAATCACACCGAGGTCTTTTACTGTTGCACTTGATGGAACAGAAAGGCCATCTAAAGTTACAGTGTGATCAGAAAGCTTACTTCTAGCTACTTGTGGTCCTATGACCAGAACTTCTGTCTTATCAGGATTAAGCAGAAGAAAATTAATTAACATCCAATCTCGTATATCCTGCACACACTGCTCGATTTTAGCAAACTGGTTTTTCTCATCTGGTTTTGCTGAGACATATAATTGTGTGTCATCAGCATAACAATGAAAACTAATACCATGTTTACGAATTATGTTGCCCAGAGGAAGCATGTAAAGGGAAAAAAGCAGTGGGCCTAAAACTGAGCCCTGTGGAACACCAAACTCCACTTGAGAACATGAGGAATGGTCACCATCTAAATCTACAAACTGATAACGATCAGTCAAATAGGATCTGAGCCACAAGAGGGCAGTTCCCTTAATTCCTACTACCTTTTCTAATCTGTGAAGGAGAATACTATGATCAATGGTGTCAAAAGCTGCACTGAGGTCCAGTAACACAAGTATAGTGACGCAACCCTGATCAGAGGCCCATAGGAGGTCGTTTACTACTTTAACAAGTGCTGTCTCTGTGCTGTGATGAGGCTTAAATCCTGACTGATACAGTTCATTTATGCTATTTCTGTGTAGATGTGAACATAGCTGCTGTGATACTACCTTTTCCAAAATCTTGGAGATAAAGGGAAGGTTTGATATCGGCCTGTAATTAGAAAGCAGACAGGGGTCAAGGTCAGGTTTCTTGATTAGCGTTTTAATAACGGCTAATTTAAAGGATTTGGGGACATACCCACTACTGAGTGAACAGTTAATTACTTTCAACAGGGGTTCTATTATTGCTGGTACTATCTGTTTGAGAAAATGTGTCGGTATAGGATCTAATATACAGGTTGACGATTTTGAAGAAGAGATGAGTGAAATTAGTTCCCTCGCTTCAAGGGGAGTAAAGTGTTCTAAGTTCTGATGTGATGTGGTTAGATCATCTGAATTATTTAAATTGTCTGTTTTCAAAGCCTGAATTTTTTGCCTAATATTTATGATTTTATTATTGAAAAAGTTCATGAAATCCTCACTACTGCATGATGATGTTGTGGAGATTTCTGCAGTGGTCTTGTTTTTAGTTAAGTTAGCTACGGTATTAAATAAAAATCTCGGGTTGTTTTTGTTATTTTCTATAAGAGTGGAGAGATACGTTGATCTAGCATCACTGAGAGCTTTTTTATAGTTCAGGATGCTCTCCTTCCAAGCTATTTTGAATACTATCAATTTAGTTTGGCGCCATTTACGTTCGAATTTTCGAGTGGTTTGTTTTAAAGCACGTGTGTGGTCATTATACCAAGGAGCGAGTTTCTTATCTCTAATCATTTTCCTTTTAACTGGAGCTACATTATCTAAGCTATAACGAAGTGCTGACTCTAGATATTCATTCGCCTGTTCGAGTTCTGTGAAGTCAGATTCTGTGAAGAACAAGATTACCTCACCCTGTAACCACACATGAGATACAGAGAGGGAGAGAGACACACAGACAGAGAAAGGGACAGAGAGAGAGAGAGAGACAAAGTGAGACAGAGAGATAAACACAGAGAGAGAGAGAGAGGGAGAGGGACAGAGACAGAGAGACACTAGATACCTGTAGGTTCCACCAGTGTGTCCCCACAAAGTTGGAATAATGTCCGATCTGTAGAGTGAGCACTTATCTACACACACCGCTCATCCTGCTCTCTCTCACACACACACACTCTAACACTGCGCTTTAACTGTAAACACACACACACAGTTTGATTAGAGAACATGCACATTGCAGCATGGTGAAGAAAACACACACTCACTTCTGGGTTTGACGTCATTACGTAGATCCTACGTGTAAGACGTACACCTATTGGGATTGGTTGGTGAACAACAAGCCCCGCCTCATGCACGCGATCTAACGATTTGACAGTTGACATGCCGCGATGTCGTGTTGTCATAGCAACCCTGAAAAGCACGCGCCTGTGCCGTCATCGGCACTACTACCTACCATCTACTACCTACCTATTTTAATATGGCAGAAGGAGGGTGGCATGCAGATTTAACCACGCCACACATTGGCAGGGGACGTGGGTTTTTTGGGTTGACCGAGCCTATAGTTGGCAAACCACATGTTTTGGTTTATGATTCTGCGACTGCTCCGACCGCATCATGTAGTAACGAGTTAGGTGAACCAAAGTCTTCCACTCCTGTCAATGTTGGTTCTGACAATGTTACAGAGCAACTACGCAACCTCATTGGTGAGCTTGGAAGCCAGATCGGTGATTCAATCGTCTCACGGTTGTTAACCAGTCATAATTCTGCACTACCTCTTTCTTCTCGGTCATTTGAGCAGCAACCCTTTAGGACAATGCCCCTGTCTACAAATCTTAATCTGTCCAAGGTGAATCTAGTAGTCAAGACTGACATTAAAGAACCACAGATGTTTAGAGGGGATGGTGGCGCTAAATGTTCCATCCTGGAGTGGATTGAACAGATGAATGTGTATCTAAGCAAAAGGGATTGCAGCAAAGCTGCTAGCGTAGAAGAAATACTGAATCATCTCAGTGGTCGGGCAAAGAGCATTGTAAAGGTTAAGCTAAAAAGTAGCCCGGTTGCAGTACTATGTCCTGAAGTTGTCTACGAGGTACTACTGCGCTATTTTAGCGACAGCCCTGGATCTTGCCAGCCGTTAGCTGATTTTTATGCGACTCAGCCAAAGCTTAACGAGCACCCTGTTGACTATTGGGTTAGGTTGAACGAAGCAGCCGAGCTAGCAGATGCTCACCTACAGAGGTGTGGTGGCAAGATGGAAAATATTAGCTCAGAGATCGCAATGATGTTTATCAGGAACTGTCCTAGCCCTGATCTTTCGAATGTCTTTAGGTGTAAGCCCATAAGCAAATGGTCAGCCGAAGAGGTACAAGAGGCCATCGATGAGCATGAGAGAGATTTTAAGTCTCGAAAGCCACTTCCATCTGTGCTTAAAGTTGCTGTAAATCAAGCTGTTGTTGCTGAAAAGCCTGTCAGCACTCAGGTAACAGTAGGAAGCGAAAGCACAGTCGTGACTTCTGCTGCATGTCCTGCAAGCCCGCACACTAAAACAAGCGAAGCCGCAGAATTGGGCACTTTGGAGCGTGTGTTGAAAATGTTAGAAAGGGTGTTGGAGCGCACAGCTTTACCAATTTCAGAACAAAAAACCTCGAACTTCACCCTGGTATCGAGCCTCGCCATGTGCAGTGTGCGGAGACCGATCTCACTCGACTTGCTCACACTGCATGAGAGAAAAAAGATGCCTTGAGTGTCTAGAGTTTGGACATCAACGTAAACAGTGTCATAGAGTTGTTGCCCAGGGCGTCGCTCAGATTAGTAGCTATCAGGAAAACTAGATCACTCACATTGGGGAGAGGGCAGTGTGAGTGTTGAGAGTCAGCCTCTCACCCGCGATGAAGATCCTATGTTAATTTATAGCAACCATTGTCAGGCCGAATTAAGCGGCAGCATCATCTTATTCCAAAACATTGCGAAGCTGGAAAAAGCTGATAGCTTATTTTACACTGATGTGTTGGTGAATTATGCGGTTGCTTGCCAAGGCCTGTTGGACACTGGTTCTATGGCATTGTCACGGCGTGCGGCTGTGACGGGCGTGCGCCCAAATCTATTATCGCTCCTCGCTCACTTCGTAGGCTCCCTAAGTAGGTCCTATGCGGACCGGCTGGCAGTGATTAACGTTAATAGGATCTCGGGCTTGCTCCGCATTATAAAAGCAAGGCGCGGAGTTTAGTCCGGGGTCCGAGAAGAGCGTAACGCGGTGGAGCTCGAGAGTGGCATGGGAGTGGGAAAATGGAACGTGCCCCAGAGACTTAAAAGGAAATTGGATTTCCGCCCCTTTGATATCCCCGTTGAGGACAGCGCGGGAAAGAGCTGCACAAGCTCCCACGGCATCCTTCGCTCCCGCGTCGAGCCCGCCTTCGCGTCCTCGCCGCCGAAGAGGAAAAGGCCGCGAGGAGGACAGCGTTAAGGCCGCCGATCCCAGCCGGGAAAGCCGCCCAGCCGAAGGACGTCCGAGCGAGACTCCCGCCTGAGGCCGCGCACACAGAGAGCTGGGAGGGGCCAGGCCGGCCATCGACAGCGGGGAGGAACCGAGAGTCACAGAGTTATTGGCGTATCATGAACCAGCCAAATTTCACGGGAGAGCCAGAGATTCAACGATTTTTGAGTATGTTGTCTGGGCATGATAGATGGGAGGGTGGTAATATCCCAACAGTCGTCTGTACTGCTAAGCTTACTCAGGCAGTCACACTGTTACCTCAGCAAGAGCACCTTGTGTGGGGTAGGCTCCCAATGAGTTTCTGTACTACTATTTCTGTAAGTAGCACTGTGTTGATTGAACCATCTAGGGCACAAACTCATAAGAAGGGTGTTCTTGTGGGGCGGGCTATAGCTACGCTGCCTGGTGACAGATGGGTACCAGATCAACCCATCTAATAAGTCGGTCACTTTGAGACGTAATGCGAAGATAGAAGATGTTTCTCCTGTTTTAGCGGTGGAGGACCTCGACACCCAGTCTGGACACAGTGATGGGGAAATTGTGAACGTACAGAGCCAATCTATCTCCTTTAGTGCAGATGTAGAGGTTGGTTCTCTCTCTGGTATTCGTGACGCGCTGCAGGAGCTTGGACTCGCTGATTTTGACCTTGAGTCCTGTGAGACGACTCCGTCCTGGAAGGGCCAGCTTCTGCAGTTGATTCAAAGACATCAAGATGTGTTTTCTAAACACAAGTTAGACTGTGGTAAAGCTAAAGAGTTTGTTCACAGGATTCATCAGATAGTCGCCCATTCAGGCTCCCGTATCGCCGTGTTCCTCCGGCTCAATATCAAAAACTGAGAAAGGTGCTTTCTGAGATGGAAGAGCAACAGATTATCCGTAAGTCTTGCAGTGAGTCGGCATCCCCGTTAGTTTTGGTATGGAAAAAATGCGGTGATCTTCGTGTTTGCGTGTTTGCGTTAAGTCCGCTGGCTTAATGCCAGGACTGTCAAGGACGCTCACCCCTTACCTCATCAAGCAGATTGCTTGACAGCCTTAGGTGGAACCGCGGTCTTTAGTGCAATGGATCTTACCTCTGGCTTTTATAACATCACGATGGCGGAGGAGGACAAAAAGCTTACGGCCTTCACAACACCAATGGGGCTATTTGAATTTAACCGCTTACCTCAGGGACCCTGCAATAGTCCTGCTAGCTTTATGCGCCTGATGACGAACATATTTGGCGATCAG
The DNA here is from genome assembly GCA_030347435.1 of Clarias fuscus. Classification (NCBI taxonomy): domain Eukaryota; kingdom Metazoa; phylum Chordata; class Actinopteri; order Siluriformes; family Clariidae; genus Clarias; species Clarias fuscus. The sequence goes on along the minus strand of CM059204.1, from coordinate 47,614,257 downwards.
AATTTCTTGACGTTACTCTGTTATCTGGACGACCTACTTGTGTATGCCCCAGATGAAGGTGAGGCCATCAAGAGGCTAAAGATGGTGTTCAGTACGCTCAGAGAGCATGGGTTAAAGCTAGCACCCAAAAAGTGTCATTTCCTCCGAAGGAGCGTGCGGTTTTTAGGGCATGTTATCGACGGTTCAGGGGTAGCAACCGACCCAGACAAGGTCAGTGCTATTGGAGCGGTGGAAGAGCCTGATTTAATGATGGAGGATGGAGTTACCCCATACCAAAGAACGATTAAATCGTTTCTTGGAATGGTTTTGTACTACCAGAGATTTATCCAAAATTGCTCTACAATAGCAAAACCCCTGTTTGCCTTGACAGCTGCGCCAAGGGGCAAGAAGCCTCCGGGGAGGGATGCTACATTCAGAAAGCTAAGTCCTGATGACTGGAAGGAAGAGCACAGTAGGGCCTTCCAGCAGTTAAAAGCTGCGTTGATGAATTCTGTGGTACTGACACATCCTGATTTCAGCCATCCGTTTATTTTGTCTACTGATGCGTCCATGGACGGGTTGGGCACTGTACTGTCACAGGTTGCTGAAGGTGAGACCAGAGCCCGGCCGATTGCTTTTGCCAGCAAAGCACTTACGCGTGCTCAGGCAAGGTACCCTGCTCACCGCCTAGAGTTCTTGGCTTTGAAGTGGTCCGTTTGTGACAAATTCAGCCACTGGCTGAAGGGTCACAAGTTTGTTGTATGGAAGGACAATAACCCTTTGACTTACATCCTCACAAAGCCTAAACTTGACGCGTGTGAGCAGAGATGGCTTTCCAAGTTGGCGCCCTATCGATTCAGCATCAAGTACATACCTGGCAGGAAGAATGTGGTGGCAGATGCTTTAAGTCGTCAACCCGGGTCAGTCAGAGGCTGTTAAACGAGCCTTATGATGTGTTGCTCAAGGAAGCGGAACGATTTGGCAAAGAGACGGTACAGGATGCGTTCAGGTTTAGTGCCGGTATTCAGGGCAGTAAATGCCCTCCTTGCACAGTGTCGAGTCATTATCCACTTTCCAGTGCCGAGGTGTGTGCTGTGTTACAGGGTTATAGTGACTGGGAAGCAGGGGTTGAGTCGAGAGCCATCTCTTGGATTGCCCAGGATACCCAGCATTTGTTGCTTCCCGGGCAGTGCCCATTGCTGGTCTTCTCATTAGATGAACTTCGAGACAGACAACAAAATGATCCCTGTCTGTCCAGGGTCCTGTTCTATATCAGTAGAGGCAAGAGAGCCTCACGTCGTGAACGCGCTGGTGAGACATATAGGTTGCTCAGAGTTCTGAAACAGTGGGACAAATTAAAGATGCTCGATGGTGTACTGTATCGTGTAAGCAAAGATAATTTGACGGGGAAGAAGCGGTTACAATACGTTGTTCCATCTTCTTTAATTATGCAGGTCATGACAGGGGTACACGACGAAGCAGGGCACCAGGGCCAAGGTAGAACAATACATCTGGCAAGACAGATGTTCGTAGGTATGTTAAGTGTTGTACGCGCTGTGTCGTCAGTAAAACACCTGAACCTCCGTTAGAGAGTGTGAAAACATCAAGTCCAATGGAGCTAGCATGTATTGATTTTTGGACCGCGGAAAGTTCAAGAGGTCGTAATGTGGACGTGCTAGTTGCGACTGATCATTTTTCTCGAATGGCTCACGCTTTCCCGTGTCATGATCAGACAGCTAAACACGTAGCGTGACAGTTGTGGGATCGCTATTTTTGTGTGTACGAGTTCCCTGACAGGATTCACTCCAATCAGGGGGCGAACTTTGAGAGCGAGCTGATCCGAGAGTTGCTGCAGGTTGCTGGAGTAAAAAAGTCCCGAACAACTGCATATCACCCCATGGGAAATGGGAATGTTGAGAGGTTCAACAGAACCTTGGGCAATATGATCAGAGTGCTCCCGCCGAGTTCTAAGGAAAAGTGGTCGCAGTTGCTTCAGACGCTGATCTTTGCGTATATTTGCACCGCGCACGAGTCCACTGGCTACGCCCCATTTTACTTGATGTTTGGTAGGGTTCCAAAGCTGCCTGTGGATGTCATGTTCAGTAACGTCGAGAGGGACAGTGACGTTGTTGATTATGACAAGTATGTGAAGAGGTTAAGAGATGATCTGAAAGAAGCACTCTCTGTCGCTCAGAAAAACATTGATGTCAGTCAGCAACGTCAGACCGAGTTGTACAACCGAAAGACGAAGGGTCGTAACATTGAGCTGGGTGATCAGGTTCTGCTGGCCAACAAAGGTGAACGCGGGAAGAGAAAACTAGCAGACAAGTGGGAGTCGACGCCCTATAGGATAGTTGCGATGAACCCCCAGTGCCACATTTACTGCATTTGTAACACCAAAACGGGTCAGGAGAAAACTGTTCACCGCAATTTGTTGTTGCAAGCGAATTTCCTTCCGCTTGAGCTGGGGGAACATGAAACATCCGAGGACAGTGATGGATCTGTACTTGGCAGTAGGAGTGTTTCAGTGGGTGATATTGCTGGTACTGAATCCGAGGTATGTTCCCTGTCTGAGCAGGTCGCCAGTTAGGTGGAAAAGACCGCAGCTCGTGACAACTTTCAGCAGACATTATCATGCATATCTGATGGTGCTGAATCACTGAACATAGTCCCTGAGTCGAGTCATCAACAGGAGCAGCTAGTTCCAAAGGGTGATTGTACTGAGGAGAACAGTAGCGTGGGTTGCCTGGATGAAGGACTGGGTTGTGATTTACCCATCTCACGTTCTGACCCTTGTGTTTCCGCTGCTGAAGTTGCTAAGCCACCACCTGGTCCCAGAGAAGTGAGAGTTCGGTCCAGAGTGGGTAGGATTGTGAAACCCATCAACAGATTGATAGAGAACATGGCTCAGTCCATCAAAACTCTTGATCCAGTTGGTGGGGTTGTAAGATCTTTGTTGGGATAAGAACATATTGTGTTACAATGTCATTTTGAGTTTTATGATTGCAATCAATGTATTTCAGTATGTTGTTCCAAATAAGAGATATAGTTCGTCTGAGATGAATCGTGTTTAAGGCACCCTTTGCAGGTGACTGCAGTAGGCCTGATCAACCTGCCGTATTGACCTTCCCTGTGAGTGGGAGACATATTTTGTCGCACAACTTTCTGGAAAACATTTGGTCTAATGACTCTGGTGTATACTGTCTCCATTATGGTCAAAATTCGTGAAGTTCAGGGGGGAGAATGTAACTGGTGTTAATGATACATTGATTATAATCTTACTTGTTTTGCTTTTCCCTTAATACAAATAATTTGTATTATTTTTATTTTTATTTCGCCTTATTTTATTGTCCATGATGTTTTAATTTTCATCTATTTTGTCTTAAGATTGGTTTAGTGAACTTCACAAATTCTTGTTCTTCCGTGATTGTTTACAAGTTAGAAGAATGTAACGTTAACCTAGTGGAACGTTCTCTTCAAGACTTTGTTTGGGGGAGGGAGCGATATCAGCGGGGCACATCAGGCTTTCTCTGCATGCGACATGTGATAGCCTCAGTCTACCTGCGTGCGAGGCTCATGAGCGCATGTGTTTCCTGGTTCCCCCATAATTTACTCTGCGTGTGTGCCAGAGAGGGAGAAGCTGTCGCCTGTTTGTCCACTGATTATCTCTCCTTGTTACAGAATTAAAGAAAGCATTGAATTTCATCGCCAAGTGGTAGTGTGGTCCTTGTGTGTGTGAGAATGACAGATCCAGACATGCTACATACCATTACGTTGACTTTAATGTTTTTTTTTTTTATCTTCAAACTGTGTGTATGTGTGTGTATTTGTGTGTATGTACTGTACCATAAACATAATTAACACACACCTTTATTTCCCACATACACAGAGTTTTGTTGTTTGTTTGTTTAAGTCCTCAGCCTCTTTGTTCTCTGGAAACCACGTGACCTTTAGGCTCAAACACACCCTGTGCAGTATAGCACATAGTCTCAGAAGAGGCCTAGGGCGTTTTCACACTGGGGTCCCGGATCCGTTTCCGAGTACACTTGGCCCCGGGACCAGTTGATTTTTGTCTGTGAGAATGTAATCGTTCCGAATCGTTCCGCGCTCGGGAACGAATCCCTCGACCGATTGCAGAGGTGGTTTCGGGAACGATTCACACCTTCCCGAGAACGGAAGGCGGGACATAAGTACACGCTCGTGCTCAAAAGAGGAAGTGACGTAATTCAAGTTCGACTCCGTACACAATCAAACGTGGCTACTGAAGAATCTGTGTGAAGTAATGCCAAAGTATAGCATTTCCTAGAAATTTAGACAGACGAAAATATCCGGAGATAATCGGACACTACACATAAAACCCCCGATATTTACGGAAGTATCCGTAAGTATTTAGACGCACGCGCGTACAGCAGCACTGAGCAATGCCGCGCGGAGTTAAACACAGTGCGGCTCGTGCGGCTCGTGCAGCACACAGCGCGCGCTGCGATACTGAAGTGAGGAAAAGATAAACAATAGAATAAAAACCATTCAGTGTGATCGAGTCGGAACCCCTCTGACCCACAACAACATCTACCTTCATCATCGGAACCGGACAGCGTGGAGCCTGGTCCAGCAGAGAGCCTGCGCGTGAGCGGTGAGTTCATATTAAATACTATTAACTCCTGTTATTAACACTGTTAAAGAGAGTCTCATATCATCACCACATCTCCAGGTAACTGTCTGTGGATCTCGTGGTGACATTTAAATACATATAATAAGATATACAGGCTGATCCTTTCACATTAGCTCACAGTAAAGTTCACTCTGAAGGCTCCTCATGTCTGCTCACTTTAAGGCCTCAGATCATTTCACTGTTCAGAAGAGCAGAATGTGATCAACTCCAGTGTTGGGCTTATGTAGCTATTAGAGTTACAGCTACTTTACTCTTTACTCATATTTTATGTAAAACCTTCATGTATATTCTCCAACACATCTCAGAGACACTTATAAACACTGAGACGCTGATGAGCCACATAAGCTCCACACACACTTTCATGTTATCTGTGATTGCGGTGACAAAATTGAAATGTTGGAAAAATTTAATTTGTACAAGCTGTTATGGTTGCAACTTTCAGCTGATTTTTTGCGTTTATACTTTCTTGCAGACAGGCACTGGAGGAAACACAGACTCTGACAGACTCTGACAGCAGCACAAGACCAGCTAACATCAGAAGAAAGAGACAAAACCTGACGTGCAGAGCAGGAGACTCATAATGTCTGCATGAAATCTCAGATTTAGATGGAGGAGTTCTGACTACAGATACAGAGGAAGGAACAGCAAGAGATCGAATAGGACGTTGATGCAGACGATGGACCAACTGTTGTCTTCATTTCATTAACACACACCCTCTTGCTATGCAAGTACAAGTAAATATACAATATGCTACATTTTAATGTTTATATTTTTTGTCCTATTTGACAGCTAATTTTGTTACAAAATTTACTTTTATTATATTTTTATTTAATAATGTTTAATAAAACCTTTTGCACTCTATCCAGTACTTTGTCTCTATTCCAAATCCCCCGACACTCATCTTGGATTTTACAGTATACATTTATTTTTACATTTACAAAAATACAATATAAACACACGGCACACAAAACATGTTAAACACTAAACATTGATGCACGGTGAGGTTTTAAATTAAATAGTTTCAGCATCTCGGCTAAGTTTGAAAATCTACACATAGCAAGGTAAGAAAAAAAGAGCACAAGCATCTCTCTTGTAGGACTGTTGTCTTCTTAATAGGAGTATTTAGTGTCCATTCCTGGTCTCTCCTGGTCACAGGGACATCCTGCCATCACACACCAGCCCTCTCTAAACCCAGATGATCCTGAGGAGAACAGAAAAATGCATGATTAGATATTTATCATTTATTATATGTATCTATGCTATTTGTTGAACTTTATTCTAGCAGGCATTATATTTATTTGTAGCATTTATTGCATTTATTAATTGTTTACATCTGATTAATTTACAGTGTACATAAACACTTTATTTTTATGATAAAGTAAACATTTTAAATGTGCTATGACTAAAGAAAGTAATGTTTAATGAGCACTTTATTTCTATTTGACTGGGAATCAGAAGAGAATGTAGACACACCTGATTCCTCACCTTACAGAGTAGAGATGTAAAGTCATTCCTCAGTGCTTCGTGCTGTGTCCGTGCAGCGCGCGCTCATTTCACCCTCTGAGTCGCGCGACAGATGTGTCAGTAGGCATGTTGTTTACAGCGCCGTTGTTTTTGTCATAAAAATAAAAACATCCACACGGAGCATTAACAGGTGTCTCACAGTTCATGACCCGAGTAGCGTTTCTTCTTCTTTCTTAGTTTTTTTTTTCCCCGCGAAAAACAAACCAACTACCTCTCTACCGCCACCTACTGTTTCCGGTTGTGTAAATAGGCAAGTGTCCCCGGGATCACAATCGCTATTACAGTGTGAACGCAGACCTGTGGGGGGATTGGGGAGGGGGAGAAATCGTGCTCGGGTACAGAACGGAACAGATCGTTACCAGTGTGAAAACGCCCCTAGTTAATCAGTGACAATCCAGAGCCCAGGCCAGGGAGCAGACAGACAGGCTAAACCAACCGTCTGCTAGCTGCATAGAGTCGTCACTCAGGGTTCATCATATTGAGACTGTGTCTGTTCCCCGAGCTAAACATAAACATAAATTTAGAAAGACTCAGAAAGTCTGTTTTAGTAATTTAATTAACATAGATACCACAAACTCAGATCACACTGAATGCGCAGCCGGCACCTCTGATCTGAAGCTAGGACTGTTAAATATTAGATCTCTCGCATCTAAAGCAGTTATTGTTAATGAAATTATCACAGATCAGGAGTTTGATATCTTATGTTTAACAGAAACCTGGATTAAACAGGACGAGTATGTAGCTCTAAATGAAGCGAGTCCTCCTGGATACAGCTACATACACCAGCCTCGGCTAACTGGTAGAGGAGGAGGAGTCGCAGTTATTTATAACCATAATCTGTCTCTCGTACAAAAACACAGTTTTAAATCTAATGCATTTGAAGTTCTCTATAGTAACATAAAGTCAGCTCAGTCGATCCCGCTACTCATCATTTACAGACCCCCAGGGCCGGACTCGGAGTTTCTCTGTGAATTTGCAGATTTCCTCTCAAACCTTGTTGTTTCTGTAGACAAAGCGTTAATTGCTGGAGACTTTAATATTCATTTTGAGAATCCAGAAGACCCTCTGAGAACAGCATTTATGTCCTTACTGGACTCAGTAGGAGTAAATCAGTGTGTAGTAGGACCCACTCATAAAGCAGGTCACACTTTAGATTTAATATTATCCTTCGGATTAAGTATAGGAAATATAACCACAATTCCACAGTCTGAAGTTATCTCAGATCACTACCTTGTCTCGATTAAAGCGTGTCATAGTAATAATGTATGCAGCACAGCACCGCGCTTCCACCTTAAACGTACATTTACATCAAATACCGCACAGAGCTTTATCAATAATCTTCCAGAATTATCAACTTTGATTGGATCGCCATCTGACTTCACAGAACTCGAACAGGCGAATGAATATCTAGAGTCAGCACTTCGTTATAGCTTAGATAATGTAGCTCCAGTTAAAAGGAAAATGATTAGAGATAAGAAACTCGCTCCTAGGTATAATGACCACACACGTGCTTTAAAACAAACCGCTCGAAAATTCGAACGTAAATGGCACCAAACTAAATTGTTAGTATTCAAAATAGCTTGGAAGGAGAGCATCCTGAACTATAAAAAAGCTCTCAGTGATGCTAGATCAACGTATCTCTCCACTCTTATAGAAAATAACAAAAACAACCCGAGATTTTTATTTAATACCGTAGCTAAATAATAAATCATATCAATAATAAAATCATAAATATTAGGCAAAAAATTCAGGCTTTAAAACCAGACAATTTGAATAATTCAGATGAACTAACCACATCACATCAGCAAGAGAGTAGAAATAACTTCTTTATATATAAAATAATTCTAACATGCAGATAATTAACTAACCACATCACATCAGAACTTAGAATACTTTACTCCCCTTGAAGCGAGGGAACTAATTTCACTCATCTCTTCTTCAAAATCGTCAACCTGTATATTAGATCCTATACCGACACATTTTCTCAAACAGTACCAGCAATAATAGAACCCCTGTTGAAAGTAATTAACTGTTCACTCAATAGTAGGTATGTCCTGAAATCCTTTAAATTAGCCGTTATTAAACCGCTAATCGAGAAACCTGACCTTGACCCCTGTCTGCTTTCTAATTACAGGCCGATATCAAACCTTCCCTTTATCTCCAAGATTTTGGAAAAGGTAGTATCACAGCAGGCGGCACGGTGGTGTAGTGGTTAGCACTGTCGCCTTGCACCGCCAGGGTCCGGGTTCGATCTTCACAGATTAGAAAATGTAGTAGGAATTAAGGGAACTGCCCCCTTGTGGCTCAGATCCTATTTGACTGATCGTTATCAGTTTGTAGATTTAGATGGTGACCATTCCTCATGTTCTCAAATGGAGTTTGGTGTTCCACAGGGCTCAGTTTAAGACCCACTGCTTTTTTCCCTTTACATGCTTCCTCTGGGCAACATAATTCGTAAACATGGTATTAGTTTTCATTGTTATGCTGATGACACACAATTATATGTCTCAGCAAAACCAGATGAGAAAAAACAGTTTGCTAAAATCGAGCAGTGTGTGCAGGATATACGAGATTGGATGTTAATTAATTTTCTTCTGCTTAATCCTGATAAGACAGAAGTTCTGGTCATAGGACCACAAGTAGCTAGAAGTAAGCTTTCTGATCACACTGTAACTTTAGATGCCTTTCTGTTCCATCAAGTGCAACAGTAAAAGACCTCGGTGTGATTATAGATTCCAGCCTTTCGTTTGAAGCTCATGTAGATAATATCACCAGGATAGCTTTCTTTCACCTTAGAAATATTGCCAAGATAAGAAACATATTGTCAGTAAATGATGCAGAAAAACTAGTTCATGCTTTTATCACCTCTAGGTTGGACTATTGTAACGCCTTACTGTCTGGTTGTTCAATTAGGTGTATAAACAAGCTTCAGTTAGTACAGAATGCAGCAGCGAGAGTCCTCACTAAAACCAGAAGATACGAGCACATCACCCCTATCTTATCTACACTGCATTGGCTCCCTGTGAAATTTCGCATCGATTTTAAGATACTACTTTTGACATTTAAAGCACTAAATGGTCTCGCGCCGCAGTATTTGAGTGATCTGTTAGTGTCTTACGATCCGCCACGCCTACTTCGATCAAAGAATGCAGGCTGCCTGTCAGTACCACGTATTATTAAAACTACAGCAGGGGGCAGAGCTTTTTCTTACAAAGCCCCAAAGTTATGGAATAGTCTTCCTATTAATGTTCGGGACTCAGACACAGTCTCAGTGTTTAAGTCTAGGCTAAAAACCTATTTATTTAGCCAAGCATTTTTGTAAATAAATGAACCTTAGGTAAAGGAGCAGATCTGGGGGACTCATGGACGTAGAGTATTCTGGTGAACTGGTATGTTTAGATGCTGTCCTCCCCACTCTCATTGATCACTCAGGTTTGTTGATGGTGAGGTGATTGGTTGCTTTACATCTCAGTTCCCCCTCATGTCTGTGTTTCCTTCTGGCTCTCCCTTTTAGTTATGCTGTTATAGTTAGTCCTGCCGGAGTCCCTGCTTGCACTTTGCACTAAATATACATTCACCTTATACATGTTGACTGTGACCAGACCTAACTGCCATCTCTCCTTATTTTCTGTTCTCTCCTCTTCTCCTCTCTCTCTCTCTCCCTCGCTCCTTTCCCTCTCTCTGTCTCTCTGTCGAGCTATACATGTCGCTCCTGAGTTGCCAGTGATCCAGACCCCTCTGCCCTCTGGACCCGTCTAACCCGTCCTGGAGTCCTGCTTCTGGTTGGAGATCTCGTCGCATGGATGCCCCGTGTGGTCTGCCTGGATTCGTGTGGTGGCTGGGGATGGTTTCCACAAAGACTTTTCTGTCCTCGACTGATGCAGACAGCTGTTCTCTGGGGCCCTGTGACTTCAGTCGTTCGATAGCTCAGGGCTGGAATTTCCTACAGTCTACCTGAGCCTCCAGGAACAAACTGGACTCCTTTTAATTTTAAACACATCTCCTGTTATACTGAACTTCCAGTACACAGTATGAGTGCTGATCAATCCCTGCTCTCCGTTATCACCCAGATGAGGATGGGTTCCCTGTTGAGTCTGGTTCCTCTCAAGGTTTCTTCCTATTACCATCTCAGGGAGTTTTTCCTTGCCACCGTCGCCCTCGGCTTGCTCATCAGGGACAATCTTATCATTTTGATTCATACACATTGCATACAAACTTACTTCTTTTTATTGTGTGTAGCTGCTTTGCGACAATGTCAATTGTTAAAAGCGCTATATAAATAAAATTGACTTGACTTGACCCTGACTCTCAGTGACGGGATTTACCTGACACACCTGTGTGACTTCAGCATCTACCAATCAGCAGAGGAGGAAACACACACACACACACACTGAGTGGAGAGAAAGCACAGGCTCGGGTAAGAGCATGCTTTAGATTTATAGTTTAGATTAAATACAGATTAATATGATATACACACATACTGTCTGTCTGTCCTTCTATGTTACTTTCTATCTATTTGCCTATTTATCTTTGTCTTTTTCTCTGTCTATCTCTCTGCCTAAGTGTCTGTCTTTGAGCTGCTCAAGCTTCTCCTGTTTCAGTGTTTGGTTACTAGTTTAGAAACTCTGCGTTGATGTCACACACAAACACCTCACTCAGGTTCACCCGAACCTCCGTCACACACAGTCAGCGAAACTGACACTGGATGGAAGTTAGGTTGTTCATGGTGGTGTGTGTGTGTGTGTGTGTGTGTGTGTGTGTGTGTGTGTGTGTGTGTGTGTGATGTGAAGTGGAGAAACGTGAAAAACTGCATTCTTAAACTGTTCAGTGAGAGAGAGAGAAGACAAACCCCACATCAGTGTGACTCCTCCATGGACTTCCTCCACTTCACACGAGCTTACTCTTCTCTACAGGAGACTCCACCATCACACTGTCTAGACTTCTGTCTGTCTGTCTGAGTGGAGAGAAAACATCATGGGAAACCACGGAGCACCAGGTGTCTAGTGTGTGTGGTAGTGTGTGTGTGTGTGTGTGTGTGTGTGTGTGTGTACAGATATGGTGTAGACAGTCTAACTCCATGTACTTCACTGTCCTCATGTATAGTTTTCACGTTTCTGTACTTTACTTGAGGATATGTTTAACTGTTTAACACATACAGTACCTGCTCTTCTCCTGCACCACACACTTCTACATAGTGTTGCGTTGTGTTGCGTAACCACACTAGTGTGTGATGTTTAAAGCTGTAAAATGCTCCACCTGCTGGTTATTATGTGTAATTGCATGATTTGTCTTCCCTTCGTGAAACACTCGATCATGTAGCAGGTGTGAAATCAGAAGCAGGGATTGTTTCAGACACGGATGAAAACACACACACACACACACATAGAGAGAGAGAGAGAGAGAGAGAGAGAGAGAGTACAGTGTCTCTACAGTGAGTAGTAGCTCAGTATTTTTAATACTTACTGTAAGTACATTTTATGGTGTGAAATGTAAATGGAGAACTTTTATGTTTATTTGAGTGACACTTTACCTACAGTATCTCTATGAATCGTACAGACTGATATATCTAGATCCAGAAAATATGATCATATAACCCCAATATTATCATCCCTGCACTGGCTACCTGTTCAGTTTAGAATTAATTACAAAATAGCATTACTTACTTACAAGGCTCTAAACGATCTAGCTCCCACATACCTAACCAGTCTTCTGATACGTTACAATCCACCACGCTCCTTAAGATCAGAAAACTCCGGACTACTGGTAGTTCCCAGAATATCAAAATCTACAAAAGGAGGTAGGGTATTTTCATATTTAGCTCCAAAGCTTTGGAATAGCCTTCCTGACAGTGTTCGGGGCTCAGACACAGTTTCCCAGTTTAAAAGTAGACTCAAGACGCGTCTCTTTAATCTGGCATACACATACAGTAATTAATTTATTTACCTCATACTCCAGTACATCTATCCTGAATGGCAACCACGCTAATTCTATCCACCTGCTCTTTATTTTTCCACCCATCCCGAGGCATCTGGAGATTGTGCCAGCTTCAGTAGACAGAGGCCGACCCTGCGAGGTTCCAGAGGCATCCAGAGAAGGACCTGCTCCAGCTGGATTCTTCTTCATGTTGGTTTGGAGCTACACATGCTGCTCCTGAGCTCCCAGTGATCCAGACCCCCATCTGCCCTCTGCACCTGCTGACTCATCCCTGAGCTGAACTGGACTTTGTGTTAATTTAAATAACTTCTGTTATATCGAACTTTCATCTGCATAACACACATGATGTTCTACAATTTCTGTTATCTGTTATCACCCAGATGAGGATGGGTTCCCTGTTGAGTCTGGTTCCTCTCAAGGTTTCTTCCTATTGCCATCTCAGGGAGTTTTTCCTTGCCACTGTCGCCGTCACCCTCGGCTTGCTCATCAGGGACAATCTCATTATCTAGACACATTTTTCTTACACATATATACATTTCCATAAGTCTTCTTTTCATTTTCTTTTCATTTCTGTGAAGCTGCTTTGAGACAATGACCATTGTTAAAAGCGCTATAGAAATAAAATTGAATTGAATTGAATTGAATTGATATTCAGTTAAATCCTTACACACCTGCCCATGAACTAAAAGAAATATTTCTCTGTGATTTAAACAAATTGCACTGGAAAGAACAATTAATTGGTCTGGAAATCAGCTTGCGGAGACGAGAAGGTGAGGAAGAGTGAGACCTACTGGTGCTGCTGATCTAACCTACTGGATTCCCACTACCCTTTAACCAGGAAGAAGAAGACGGAGTCAGACAGCGGTGAAGAAGAACCTGATGGATCCAGAACCCTGCTCTGTCCTCTTCCCACGGTTCTGATCCGTCACAGAGACACGCAGGAGAGCCGTGTGAGAGCGTTTCTGCAGACGTAGTCAGAGTAAAATAAAAACCCTGCAGCTCACGTGTGTGCTTTCACCTGTAGATAGAAATACTAATAGTGTATAAATATGAGTGAGTGTGTCTGTGTGAGTGTGTCTGTGTGAGTAAGAATGAGAGAACGATGTCGCCACAGTGTTTATCCACACGCTGATCATTACACCTGTTAATCAGTCATTCTCACAGCATCGACTTTGTCCCCCCCCCCCCCCCGTCCCCCCACTCTCTCTCTCTCTCTCTCTCTCCAGGAAAAGTCAGTAACTTAAACAAACGAAACCTTTGAAGATCCTCCGTTTTGTTGCTGTCCTGTCCTACACCTGTCTTGTACAACTGATTAGACAATCAGACGTCTGATCACAGAGAGAAAAGAGAGAAAGAGAGAGACAGAGAGACGAAGAGGATCCACACACATGCGCAGATGGAGGAAATAGTGTTTGCAGACCTTCACGAGGAACCGTCAGGAGGACGATGGACAGATGAAAGACAGGACTCGGAGGAAGCGGTGAAGGATAGCGAGGAGTGGACGGCGAGTCTGGAGAGCAGGACGGAGAGCGAGAGACAGCTGGACGGAGGACAGGAGAGATGGAGGGATGAAGATGGGTCGCTGGCTGATGATGAAGATGAAGGTGATGACGACGACGATGATGATGAAGGACCTCGGATGAGTTTCAGTCCTCTGGTGACGGTTGGGAGGAAAACGGCTGAAAACCAGGCAAAGTGGTGTGATGTCAGAGACGGTGATGTCACCAAGCCGAGGCCTCAGAGCCGTGAGCAACAACTTCCTGTTTATTTATTGATTGATTGATTTGTTTGTTTGTTATATCTACATTTAGAGTGGCTTGCAAACCCCTTGAACTCTTCCACATTTTGTCCCGTTACAACCACAGACGTAAATGTATTTTTTTACTTTATGTGAACATAGATTGGCACATAACTGTGAAGTGAAAGGCAAATGATCAGTGACAAGTGTGACGTGCATTAGTATTCACCCCCCTGAGTCAGTACTTTGTTGTTCACTGTATTTCCAGCTGCGGGTCTTTGGGTCGTGTCTCACCAGCTCTACAGAGTGAAAGTTTTGCCTGAAGTTCAGTCAGATTGGATGAGGAGCGTGTTACAACCTGCAACATGTGGGGTGCAGTGTGTGTAATTTATGTGTCTGTGTTGCTGCGCTTCGTAGCGTGTGTGTATTTTGTATCCAGGTCGCGCGCCGATCCGGATCCACTCCAGATTTTCCAACTGCCACTACACCGGCAACTGCCTGACCTCCACACGTGCGCTTCCGCCCTGAGTGACGTCATCAACCAATTATAAACCGGAGAGAGACGCGGGAACGGGGAGGCGTGTAGGCGAAGTGTTGGTTGTGTTGGAGAGTTTTGTTGTGATAGTGAAATTTTGAGATTGGATTGTGTATTCTGGTTTTTGACTTTTGGCTTCCATTTTGACTTTGATTCTTGCTTTGTCCTTTTGGTTTGTTTGCTAGCTCTTTGTAGATACTGTCTTTGTTTTGTTTGTTTGTTTGAATTCACTGTATGTTTGTGCACTCACCGGTAGTAGGGGTGTGGCTGCCCATTATTTTGGGGAAAGGGTTTTTTGTTCACTGTTTTTGGTTTAGGAAGATAGGGAAGGCATCTGTATTTTTGTTTGTGTTTTGTTTGCTAGGTAAGCAAGCTGCTAAAATACAGATACCTTTTTGTTTATTATTTTGGCCTGGGTCCACCCTGAAGCTAAGTCTGGTGTTGTGTTTGTGTGTTTATTTGCATGTGCTATTGGTCAAGCAATACAAACCTCACTTGTTTATAAATTACCATATCTGTCTTGTTCTTTGTTCCATTACACCACTTTGTTCCACACTCACCAAACAGTTTAAAATAGAACCCCGAACCAATCATTTGCTGTACGGCCCAACCCTAGACTGGGACGTAACAGAAGTGGGGGCTCATCCGGGATTATCACAAAAGACTATCAATTATAGCATTATATTGAGAGTTTCAGCTGTTGTGAGTAATTTCCCATTTCAAGATGGCTGCCTTTGATTTGACCATGTTCACTCTTTGTCCTACTTTAGAGGAATTTGATAAATGTAGGAAGGATGATCTTCTCCTGATAGCTGATTTCTTTAATATTTCGGTTTCCAAATCAGCTAGTAAAAAGGTGGTTAAGGCCACAGTCTATGAGGCACTTGTGGCTGAACAGGTCTTACCTGAGCGGGATGTATCTGAGGGAGTTGGTACTCAACCTCTCCCAAGGGCCTATCCCACTAGAACAGTAGCAGGACATGGGGAGGAATTGGGGGCTGTTCGACCTGAACACCCGACCGATTCAGTGGACCCTGTTTTGCAACTGGCACTGAAGGAGCTGGAATTGAAAATTAAACGGCAGGAGTACGAGACGCAGTTGCTGCGCATTCGGGAAAGGGAGTTGGCCGCTGAGGAGAAGAAGCTTGAGCTGGCTGCTCAGAGTCGGAAGCCTGTGCCGCTGCCACGAAAGTTTGGTTCTCCCGCAGCAGTCTCCCCTAGTCCTGTTGGGGCTGATGTCTCCAGTGCCCTGACGTCACCACTTGCTCCACTCCAGTCCTCATCGGTAAGCCAGCCTGTTTTCGATGTCAGCCGACATGTGGGTCTAGTGCCTTTGTTTAGAGAAGAGGAGGTTGATTCGTATTTCACTGTGTTTGAAAGAATTGCGACCACATTGAATTGGCCAAGAAGTTTGTGGACACTGTTACTGCAGTGTAAATTAACAGGGAAAGCACAAGAAGCATGCTCTGCTCTTTCTTTGGAACAGAGTCTTGATTATGACGTGGTTAAAGCTGCAATTCTGCGTGCTTATGAGCGTGTGCCTGAAGCATACAGGCAAAGTTTTAGGAATCTGGTCAAACCAAATAGCCAAACGTTTGTGGAATTTGCTCGGGAGAAGTGCTTGCTCTTTGAAAAGTGGTGTTCGGCTAGTAACGTGAGAAGTTTTGAGCAGCTTAAAGAACTAATGTTACTAGAAGAGTTCAAGTCTTGTCTTCCAGAACAGCTCGTGGTGTATTTAAATGAACAGAAGATCGATGTGTTGTCTAGAGCTGCTGTCTTAGCTGATGAATTTGTGTTGACTCATAAGACTGTGTTTAATATGCCTGCATCTCATACTAACTCTTCCTTACGCAAATTAAAGTCACGTAACACAACTGCTCAGGTTCGCTCTCCGGTTAGGTCTTCGCCTGAAACCCGTGAATGTTATTATTGTCACGAACAAGGTCATTTAATTGCCTCCTGTCCAATGTTAAAGCGTAAGGTTGCTCGTCAGCAAACTGCTAGCAAAAAGGTAAATGCTGCAGAGCTGCTAGATAAGTCAGTTTCACAGTCTGTTGGTGAGTCTGTGTTTGAGTCTTTCATATCCTCGGGATATGTATCATTAGGGGCTGGTCAGACAAGAAACCCCATTAAAATTTTGAGGGATACCGGTTCTGCTCAATCGTTCATTTTGGAGAATGCATTGCCCTGTTCAGAATCTTCTTATTTAGGGAGTGATGTGTTAATTCAAGGTATTGGCATGACTGTAATTCGTGCGCCTTTACACAAGGTATATTTAGAAACCAAAGGTTTTTCGGGTTTTGTTAAAGTTGCGGTCCGTTCAGCATTGCCAGTCAGTGGCGTTTCATTCATTCTAGGGAATGATATTGCAGGAAACCAAATTATGTCACTTCCAGAGGTTGTAGCTGAACCAAGTGATTGTCCAGAGTTAGAGGCTCAGATGTCTTCTGTGTTTCCTGCTTGTGTGTTAACACGTGCTCAGCAAAAGAAACTGGGTGATGTGGTAGATTTGTCTGACTCTTTCCTATGTCAGGAGGAAACAATTGAGGAAAACATGCCTCAACTTAACCCCTGTGTGAAATCTAGTGACATTTCCAAGGCTACTTCCAAACTAGATGATGAACTCCACATAACTCGTGTGCAGCTGGCAATGGCTCAGAAGGCAGATCCTTCGCTAACTCATTGTTTGGAGACTGCAGTGGAGAAAGGGGAGCTGGAGAAGCACCCAATTGCTTATTTTATTGAAAATGGAGTTTTAATGCGAAAGTGGTCACCCCCTCATTCTTCTGATGGGTGGCGTGATGTATTTCAGGTTGTAGTCCCTCAAGAATTCCGTGGCCAAGTTCTCATGTTGGCTCATGACCATCCCTGTTCTGGTCATGTAGGCATACGCAAAACCTACTCGCGGGCTTTGAAGTATTTCATATGGCCTGGTATGAAAAGAGATGTCGCTCAATACTGCAGGTCTTGTCACACATGTCAAATCGTGGGTAAGCCAAATCAAACCATTCCTCCTGCACCCTTGAAACCTATTTCAATTGAAACTGAACCCTTTGAAAGGGTTATCGTTGATTGTGTTGGTCCTCTGCCGAAAACGGGCTCTGGAAATTGCTATTTGTTAACGCTAATGTGTGCCGCAACACGTTATCCAGAAGCTATTCCTATGCGCACTCTAAAGTCAAAGACAGTTATTAAAGCTTTGATTAAATTTTGTACTACCTTTGGTCTTCCCAAGTGTATCCAGACTGATCGTGGCTCTAACTTCATGTCACGGTTGTTTTCTCAGGTAGTCAGAGAACTCCAAATAGATCATCAGGTATCTAGTGCATATCACCCAGAGTCACAAGGGGCTTTGGAACGATTCCACCAGACTTTTAAAACAATGTTGCGTGCCTATTGTGTGGAAAATAAAAAAGACTGGGATGAAGGGGTTCCTCTCTTATTGTTTGCTGTTCGTGATGCAGTACAAGAATCCTTAGGATTCAGCCCATCAGAACTTGTGTTTGGACATGCTATTCGGGGTCCCTTAAAGGTTTTGCAGGAACAGTGGTTGGCTCCATCACCGATTTCCCAACAGAAATCCATTGTAACCTATGTTCGTACTCTCAGGGAACGCTTGCAATCAGCAAGAGCTACTGCGTGCCAAGCTTTGAAATCTTGTCAGGACCAAATGAAGACACGGTGGGATCGTAAAGCTGTCTCCCGTTCATTCAGTGAAGGAGAACAAGTATTGGCTTTATTACCCATCCCTGGCTCTTCCCTTCAGCCAAAATTTAGTGGTCCATACAAAGTAAAACAAAAACTCAGTCCCACTAACTATTTGCTTTGTACCCCTGATCGCAAGCGTAAGACTCGTGTTTGTCACATAAACTTGCTTAAGAGATATAATGTTCGCACATCCTCTCCTGACTCAGAACTAAGTTCGTCTGTGATACCTGTACCTGCTGCATCAATAGAAGTTAATGTAAGCCCTGCTGAATATTTTCCTGAAGTAGATGAGCTTGACTTTGGTGGAAATGGTGTGTTCTCAGCTTGCTTGTTAAATTCAGATGCGTTGAATCAATTACCAGAAAAATTAGCAAATTTGCCCAAAGCATCTCAAGCTGATGTCATAGCCCTGATTCAGAAATTTCCCAACCTATTTTCTGATGTTCCCTCTCGGACATCTGTTCTTGAGCATGATATCGATGTGGGTGAACATGCTCCAATTAAACAACACCCATATCGTTTAAATCCAACAAAGCGTGCAGTTATGAAGAAGGAGACCGACTACCTAATTGAGAATGGGCTAGCTGTCCCTAGTACAAGTCCATGGAGTTCCCCCTGTATTTTAGTACCTAAGTCAGATGCCTCATTTCGTTTTTGTACAGATTATCGGAAAGTCAATGCTGTAACAAAGCCCGATGCTTTTCCTCTTCCTAGGATGGAAGATTGTGTTGATTGTGTGGGTGCAGCCAAATTCACTAGTAAGCTGGACCTTTTAAAAGGATATT
The DNA here is from genome assembly GCA_030347435.1 of Clarias fuscus. NCBI lineage: Eukaryota > Metazoa > Chordata > Actinopteri > Siluriformes > Clariidae > Clarias > Clarias fuscus. Next base: position 47,595,382 of record CM059204.1, on the reverse strand, counting down.
GGCAGGTCCCTCTTACACCTCGTGCATCCGAAATTTCAGCTTTTGCTACACCTGATAATTTTTTGCAATATACAGTAATGGCCTTTGGACTCCGAAATGCTCCTGCTACTTTTCAGAGACTCATGAACCTTGTCTTGGGGGAGGTCTCCAATTGTGCTGTCTACCTGGATGATGTCATTGTCTATTCTGATACTTGGGAACAGCATCTGCAGATGCTAGAATGTGTGTTTAAACGATTCTCAGAAGCCTCACTAGTTCTTAACTTGGATAAATGTGAATTTGGAAAAGGTGTGGTAACCTACCTTGGTAAGGTAGTTGGACAGGGTGTAGTGAAACCTGTAGATGCTAAGGTCCAATCCATTAAGCAATTTCCCATCCCAAAGACGCGTCGTGAGCTGCGACGTTTCTTGGGTATGGCTGGGTATTATCGTTGTTTCTGTAAGAATTTCTCTGATGTGGTGTTGCCTCTCACTAACCTACTCCGCAAGGATGTTATCTTTCAGTGGTCCTCAGAGTGTCAGCGTGCATTTGACTCCGTCAAACTCCTGCTATCTAGTTCTCCAGTACTTGCTGCTCCTAATATGAGTAAACCTTTTAAACTAGAAGTGGATGCTAGTGGTACTGGGGCTGGAGCAGTGTTGCTTCAGGAGGATGATCGTGGGATCGATCACCCCATTTGTTATTTCTCCAAGAAATTTTTGAAACATCAGCTTAACTATAGCACCATCGAAAAAGAAGCATTAGCATTATTAATGGCTATACAGCACTTTGAAGTCTACATTGGTGATAGTTCAGCACCTGTACAAGTTTTTACGGATCACAACCCCCTAGTTTTTCTTCACCGCATGTGTAACACCAACCAACGACTGATGCGTTGGTCTCTCATTGTTCAGGGTTTCAATCTGATGATTTCTCATAAAAAGGGAACCTTAAAAATACTTGCAGATACCTTCTCTCGTAGTTAAGAAAAAGAAAAAAAATCTGGTTTTGTGAAATTCAGTTTAGGTGAACTTAGAAGTTCACATTTATGGGGGGGGGAATGTTACAACCTGCAACATGTGGGGCGCAGTGTGTGTAATTTATGTGTCTGTGTTGCTGCGCTTCGTAGCGTGTGTGTGTGTATTTTGTATCCAGGTCGCGCGCCGATCCGGATCCACTCCAGATTTTCCAACTGCCACTACACCGGCAACTGCCTGACCTCCACACGTGCGCTTCCGCCCTGAGTGACGTCATCAACCAATTATAAACCGGAGAGAGACGCGGGAACGGGGAGGCGTGTAGGCGAAGTGTTGGTTGTGTTGGAGAGTTTTGTTGTGATAGTGAAATTTTGAGATTGGATTGTGTATTCTGGTTTTTGACTTTTGGCTTCCATTTTGACTTTGATTCTTGCTTTGTCCTTTTGGTTTGTTTGCTAGCTCTTTGTAGATACTGTCTTTGTTTTGTTTGTTTGTTTGAATTCACTGTATGTTTGTGCACTCACCGGTAGTAGGGGTGTGGCTGCCCATTATTTTGGGGAAAGGGTTTTTTGTTCACTGTTTTTGGTTTAGGAAGATAGGGAAGGCATCTGTATTTTTGTTTGTGTTTTGTTTGCTAGGTAAGCAAGCTGCTAAAATACAGATACCTTTTTGTTTATTATTTTGGCCTGGGTCCACCCTGAAGCTAAGTCTGGTGTTGTGTTTGTGTGTTTATTTGCATGTGCTATTGGTCAAGCAATACAAACCTCACTTGTTTATAAATTACCATATCTGTCTTGTTCTTTGTTCCATTACACCACTTTGTTCCACACTCACCAAACAGTTTAAAATAGAACCCCGAACCAATCATTTGCTGTACGGCCCAACCCTAGACTGGGACGTAACAAGCGTCTGTGAGCAGCAACTTAAGTCCTGCCACAGATTCTAAATTAATTTAGGTCTGGACTTTGACTGGTCCATTCACATGAATACGCTTTGATCTAAACCCTTCCACTGTACCTCTGGCTGTGTGTTTATGGTCGTTGTCCTTCACCCAGTCTCAGGTCTTTTGTAGAACAGGTTTTCTTCTAAGATTGCCCTGTATTTGACTCCATCCATCTTTCGATTAACTCTGACCAGCTTCCTTACTGAGGAAAAGCGTCTCCACAACGTGATGCTGCCGCCACCATGTTTCACAGTGTTGGTTTTCCACCACACATAGCATTTTCCTTTAAAACCAAAAAGTTCAACTTTGGTCTCACCTGACCAGAGCACATTCTTCCACATGGGAGCTGCCTCTTGGCTGCTTCTCTGATTAATGCTGGTGGACGTCCATGTCTTGGTAGGTTTGCAGTTTGCAGTTTGCCGTACTCTTTCTCAGATGATGGATTGAACGGTGCTCCATGTGATGTTTAAAGCCCGATTTTTTTTTATAACCTCACCCTGCTTTAAACCTCTCCACACCTTTATCCCTGACCTGTCTGATGTGTTCCGCAGGCTTCATGGTGCTGTTTGTTCACTAATGTTCTCTTACAAACCTCTGAGGGCTTCACAGAACAGCTGTATTTATACTGATATTAAATCACACACAGAGCTGGACTCCAGTTTCTAATTAGGAGACTCCTGAAGGGGATCGGTTCCACTGGATTTTAGGTTGGAGGATCAGAGTAGAGGGGGGTGAATATAAATGCACATAGCACTGTTCAGAATTTTGTTTGTCAAATATTTTGAAAACCATTAATTATTTTATTTCCACTTCACAATTGTGTGTCACTTTGTGTCGTCTGTCACATAAAACCCAATTATTGTGTTTGTAACGTGACAACATTTGGAAAAGTTCAAGGGGTGTGAATACTTTTGCAAAGCACTGTAGTCTCTATTGTTTTTAAAATCTGTTTTCTGCCCCCCCCCCCCCTTCTCTGTGTGTCTCTCTGTCTCTCTCTCTCCCTCTTTGTGTGTATTTCTGTGTCTCTCTCTTCTGTGTCTGTGTGTGTCTCTCTGTCTCTATCTCTCTCTCTGGTGCATGCAGGGAGGTGGTGTGAGAGCAGCGTGTGGAGTGTGGTGTGAGAGCCGATAAGCGTTTTCCAACTTGTTTGGAAACTTTCTAACACTTTTGAGCTTTTTTTCTTTTCAAAAAAGCACAAAAAAATCATATATTAAATATATTAAACATCTATAAACAGCCGCGCACACGGTGTTATTAGTTTAACCCGCTGGTGTGTGGAGCTGTTGATCTCGTGACGGGGTGCAGGGATGGCGGCTCACCCGAGCAGTGCAGCCCGTCCTCTCTCACTCCGTCACGGGGTGCGCTGCGAGGTGAGCGCCGTGGTGTCGGTGGAGCAGGTGTTGTTGGCCGTTGGGGAGTATATCGGGTGTGAGAGCATCGTGTCCGCGTCGAGGATGAACAAGGCCGTGGTGGTGTTCGTAAAGGAGAGGGAGCTCGTGCATCAGCTGATTGAAAACGGAATAAAGGTAAGTGGAGAACTTTATTCCGTTACTCCGCTGGGTGCAACAACAATGAAGGTCACCGTGTCGAACATTCCCCCGTTTATCCCCGATGAGGATATAGAGAGGGAACTGTCTCGATTCGGTAAGATAGTGAGCAGTATGAGAGTGGTGTCTCTGAACTGTAAAAACCCGGCGCTGAGGCACGTCGTCTCCTTCAGGCGTACAGTGCTCATGTTCCACTCTGTCCACTCTGGACATCTCATTCAGAGTCACTCATGAGGGAAAGTCATACATCCTGTACGCCAGCACTGGGAGCATGAGGTGCTTCGAATGTGGAGACATCGGGCACAAAAAGTTCAGCTGCCCACATAGAGCACAGGCCAGGGAGGAGGCGGGGCCTAGTGGGGTCAGGGCAGTGGTGCAGGATGGGGAGAGCTCCAGTGTGGAGCAGACTGGTGGTGTAATGGTGCAGGATGGTGGTGTAGTGGTACAGGATGGTGGTGTAATGGTGCAGGATGGTGGTGTAGTGGTACAGGATGGTGGTGTAGTGGCCGACATTGGACGGAGCGAGCTCCAGTGCGGAGCAGTCAGGTGCTGCAGAGAGGCAGGATAGGGGCCAACCCACGGTAGAGAGCAATGTTGTGACTGATGGTGAGCAGATAGGAGCACGAACAGACAGTGAACAGGTGACAGTGAAAAACAAACGTGGGAAGCTAAATGATGGGTCACACAAGGAAAAAAGGGCTAGTGAATGTGGAGAGGTGGAGAGGGCTGGAGCAAAAAGAATTACACGGACCACACAGAAAAATCTAGATCTAGCAGGGGGCTCAGACACTGTAGGAGAACCAGTCTCATTGTGGGGGTTAAATAGCATGAGTGGGGCAGGTAATGTGGAAGAAACTTCATCACTCCTAGAACAAGATGAAGATTTAATAGATGAGGAGTTTGAAGAAGACAGATTTTCTGATATATCGGATATCAGTGTGTCTCGGTTTGGGGGAGAACACCAGCTCTATACACTGTGTAGCAGGATGAGCTGTGGCTTCATCATGTGTATTATCTTGGTTAGAGGGATGCCTTATTCATAACAGGTTGCACTGTTTTATATATACTGCCATAACCTCGGTTGAAGGACTTCCGAGTCACCTGGGTAGTGTTTCAGATCATTTCAGCACTAGCCAATCAGCTCGTCTGTGGGCTGCTATAAAGGTGGTGGAAGAGTGCTTTTTCTCACGTAGAGCGCCCGCCCCTTTTTGTTGTGTACCTGACTTCTGGTTTGCCACAGGTAAGAATGCTCCTCGCAGTCGCTTAGCTACGCTTATGGACTGTGGTACTCATTCAAATGGTTTTTAGGTTTCCTCTGGACTCGTTAATGGTGAGGTCTTCTCCTACTAATCCTCCTTTGTAGAGTGCACGCGCGCTGTTTAGTGCGCCTGACTTTCGCTTTCATATCAGGTATGGATGCTTGTTGCTACCTCTTGTCTATGCTAATGGACAGAGGCAATCGTTTAAATTGGTTTGAAGAGTCATTTCGGGTTTCTCGACAGTGATTTCCCTTACTGCTGACTCTCCTTTGAGTAGAGTGCACATCGCTTCGTTGCACGTCTGATTTCTGCTTCCGTCTCAGAGCGCATGCATTTTTGCTGCACGCCGAACTTCTGGTTTCGTTTCAGGTATGAACGCTATACACTAATTTCTCCATGACTATGGCTTCGGGTACTTATTGTTGCCTGTTCTAGTTCCACTTAGACTTTTGGGTTCCTTTTTGAACAACATTGCCCTTCTGGTGTCGGTAAGTGGCTCGTTTCCTGTACTTCCTGGTTGTAACCAGGATTGCTAGTGGTTGTTCATCTAACATTTTGGGAACAGGTATGTACTTTTTATTTAGTCCATTCATAATTCTCTGTGGTATGTACCTGTTGATTTTGTTTCATTCTGATTATAGAAACTGTGGGTGCTGCAGATGTGTGCATGAACGCTGCTGTTTTGTCTTATTTTTTGTTTCGCTTTGCTCGGTTTTGTCTTACTTTTTGTTTTGCTTTGTTTCATTCTGTTTTGCTGCTTTGCTTTAATTGTCTTACTTTTTGTTTTGCTTTGTTTCATTTTGTTTTGCTCTTTGCTTTGTTTTGCTTCATTGCTTGGCTATATTAACTTTGCTTAGCATTAGCTTGGCTTGCCATTGCTTTGTATTAACTCTGCTTCGCATGAATATTGCTTTGCATGAGTACTGCTTCTTTTGTTTTATGAGTTTGTTTTTGCTCTACTGTTGGTGGTTAAATATCTGCATTATGCCTCACTGCTATGTTGCATGACTGTTGCTTTGTTGGCGGGTTGCTTTGCCATATTGCTGCTGTGCATGCATTTCTGGCTGAGAACTTGTTTTCAAATTGTAAGTTGTTTCTCTCTTTCTCTCTCTCTTCTTTCTATTGTGCTGGTTGTATGTATTTTAATCACATTTCCAAATCTTGTAGAGCTGTGAGCTAAGGTTGGTGGCAGTGTGACGTGTTGGAGGTTTGTTTCCCTTTCCCGTTTGCGTGTTGGTCACTCGCTTGTGCCGATTGTCACAGTGAATTGTGTGTGGGGGTGTGATTCACGTGTGTTTGGGGTGACTCTTGCTGGGATATTCATCCCCTTCTCTCTTCTAGTCTGCCATCCACTGGTAAGCTCCAGCTCCAAGTGGATGATTTGTAGATTTTAATGTGCATCATTTTAGTGTAGTAGTTCCTTGATGATGTAACTATTTTTATTATTGTTGTGAACAAATTTTGAATTGCTATATTGTGTATGATTGTCTGAGTGAATAAATGTTTGTGTACGAAATCCACGCCTCTTGCCTGTTCAGTGAACGAACCTGGGTGCCTTAGTTAATTTAATAACTAGGGTTGTTTATTTCCTTGGGTGCAATTCCCAAGGTGGCGTAATTGGCTACAGTTGTTAAATCAGGGGATCGGCGGCGTTTGAGCCAGCCCCCTTCACCTCGCCACAATCTGGCGTAATCGGCAGGATCCCTAATTTTGAGCAAAGGCGTGGTTCGTTCATGTTCGTTTATTTCCTCCTGTACTTATTAAATAAATTTTTTTGTGAAACTTATTCTATTGTGAGGCAAAGCAGCAGTGTTCAGCAAGGGACCTTTAATTAGTGGGGTGAGATCTTCTCTTGTGTGAGTGTTTTGGAGGCTTAAATTTTGATTGGATTCTGGCCATGGAGGACGAATTACAGGAGCTGAGGAGTTTGGTTGCTCAGCTGAGGGCTGATAATGAACAGCTCCGCCAGGAACGAGTTTCTGCCACTCCAGAGTCCAATGTTGTGCCTTCTACTTTGCAGTCTCTTCCTCAAACAGGTAATGTTTCTTCACTCCCTAGTGTCCCTATAACGGAGCGATTGGTTTTCGTAGCTCGGGATAGACGGTGTCCGATGTTTAGGGGGAAATGCGGTGTAGGGTTAGATGAATGGCTTGAGGAGGTACGAGCTTGTATGAGGGTTCGCCATTTGTCCGTTAGAGATCAAGCATTTTTCCTATTCGATCACTTAGAGGGGGAAGCCCGTGACGAGATAAAGTATTGTTCCACTGTTGATAGAGAGGACCCCGAGAAGGTTATTTCAATACTGCAAGAGCTGTATGGGTGTTCTCAGTCTTATGTAGCTCTGCAGGAGGCCTTCTTTTCTAGAAGACAGCTAGAAGGGGAAACCTTACAGGAGTTTTCACTAGCATTAATGAGCCTTATGGCGCGGGTAAAGCAGTGTGCCCCGACTACCATGTCTAATGCTGATGTCCTGTTGAGGGATCAATTTGTGGAGCATGTTTTGGATGGTGCTTTGCGTCGTGAGTTGAAGCAGATGGTACGCCGACAGCCTGGTGCTACTCTACTGGAGGTTAGAGGTGAAGCAATTAGGTGGGAACAAGAGGGTCTCCCTAGCGGCGTGCGAGGTCGCAGTCATTCCGTTCCATCAGTGTTGGGTCTTCAGTATGGGATTCAGAATAGGCCTAGTAGTGTGGCGCATGCTCCTCCAGCAGAGCTGGATGAGTTAAAGGAGTTGTTGAAATGTCAGCAGGAGCAATTGAAAAGTCAGCAAGAGCAGTTGCAGCAGCTTGCTCATAGCATTGCCTGGTTAGAGCCTTTTCATCAGCGTAGCCGTTCTCCCCGCAGAGGCCTTGTGTGCAGACGCTGTCAACAACCTGGCCACTTTGCAAGAGAGTGTGATGGAGTGCGTGCTCCCCCTCGGTCTTATTCATCCCATGTCCCTACTGCAGCTGAGAGACTGTCCCTTCCAACGCCGGTGTCGGAAAACTAGCACCCACCGCGCTGCAGAGTCACAGTTCGGAGGGGTATTTAATTGGCTCACAGGCCGCCCCTAGAAGTTTAGGCGGTACTTCCGCCTTGGTGTCATCCTGTCCACACCTTGATATAATCTTGGGTGGAGTTAAAGTATCATGCTTGCTAGACACAGGTTCGATGGTGTCCACAATTACGGAGAGCTTCTTTCATGAAAATATCCAGCCTTTGGGTCAGGAGCGTCTTCAGTCATGCCATTGGCTGCAGCTTAGGGCTGCTAATGGGTTAGCTATTCCATATATTGGTTATTTGGAATTGGACGCGGAGCTGTGTGGTAAGGTAATGCAGCAATGTGGAGTGCTGGTAGTTAAAGATCCTCCTGGGGGTAGCCAACCTCAAGTGCCCGGTGTTTTGGGGATGAACATCATCCGCCGGTGCTATAAAGAGCTTTTTGGGGAGCATGGTTTGGCTTTGTTTGATTTGTCCTCTGTTTCAGAGGCTCCAGCATCTGTTATACAGGTGCTGCAGCAGTGTCATGAGTCCCGTGCTTCGTCTACCTATGAGCTTTCTGGTAGGGTAAGGGTTCAAGGTAGCAGGACTTGTCGGATCCCAGCAGGAGCTATGAAGTTGGTCGCGGCCACCTGCTCTGACCAGTACTCGGGTTGTACTGTGCTATTTGAGCCACCGGATTCTGGTTTGCCGGCTGGACTTTTGGCATCTCCTGCCATAGTACAGGTGACAAGAGGTACGGTTTCGGTACCGGTTGTTAATGTAAGTTCTACTGAGGTGGTGCTGTATCCTCGTGTGATGGTAGGTACCCTCCATCCAGTTCATATTGTTAGCTTGCCTGCTGGTATCACAGAAGTCCCTTCCTGTACCGTGACTGTCAATTCACAGTCTGCTGCTCCTACAGTTTGGAGTCAGATAGAGGCCTTGGATTTGTCCCTTTTGCCAGCAGTAGCCCAGAAGCAGGTGAGAGCCCTCCTTCATCAGTACCGCTCTGTTTTCTCTGTTCATGAGATGGACCTTGGCTGTACTACGCTGGTGGCGCATGACATCCCGGTCTTGGATGACATTCCTGTTAGGCAACGCTATAGGCGTATTCCTCCATCAGAGTATGAAGTAGTGAAAGAACATATTAATCAGTTATTGGCGGCGCAGGTCATTCGAGAGAGCAGTAGCCCTTATGCCTCTCCTATAGTCCTTGCTCGAAAGAAAGACGGTACCTTACGTATGTGTGTCGATTATCGTCAGTTGAACGCCAAGACAAGGAAGGATGCATTTCCTCTGCCCCGTATCGAGGAATCCTTGGACGCCATGACTGGAGCGTGTTGGTTCTCCACCATGGATTTGGCTAGTGGGTACAACCAGGTTCCTGTCACTGAAAGAGATCGTCCCAAGACTGCATTTTGTACGCCATTTGGATTGTTTGAATGGAATCGCATGCCTTTTGGCCTCTGTAATGCTCCCAGCACCTTTCAGAGATTAATGCAACGGATATTTGGTGACCAGCAGTGTCAGTCTTTGCTGCTGTATCTTGATGACATCATTGTGTTTTCTTCCACTGTAGAACAGCATCTGCAGAGACTTGAGATGGTGCTGGGTCGGCTGCAGCATGAGGGCCTGAAGGTCAAACTTTCCAAATGTGCATTCTTTCAACGGGCGGTGCAGTACTTGGGCCATGTCATCTCTGACCAGGGTGTATCCACTGATCCGGGTAAAGTCCAGGTGGTAGCTGACTGGCGACCTCCTTCCACTGTCTCAGAGCTGCGCTCATTTCTTGGGTTTGCTAGCTATTACAGACGTTTTATAGATGGTTTTGCAAAGTTGGCAGCCCCTTTACATAGGCTAGTGGCAGACCTGGGTGGTGCTGGATCTAAGAACAAGAGGAGATCCTGTGCAATTGAGGCATGGACAGAGGAGTGTAGTGTCAGTTTTGAGGCACTAAAGACCAAACTCACTACTGCACCTGTGTTGGTGTATGCTGACTTTGCATTGCCTTTTGTTTTGGAGGTAGATGCAAGTCATTCTGGGCTGGGAGCTGTTCTTTCCCAAGAGCAAGGTGGAAAGCTAAGGCCAATAGCTTATGCCAGTCGGGGTCTCAAGCCAAATGAACATAATATGAAAAATTACAGTTCTATGAAGTTGGAATTTTTGGCACTAAAATGGGCCATGACGGAGAAATTCAGAGATTATCTCCTGGGCCAACGATGCATTGTCTATACGGACAATAATCCACTGAGTCATTTGAACTCTGCTAAACTTGGTGCCACCGAACAACGTTGGGCAGCTCAGCTTGCCTCTTTTAATTTTGAGATTCGATATCGGTCAGGTAGGAGCAATCGCAATGCAGATGCTCTGTCACGGCAACTTCATGTGGGTTCCTCAGTGGAGGCTATGGTTCCTGGAACGCCACTCCCTGTGTCTTTCCAGCATCTTCCACAGCCGGAGGTGTCTACTGCATCCGTAGCAGTTCTGAAAGCGCTGCCTTGTCAGACAGCTGATTTGCGAGTCCTCCAGGACTCTGATTCAGTGCTCAAAGAGGTCCTTGGGTTCTGGAGACCCAATCAGCGGCCCAATGTTGAGGAGCGTAAGCAGTTATCGCGGCCTGCCCTGGTACTCCTACGACAGTGGGATTGGTTGGTAGAGAAAGGTGGTATTGTCTATCGTCAGGTATTCCATCCTAGTGGTGGTGAATCTGTGGATCAGCTGCTGTTGCCACAGGCATTAAAACAGGAGGTGCTGACAGGGTTACATCAGGAGCATGGCCATCAGGGAGTTGAGCGGACACTGGCGCTCCTACGACAGCGGTGCTACTGGCCAGGTATGTCGGTGGATGTAGCTGAATGGTGTAAGGCATGTGAGCGTGCCAAGTGTCTAAGGACTGTTATCCCACCATCCATAGCTTTATGGGACACCTTTTGGCATCACAGCCTAACGAAATTCTTGCTATTGATTTTACGGTTTTGGAGCCAAATAGGAATGGTCTGGAAAATGTCCTAGTGATGACTGATGTCTTCAGTAAATATACCTTGGCCATTCCAACTCGTGACCAACGTGCCACTACGGTTGCTCAAGTGCTAGTAGTGGAATGGTTCAGTAAGTTTGGGGTCCCTGCACGGATCCATTCTGATCAGGGCCGCAATTTTGAGAGTCTGCTTATCCAGCAACTTTGTGGGATTTATGGGATTCAGAAGTCCCGCACTACGCCACATCATCCCGCTGGTAACGGCCAATGTGAACGTTTTAATCGGACCCTTCACAATTTGTTGCGTGCCTTACCAGTATCCAGGAAGAGGGACTGGGCTTCTTGTTTGCCTCAAGTCTTGTTCTGCTATAATACCACACCCAATCAGTCTACCGGTGAGTCTCCATTTTATTTAATGTTTGGTCGAGAGGCTCGGCTGTCAGTGGACTTTCTGTTGGGGAGAATTCAGGAGCCAGTTGCGGGTCCTGTTCATGAGTGGATTCTGGAGCACCAGACTCGCTTGCGAACGACATTTGAGGGGGCCAAAGAACGGTTAAGGCTTGCTGCAACTCGCAGAAAGGAGTTTCATGACCAGAAGGTGCAAGGTGAGCCATTGAGGGAGGGTCAGTTGGTGTACGTGCGTGATTTTAGTGCACGGGGTCGTCATAAAATCCAAGACCTGTGGAGCTCCGTGGTTCACCAAGTTTTGAGGGCACCTAGAGAGGGAGGGTCAGTCTATACGATTGTACCAGTTGGGGAGGTCGGCAGGACTAGGCAGGTACACCGCTCTTTGTTAAAATTGGTGGTACATCAGAATGCTCCTCGTCCTGCTTCTCCTGATGACACTGTGTGTAATGACCTTTCCTTGCTTCATGACCCCTCTCTGGAGAATGAGTCTTATGGTGAGGATGATCTTTTGATTCTGGCTCACGAACCTCCTCCAAGCTCTTGTCCTTTGCCAATTGCCTGCCCAGACACAGGCGCTTCAGCCACCCTTCAGCCGTCGGCTTTAGAGTCGAGTCGGCCTCTTGGTGTGCCCCATCCTGTAGTGATTTCACCAGTGGTGACACATTCACCACCTGTAGTCCCGGAGGTTTCTGCTTTGAGTAACCGAGACAGTGGTACAGTAATGGTGCGTAGAACAGCACGACCCACAGCCGGGCAGCACACCAATGTCCATCACTTGCCGAGATCCGTGGGGGTAGTTGCCCAGGGGGACCGTGGTTGTGTGTGCCATGCAGCTTCTGCTGTATTCAGGCCCTGGGACTGAGCGTCCCTGTGTGGGAATGAGCATCGTCGGGTCGACGATTCAAAAGTGGGGAGTAGATTGTAGCAGGATGAGCTGTGGCTTCATCATGTGTATTATCTTGGTTAGAGGGATGCCTTATTCATAACAGGTTGCACTGTTTTATATATACTGCCATAACCTCGGTTGAAGGACTTCCGAGTCACCTGGGTAGTGTTTCAGATCATTTCAGCACTAGCCAATCAGCTCGTCTGTGGGCTGCTATAAAGGTGGTGGAAGAGTGCTTTTTCTCACGTAGAGCGCCCGCCCCTTTTTGTTGTGTACCTGACTTCCGGTTTGCCACAGGTAAGAATGCTCCTCGCAGTCGCTTAGCTACGCTTATGGACTGTGGTACTCATTCAAATGGTTTTTAGGTTTCCTCTGGACTCGTTAATGGTGAGGTCTTCTCCTACTAATCCTCCTTTGTAGAGTGCACGCGCGCTGTTTAGCGCGCCTGACTTTCGCTTTCATATCAGGTATGGATGCTTGTTGCTACCTCTTGTCTATGCTAATGGACAGAGGCAATCGTTTAAATTGGTTTGAAGAGTCATTTCGGGTTTCTCGACAGTGATTTCCCTTACTGCTGACTCTCCTTTGAGTAGAGTGCACATCGCTTCGTTGCACGTCTGATTTCTGCTTCCGTCTCAGAGCGCATGCCTTTTTGCTGCACGCCGAACTTCCGGTTTCGTTTCAGGTATGAACGCTATACACTAATTTCTCCATGACTATGGCTTCGGGTACTTATTGTTGCCTGTTCTAGTTCCACTTAGACTTTTGGGTTCCTTTTTGAACAACATTGCCCTTCTGGTGTCGGTAAGTGGCTCGTTTCCTGTACTTCCTGGTTGTAACCAGGATTGCTAGTGGTTGTTCATCTAACATTTTGGGAACAGGTATGTACTTTTTATTTAGTCCATTCATAATTCTCTGTGGTATGTACCTGTTGATTTTGTTTCATTCTGATTATAGAAACTGTGGGTGCTGCAGATGTGTGCATGAACGCTGCTGTTTTGTCTTATTTTTTGTTTCGCTTTGCTTGGTTTTGTCTTACTTTTTGTTTTGCTTTGTTTCATTCTGTTTTGCTGCTTTGCTTTGTTTTGTCTTACTTTTTGTTTTGCTTTGTTTCATTCTGTTTTGCTGTTTTGCTTTGTTTTGTCTTACTTTTTGTTTTGCTTTGTTTCATTTTGTTTTGCTCTTTGCTTTGTTTTGCTTCATTGCTTGGCTATATTAACTTTGCTTAGCATTAGCTTGGCTTGCCATTGCTTTGTATTAACTCTGCTTCGCATGAATATTGCTTTGCATGAGTACTGCTTCTTTTGTTTTATGAGTTTGTTTTTGCTCTACTGTTGGTGGTTAAATATCTGCATTATGCCTCACTGCTATGTTGCATGACTGTTGCTTTGTTGGCGGGTTGCTTTGCCATATTGCTGCTGTGCATGCATTTCTGGCTGAGAACTTGTTTTCAAATTGTAAGTTGTTTCTCTCTTTCTCTCTCTCTTCTTTCTATTGTGCTGGTTGTATGTATTTTAATCACATTTCCAAATCTTGTAGAGCTGTGAGCTAAGGTTGGTGGCAGTGTGACGTGTTGGAGGTTTGTTTCCCTTTCCCGTGTGCGTGTTGGTCACTAGCTTGTGCCGATTGTCACAGTGAATTGTGTGTGGGGGTGTGATTCACGTGTGTTTGGGGTGACTCTTGCTGGGATATTCATCCCCTTCTCTCTTCTAGTCTGCCATCCACTGGTAAGCTCCAGCTCCAAGTGGATGATTTGTAGATTTTAATGTGCATCATTTTAGTGTAGTAGTTCCTTGATGATGTAACTATTTTTATTATTGTTGTGAACAAATTTTGAATTGCTATATTGTGTATGATTGTCTGAGTGAATAAATGTTTGTGTACGAAATCCACGCCTCTTGCCTGTTCAGTGAACGAACCTGGGTGCCTTAGTTAATTTAATAACTAGGGTTGTTTATTTCCTTGGGTGCAATTCCCAAGGTGGCGTAATTGGCTACAGTTGTTAAATCAGGGGATCGGCGGCGTTTGAGCCAGCCCCCTTCACCTCGCCACAACTGGATGACATTAATGAATACTTGAGGAAAACCTATAAAAAATCCATCAACATTGAAGACCATTTTACAGACGTTAAAAAATTTATAGCATCGGTAGCACATTTACAACGCAATAAAAGCTACGATCTCCTGAGTAAAAAAAAAGAGATGGCGCTTAAAAGACCACATAATAAAATGGCGGCGGTCTCATGCAAAACAGAAGTGAATACATCACACTGGGTCTTTTCTGTTCTCTTTAATGCACTTTATATCTGTTTTTCCTCTTTTTTTTTAATTTTCTGTTTTACTTTTTCTGATGGATATTTTAAAAATAGGATCCTTAAACATGAATGGTGGCAAAGATAAAAGAAAAAGAGCAGTATCAGGAGATTTTTTAATGCAAAAGAACATTGAAGTGGTCTTCCTACAGGAGACACACAGTGACCAAGCCAACGAGACTGAGTGGGCCATGTGGTGGGAAGGGAAACTTTTCCAAAGTCACGGTTCCAATCTCATTGCTGGTTTGGCGATACTTTTTAATAAAACGGTCTGCATGGACAAAGTTGAAGCTACAGAATTAGCGAAAGGTCGAGTTTTAATGGTAAAAGCGGAAATAAGAAAGAAAAGTTTTACTTTTTTAAATGTGTACGCCCCTAACAATGGCAGCGAGAGAATTTCACTTTTTAACAGCATAAAAAATATAATACAGCGAAGTGGAAATAAATCCACAATAGTAATGGGAGGTGACTGGAATTGCACAGTAGACTTCACCTTAGACCGAAACGGTGAGGAACCACACCCAAAGTCTGCTGAGGTGCTTGAAGAGCTCATTAGACAGAGCAGTCTGGTTGATGTGTGGAGGGAAAAAAATCTGAATACTAGAAAATACACATGGGTTAGTCTAATAATACAAAGATTACTGCAGCAAGACTGGACAGGTTTTATATCACCAAATCCGAGAGAAACAATCTCTCCAAGGCAGTCATCTCCCCCACTGGGTTTTCTGATCATCACCTGATAAACATAGAGATAATAATGCCAAACACAAAAAGGCAGAGCTCATACTGGCGTTTTAATACAAAACTTTTACAGGATGAGACTTTTTATAGAAATTTTAAAATTTTATGGAATGAATGGAAAGACAGAAAAGGGGATTTTAGCAGTTTGGTCTCTTGGTGGGAGGTGGGAAAAAAATCAAATAAAAAACTTCTGCAAAAATTACGCAGAGCACACATCAGACGCTTTTAAAACCACTATAAAAGAACTTGAGGCAGAAATTATTCAAACAGAAAGCAAAATGGTGAATGAGAACGACATCAGATTGGGCTGTGTCCTGGAGGGAAAAAGAAAAGCCCTGAGCTCCTTCCTCCACGAACAAGCTAAAACAGCCCTGATCAGACACCGTATCTCCTGCATCAAGGACATGGACGCTCCCAGTGCTTTCTTCTTCAACCTGTCCAGATCAATAAAACCCCAAAATCAGATGGTGTACCTGACACGAGTAGATGGAACATCAACATCTGACCCAAGTGAGATGAGGAGAACAGCCACAGACTTTTACACCAGCTCTACAGTGCAGAACCCTGTGACCCATCCTGCAGAGAGGAACTTTTCAGGGAACTTCCAAAACTGTCCCTGGAGCAAAGCAGTGCGCTAGACGCAGAACTCGAGCTGCAGGAGCTAACTGATGCTGTTCAGCAGCTCACAACAGGACGCACACCAGGAATAGATGGACTGCCAAGTGAATTTTATAAGCATTTCTGGAGTATAATAGGAGCTGATTTTTATGATGTTTTTAAATGTGCTTTTAACAGCAGGAAGCTACCAGTGAGCTGCACAAGGGGCGGTCCTATCACTGATCCCAAAAAAAGGAGACTTGGGGCAACTGAAAAACTGGAGACCAGTGTCACTACTGACTACAAAATACTTTCAAAGTGTCTCGCAAACAGACTGAAACAGTGCCTGCACTCAGTGGTTCATAACACTCAGACCTACTGCATACCTCACCGGACCATAATGGACAATCTGTTTTTAATGAGAGACTTAATCGATCTTTGTAAAACTAAACGGATTGAACTGGGTCTCTTATCGATAGATCAAGAAAAGGCCTTTGATAGAGTTGACCAGGATTATCTTTTCCAGACTCTTGAATCCTTTGGCATAGGAAACAACTTTTTATGGTGGATGAAACTTTTATACTCTGAAGCGGCTTTTACACTTAAAATTGGAGGTGGGCTCAGTTGCCCTTTTAAAATGAAACGGGGAATTAGACAGGGGTGCCCACTGTCTGGACAACTCTATAGTCTTGCAATAGAACCATTACTGCACAAATTAAGAGCCGAGCTAGAGGGGTTTCCTGTTAGTGGGTCACAAGAGAGACTTGCGCTGTCAGCATATGCCGACGATGTAACCGTTTTTATTAATAATCAAGATGATGTTAGGGCTCTGACTAGGAACCTGAACATTTACGCAAGAGCCTCTTCAGCATGTGTGAACTGGGAAAAGTGTGAGAGTTTTTTAATTGGGCAATGGCAGGACACAGGACCCCCAATCTTACCAGGTGGTCTCAGATGGGGCAAGATCAAGTACCTTGGGGTGTTTTTAGGGACACAAGATTTACAAAATAAAAACTGGGAGGGTGTAGTGGAAAAAGTGTGTGCCAAGTTGTCTCAATGGACCTGGGTCCTGCCTCAGCTGTCCTACAGGGGGAGAGTACTGGTCGTCAATAATCTGATCGCCTCCATGCTCTGGCACCGCCTCACTGTCCTTGAGCCCCCTGAGACATTAATCAAGGATGTGCAGAGGAAGTTGGTGAACTTTTTCTGGACTGGCCAACACTGGACTCGTGCTTCTGTGCTGTATCTACCTGTGCAAGAAGGGAGGCAGGGCTTGATCGACCTGTCTTGTCGAATAAAAACTTTCAGACTGCAGGCTGCACAGAGGCTCCTTTACAGCGAAGGACTGTCATGGACAGGCATAGCCAAAGCCCTACTCCAGTTAGTAGGACTAAACTATGATACACACCTGTTTGTGCTTAACCTCCAGGAAATGGACCTATCAGCCACAACACAGTTTTATCAGTCCGTACTTAAAGCATGGTCATCAGCAATAAAGACAAGCAGGACTGAAACACAACCATTCCAAAGTACAGATGAGGAGCCGCTATTTCACAACTCACTTATAAACACCAGAATGCTGTCATCAACTTTCGTTCGACATCGTTTCCGGAGTGCAGCAATCACTAAGATCAAGGATCTAAGGAATGGGATGGCGTGGAGGACAGCAGGTGAAATGTGCTCACAAACTGGACTAAAATCAAATCGTCTAATGGAGAGACTCTTGGGTGAGGTAACATCAGCACTGCCCTCCCAACTCAGAGAATCTTTGGGGCAAAGCCCTAGAGAGCATCAGCAGCCTCCCCTGCAAATAATCATACGCCCAGCAGCTGAAGATCTTCAGCAAGAGGAAGGAGCCATACTGTCTTTCAAGACACCTGTCTTAACAACTTTCGAGGCCGCCTCAAAGAAAGCGCTGTATGGGACGTGTGTGAAAGTCATGCACAGAGGCTCGTTGGCTGGAGTAAGGGACGCACGATGGTCAGTGTGGCTGACGCCAGGCTCTTCCCCACGAGGACGCTGGAGGTCCCTGTACAAACCGCCCATAGAAAAGCGCACAGCCGATCTACAGTGGCGGATAGTACACGGGGCTGTGGCCACGAACAGACACGTGGCACACATGGACCCCACTAGAAGCACCGAGTGTCTCTTCTGTGGGAGGGAGGAAACGGTAGACCACCTGTTTTTAAAGTGCAATAGATTGAGAAGGCTGTTCTCTCTGCTAAAAACCTGGACAAATGAGCTAGGAGTGACATGGTCTGAGAATCTCTACATACACGGGCCAAAGTATAAACCAAAAGACAAAACTGTCATCCTAGTAAATTACATTATAGGCCAGGCAAAACTCTCCATCTGGCTCACGAGAAAAAACAAAATGCAGGGGTGGGGGCACACACGATGCTGAGAGAATGCTGACACCACTGGTCAGAGCGAGATTAAAAGTTGAGTTCGCCTTCCTGAAGATGACCCACAGACTACCAGAGTTTGACCAGATGTGGGCACATGGGGATGTTTTATGCTCCAGAGACGGGGAGGTTTTAATTCTCAATTTTTAAAGACTAGTGTATAATCCCTTTTATCTCTTTTCTTTTTCTTTACCTGTGTTTTATCTCTCTTTAGGTGCTGGTTTTATATACTATGTGTATTACTGTACTTATTCATATTTTTTTAAATATTGCTTTAGTACACCAGTCCAGCACCGTACACACTTGACCTTTTAGTTTTAACTTTTCTCATTGATCTGTTTTACTGAATTCATTTCAAAGTCTCATTGCTAAGCTTGCATTATTATTATTGTTTTGACTTTTATCTACCTATTTATTTATTTATTATTATTATTTTTCCTCTTCCACTTAAACAAAAAAACTAGTCAACTTCTGCATTCTTAAATAGATGAATAAATAATTTAATTAGTTTTTTTAATTGATTAACTTATTTATTTATTTATTTTATTTGTATTGTTTCACGCAACCTTATCTATTTTTTATCTTATTGACAGATCTTTTGTCTTTGGGGGAAAAAAAAAAAGAAAAAAGTGTGGATACAAATATTTTTGTAAAATAAAGGAACGTTAAAAGTCAAAAGTCTCTCTCTCTCTGTGTCTCTCTCTCTCTCTCTCTCCCTCTTGTCATGTTTTGTGCTGTGGGTTCCACATTAAACACACCGGATTTACTTAAAGGGAATCTCTTTATTAACCAAACTTCAGTGCTAACTCCAACAGTCATGTGGTCAAGTCAAGGCCCGGTGGGGTGAGATGGCGGCGGGGCCGAGTGCCGGCGCCCAGCCGCTCTCACTCCGACACGGCGCGCGCTGTGAGGCGAGTCCCGAGGTCACGGTGGAGCAGTTCCTGGTGGCCGCGGGCGCGCGAGTGGGATTCGCTAACATAATGTCGGCGTCACGGATGAACAAGGCCGTAGTCGTGTTTGTGAAAGAAAAACATCTCGCGGACCAACTGATAGAACACGGAGTCTCGGTAAGTGGAAGTTTCTTTCCCTTCACACCGCTGGCCTCCGCCGCGAGCGCCGTAACGTTCTGTAACGTGCCGCCGTTCATAGCGAACGCGGATATCGAGCGCGAGCTCTCCCGCTTTGGGAAGTTAGCGAGCGGCATGAAAACGGTGCCGTTAAACTGCAGACACCCGGAGCTGAGGCACGTCATGTCGTTCAGGCGGCGCGTGCTGATGTTCCTGAAGGAACCCAGTCTAGAGATTTCCTTCAGAGTCACGCACGAGGGGAAATCTTACATGTTGTACGCGAGCCCCGGGAACATGAGGTGTTTTGAGTGTGGAGACATAGGACACAAAAGGGTGCTCTGTCCACACAGGACACAGGACAGTGCAGAGGCAGGACCGAGTGGTGTGTGTGTGCGGGAGGAGAGGGCAGCACAGTCCGGTGATAGTGCAGGGGGCGTGGCCACTGCTCGAGCTGCTGCAGAGTGTGTTACTGAGAGCAGTGCTGGGATCAGTGGTGTGGAGGGGCAGATAGGGGGGGGGGGGGGTCAGTCAGGGTGAACCTGTGTGTGTTACTCAGAGCAGTGCTGGGATCAGTGGTGTGGAGGAGCAGACAGGGGGGGTCAGTCAGGGTGAACATGTGTGTGTTATTGAGAGCAGTGCTGGGATCAGTGGTGTGGAGGGGCAGACAGGGGGGGTCAGTCAGGATGAACATGTGTGTGTAACACAGAGCAGTACTGGGATCAGTGGTGTGGTGGAGCAGACAGGGGGGGTCAGTCAGGGTGAACATGTGTGTGTTGTTGAGAGCAGTGCTGGGATCAGTGGTGTGGTGGGACAGACGGGGGGGGTCAGTCAGGATGAACATGTGTGTGTAACACAGAGCAGTACTGGGATCAGTGGTGTAGTGGAGCAGACAGGGGGGGTCAGTCAGGGTGAACATGTGTGTGTTGTTGAGAGCAGTGCTGGGATCAGTGGTGTGGTGGGACAGACAGGGGGGGTCAGTCAGGGTGAACATGTGTGTGTAACACAGAGCAGTTCTGGGATCAGAGGTGTGGTGGAGCAGACAGGGGGGATCAGTCAGACTCCAAAAGTGAGCACAGTGTAGATGAGGACGGTGTTGAGATAGAAACTCAGAGCAGTGATGTGATGGAGGGGAATGAAGGTGGAGCCGCACTGGTGGAGAGTAAGAATGTAACAACAGAGAACAATGGTGTGGAAACAGAACAAACGGGTCCAGCAGTAAGCAATACGGATAATAAACGGAAAAAAAGAAATAATAGCAATGTTAAAAAAAACTAAATAAACACAACTAAAAAAGATGCAGATAGAACTCTGGAAAAATCTGACAGTAAGAAAAACAATGAAAAAATGCTTCAAGAGAAGCCCAGAAGTGCCACAGAAGAAGCGAGCATGGACGGTGAACCTGATTTGGAGCTAACAGACATAGACATGGACGATGAGGATGATGAAGATAATGAGTCTGGAGAAGAAAAGGCAGAGAACAATGCTACTGTAAAGAAGAGAAAGAAGAACAGCATAACCACTGAAATGTACACACTAGAAGAAATCAATAACTTTCTTGACACAACATATCGAGATTCTATAGAAGTATCTGACTACTTCTCAGATACAGACAAATTTCTGGTCTCAGTAGAAAAAGTACAAAAAACTACCACTCTAACACAACTAAGCAAAAAAAAAAGAGGTTCCGCCTGGCGAAAATGGCAACAAAGTTACGAAAAGAGAAAAAGGAAAGACTCTTAGAAAAAAACTCAAAAAATGAGTAAGCCACATCACATGGGTGTTTCCTTTCTGTCTACAGCTGTCTTCACATGCTTTTTTTCCCTCTTACCTCTCTTCTACATGGAAAAGTTAAGAGTAGGTACATTAAACATTAATGGGGGTAGAGATAGAAAAAGACAGGCTGTAGTCATACAACTCATTAAGCAGAAAAATATAGACGTTGCTTTTCTACAAGAAACACATAGTGACAAAGACAACATGATAGAATGGGGGGTGAAGTGGGAAGACCCAATCTACTGTAGTCACGGGACAAATCTCAGTGCAGGGGTAGCAATATTAATTTCGAAAAGAGTAAAAGCAAACGTTACTGAAGGCATTGAGGTAGAACAGGGCCGTGTGCTCCTGATACAAGCTGAAATCGAAGGGTAAAAACATTTGATAAAATAAGAGACATAATCACACAACATGGTAGTAACCACACTGTAGACATGGGTGGAGACTGGAACTGTACCTTAGACTTTACAGCAGATAGAAACACAGAGGAACCACATTTTCAATCTGCTGAGGTTCTAAATGACAGTCAAAACATGTGGACTTATAGATCCCTGGAGGGAAAAGAACCAGGGAATAAAACAATACACATGGATTAAAACCACCGACACAAGAATAAGTGCTGCAAGACTGGACAGATTTTACATCACAAAAACGGACAGAAACAAAATCTTGAAAAGTTCCATTCACCCCAGCGGGTTTTCGGATCACCACATGGTTACAATAGATTTTATATTGTCTGACAAAACAAAACCTCGTTTTTACTGGTGTTTTAACTTAAAACTGCTCCAATATCAACATTTCTGTTTTAAATTTTTAAACTTTTGGGAAGAATGGAGAAGAAGGAAAGGGGACTTTACATCCTTAGGCACATGGTGGGAGGTGGGGAAAGCACAAATTAAAACATTTTGTCAACAATATACAGCACACAGAAATGCAATAAAAAAAGGGGCAGTTGAAGAATTAGAGAGAGAGATATGAGCCCTAGAGAATGCAATACTCAACACGAGACAAAAAGTAATAAACACGCATAAATAGTTTTTTCCAAAATATACCCCAAATATACGCCAATTTACTACGTAATTAAAGCATAGGTTCAAACACTTTTCTGACCAAGGAAGGAAGTACAATAGCAAAACTAATGCTTAACTTACCTACCTGGAGAGAAAAGATTGAAAAGATTAAAGTTTCGTAGTAGAAGAAACAAGTTGCTCGGTCTGTCCGCTGTGTTTCGGTAAGCTTTTCTGGCGCCAGGAGAGACTCAGTCAAACACACACACACACACACACACACACACACACACACACACACACACACACAAACACACACACACGTTGTCTGTCAGAAAAGTCTCTCTTTATTAGCAGCAAAAGATGGGGTTTATATATGTTTGACCAAACGCCTGTGCCATCGACATATGTTATTACAAAGAACATAAACCATTGTAAATGTCCTGGAGATATCCTGAAGAATCAAAGGAGAGGAAGACAGAGAGGTGTCCATCCAGAGAAGGATCACAGGATGTTGGCTCGAGTTAGGGGGAGAAGGGGGAAAGAGACAGATAGAGAGAGAGACATAAGGAGAGAATGGGAAGGTGAGCGTGGGAGCGTTCACACCTTTAGGAACAGATGCAAGAGGAGACAGGAAGATAGCAGCAGGAAAGATTTAACACCTTAATATCAGATCTATGAGGAAGAGAGCAAGAGAGTAGAAATAACTTCTTTACATATAAATAATTAACATGCAGATAATAAACTAACCACACCACATCAGAACTTAGAACACTTTACTCCCCTTGAAGCGAGAGAACTAATTTCACTCATCTCTTCTTCAAAATCATCAAGCTGTATATTAGATCCTGTACCGAGACATTTTCTCAAACAGATAGTACCAGCAATAACAGAACCCCTGTTGAAAATAATTAACATTTCACTCAGTAGTGGGTATGTCCCCAAATCCTTTAAATTAGCAGTTATTAAACCACTAATTAAGAAACCTGACCTTGACCCCTGTCAGCTGTCCATTTACAGGCCGATATCAAACCTTCCCTTTATCTCCAAGATTTTGGAAAAGGTAGTATCACAGCAGCTATGTTCACATCTACACAGAAATAACATAAATGAACTGCATCAGTCAGGATTTAGGCCTCATCACAGCACAGAGACAGCACTTGTTAAAGTAGTAAACAACCTCCTATGGGCCTCTGATCAGGGTTGCGTCACTATACTTGTGTTACTGGACCTCAGTGCAGCTTTTGACACCATTGATCATAGTATTCTCCTTCACAGATTAGAAAATGTAGTAGGAATTAAGGGAACTGCCCTCTCGTGGCTCAGATCCTATTTGACTGATCGTTATCAATTTGTAGATTTAGATGATGACCATTCCTCATGTTCTCAAGTGGAGTTTGGTGTTCCACAGGGTTCAGTTTTAGGCCCACTGCTTTTTTCCCTTTACATGCTTCCTCTGGGCAACATAATTCGTAAACATATTAGTTTTCATTGTTATGCTGACGACACACAATTATATGTCTCAGCAAAAACCAGATGAGAAAAAACAGCCTACTAAAGTTAAGCAATGTGTGCAGGACATAAGAGATTGGATGTTAATTAACTTCCTTCTGCTTAATCCTGATAAGACAGAAGTTCTGGTCATAGGACCACAAGCAGCTAGAAGTAAGCTTTCTGATCACACTGTAACTTTAGATGGCCTTTCTGTTCCATCCAGTGCAACAGTGAAAGACCTCGGTGTGATTATAGATTCCAGCCTTTCGTTTGAAGCACATGTAGATCATATTACCAGGATAGCATTCTTTCACTTCAGAAATATTTCCAAGGTAAGAAATTTACTGTCAATAAACAATGCAGAAAAACTAGTTCATGCTTTTATCACCTCTAGGTTCAACTAGGTGTATAAACAATCTTCAGTTAGTACAGAATGCAGCAGCGAGAGTCCTCACTAAAACCAGAAGATACGAGCACATGTCCCCTATCTTCTCTACACTGCATTGGCTCCCTGTGAAATTTCACATCCATTTTAAGATACTACTTTTGATGTATAAAGCATTAAATGGTCTCGCGCCGCAGTATTTGAGTGAACTGTTAGTGTCTTACGATCCGCCACGCCTACTTCCATCAAAGAATGCAGGCTGCCTGTCAGTACCACGTATTATTAAAACTACAGCAGGGGGCGGAGCTTTTTCTTACAAAGCCCCAAAGTTATGGAATAGTCTTCCTATTAATGTTGGGGACTCAGACACAGTCTCAGTGTTTAAGTCTAGGCTAAAAACCTATTTATTTAGCCAAGCATGTTTGTAAATAGATTAACCTTAGGTAAAGGAGCAGATCTGGGGGACTCATGGACGTAGAGTATTCTGGTGAACTGGTATGTTTAGATGCTGTCCTCCCCACTCTCATTGATCACTCAGGTTTGTTGACGGTGAGGTGATTGGTTGCTTTACATCTCAGTTCCCCCTCATGTCTGTGTTTCCTTCTGGCTCTCCCTTTTAGTTATGCTGTTATAGTTAGTCCTGCCGGAGTCCCTGCTTGCACTCTGCACTAAATATACATTCATATTATATATTGTGTAACTGTGACCAGACCTAACTGCCATCTCTCCTTCTCTTCTGCTCTCTCCTCTTCTCTCTCTCTCTCCCTCTTTTTCTTTCCCTCTACCTGTCTCTCTCTCTCATTATACATGTTGTTCCTGAGCTGCCAGTGATCCAGACCCCCTCTGTCCTCTGGACCTGTCTGACTCGTCCTGGTGTTCCTCTTCTGGTTGGAGATCTCGTCACAGGGAGCCCCTGGGATGCGTGTGGTGGCTGGGGACGGTTCCACTTTTCCACGAAGGCGGTCCTGTCCTTGGCTGATGCAAACAGGTGTTCTCTGGGGTCTCGTGACTGCAGTCGCTCGATAGTTCAGCACTGGAGTTTCCTACAGTCTACCTGAGCCTCCAATAATGAACTGGACTCAGATAAAAAATACCCAGCTACATGTGGACATGGCCGTTTCTGTAGGAATCGGGCTCAAAGCTCATTCAGGACTGAAAATCTTCATAGCTCAACATAGGACAACCTATAGAAACCTTTCTACTCTTCCTTTCAGGAGTCAGGAGTAGGACTGCACAGACGTCACTGTTTACCACACTGAGAGCCGTAAAGTGGGCTGCATGTTATAGAGGGTGTTAGGGTTAGGATTAGATTTACAGGTTTTTGTAGTTTTAAACAGTGGAAAAGTGAAATGTTGAAATCAGGAGCAGCTGTGTGAATGGTTTGTGCACACAGATAAAACTTATAGACATGTGGCTGCATGACATCATCCTAATCAGACTGCTCCGGTAAAAGCTGTTTAAAGCCCCTATAACATCAGAGTCTCATCAGAGACTCTCCCTCCTGTATCACTAGTGAAGATGTTTTCTTTCTTTCAAATGTTTCTCAGGTGTGTCTGCCCAATGCCATAGAAATTGTAAATGATATGATCTGAACCTCTGTCCTGATGACTTAACATACAGCTTACATACATTAGGCGTGACTCGAACTGAACAAACAGGTTACGATGGTTTGGAGTCAAAGGATCTGTCAGAATAAAGTCTGTGGTCTAACGAGCTGCGTTCACATTTACTTCTTCAGGAATTCCAGTGGAGGAGCTGAGCCTCAAACCTTCTGATTTACAATACAGGTGAGTTTGTTTGTTCTTAAGATTTACAAGCAGCTTTAATTTTAAGCTTTTAACTATTATACCGTCTCTCAGAGGACAGATGGACAGAACCCCAGATAAGGTAGTTTACTGGACCTAAACAAGTCAATTTAACATCACTGACAGTAGGGGAAATAAGCATTTTTTGCTTTTTTAATAATCTAAGTTTATATTCTACACACACACACACACACACACACACACACACACACACACACAAACACATAATATTGCAGTATAATACAGGTTTTTAACATAGTTTTTAAAATGTTTGCCCTGTACAAATATACAAACATGTCACGTCCGATAAAACACAACACTGAGCACAGAGCAGCAGGTAAGACAAAATCCAGCAGTGGACGTATTTACTGAGCGTCTCAGAGGAGGAAATCCATTCTAATTGGGCAAAAATTCTCAGATTGACATGATTTTGGTCCTACTTTTACAAGTAGATGTAAGAGCAATTAATCAAGATTTTTTAAAGAGAAAATCATTCCACGAAGAAGAGACGTTTTACTATCACTGAGTGACATGAAGCTTATAAAAGACACTTTTGGACAAAAATGGAATCCTTTTTTTTTTTAAACCTTGCGTGCAGTACGTAACTGGTCCAGTAATGAACACGTCATACCCGTAAAGCAGGCTCGTTCTTCAGGTCTGAAGGTTTTTAGGGAAGCTTTAACTTGACTTCAGCATTACCTGGTGAATGAAGTAACAAGTGGTGTCCATGCATTTGTGTGTAGTCCAGGTTCAATTTGAACAATTACATATATGAGGTATTGTAATTAAAATAAATTTAAATAAAAGAGCAGACAGCGATACACAGACAGAGCCGACTGAGGTACAAGAAAGATACTGAACATGTGTACAGACGCAGACTTTATTGCACAAGGTGGAGTGTGTGGGTGTCGCCAACAAGAGACCCACTGCCTGAGCCGGTTAGTGAGCGTGTCCATTACAAGGCTGCCCCCTAAAGGCTGGGTGGAAATGAACTAGGTGATATTTAAAGGCTATCCATACGTAGATTACACGTCTGCTTAAACAGTTTATGATCCAGTATGTGCTAAGCTTATTTAAACTGTATTTGTTCAAATGTCATCAGAAGTAGTGATGTACCTTTCTTTGTGGTTTTTCTTATTTAAGGTTATCGACCGCTCTAGTGGAATCCACTTTGAGCAGGTGTTGTGTAACCTGCCAAGATGCCAAATACAAGAATTAAAAAGTGATTCTGGAGTTGATCCCCGTGTATGGAAGTATAACAGTGCCAAAATTCCTCAAAGCAAAATAGCAGGTTGAATTACATGAACTGAAAAAACTTGTTGCAATAAAAATGTTTGAATTTTTCTATATTGCCATTTGATCTGAATTGAAAAAAAAATCCTTAGAGCATTTACGATGTTTTACATTTTTGCCACTACAATTTATTGTGGTTGCATATTTCAAATGAAAATGTAATTCAAGCATTTAAAATTCAATGAAACAATATTCAAGCTACTAAATTGCAGAAGTGTTAAAAATACAATCTTCATTATTTTTCAATCTTACAAATTCAGGTGGCTAAAATTCAGGTCTTGACATCCGTGATATCACAGAAAGAGCAGTGCAGTGCCGATTGCTGCTGTCCATGCCGCAGTGTACTTTAAAGTGTGCTTCCTGCTCCCTGTGCAGTCTACTTCTCACAAACTACTGACCGATCGGAACGCAGCGCTCTTAACTAACGGGCTGGGTTGCCAGTGTCCCCTGTGGTTGGCTAACGGCTTTCTTCTAGTTAGAAGCAGAAGTTGATGTGCAAATTCTCAGATAACTCGACACCCACTAACCTCTCAGCCCTAATCACACCCTGCACCACACCCACACCACACCCAATCCCTCACGTCCTCCACTTATTCACTCTATGGCCAACGTAAATGTATTATAGGACACAGTAAACACAACTAAACTTAACCGTGGACTAATGGTGTACTCAAAGTTAACTGCAATTACACCCAAATTATACTTAAAAGTATCAATTCATAAACTAAAAATCAGGCCAATTTAGCAACATGCATTGAAATAGTACAATCAAAGAGATACTAGAACTACACTTATATTAGTGTACTTAGCACATAAACTATATTTGGGGATTATACTTGAAGTTTACTGATAAAACCAACTTTAAATATATTTTTTGTTCAATCTGAATTTCATGCATTTTATTTCTCTTTTCTCCAAGAAGCTGAAAAATGAAAACCAAACCTTTTCATTATCTCCTGCTGCCTCTCCTTCTGCTTCTCTGTTTTGGAGGAGTATTCTACACTTACTACAAGCCAATCGTCTCTAACGCTCAAGTCGCCACATGTGAGTGCATTACCATAAACCAAACCAGCGATCTTAATATTCCACTCAATCAGCAAGCACTGGTGACCAAACCCATGGACAAAACCCAGGACAATCATGACAGTGACATCATCATGTTAATCTGGTGGTGGCCGTTTGGATATGTATTCAGTGGAAATGGCTGTTCACGGTTTGGTATTCAAGGTTGTCGAATTACAGATGACAGAAGCCAGTATGACAAAGCCCACGGCGTTATGTTTCATCACAGAGATATCAGCGGTGAGCTCACAAACTTCCACAACATGCCACGCCCTCCACATCAGAAGTGGGTGTGGTTGAACATGGAGTCCCCTACTAATTCACAAAAATGGCCTGGGCTTGATGGTTTGTTCAATCTGACATCAAATTATCGGAGAGATTCAGATGTCTGGGTGCCCGTTGGAAAAATTGTGGAAATACCTGAAAAGGACGAAACCTTTGAAATACCAGCCAAGGACAAATTAGTCTGCTGGATCGTCATTCACTGGGACCCCAACTTTAAGAGAGTGCAATATTTTAATGAACTGAGCAAACACATCAAAATAGAGGGTTACGGCACACACTTCAACAGGCCCATTAGCAAGGAAGATTATGTTAAGATTATAACAGGCTGTAAATTTTACCTAGGGTTTGAAAACTCCATCCATAAAGACTACATAACGGAAAAGTTGTTTAAACCTCTAATGTTTGGCACGGTCCCTGTGGTTTTCGGTCCATCCAGGGAGAACTATGAGGAATTCATCCCAGCAGATGCATTCATTCATGTGGACGATTTCAAATCTCCCCGGGAACTGGCGGAACATCTCACGTTCCTGGACAAGAACCCAGAGGTGTATGAGCAGTACTTCAACTGGAGAAAACACTTTAAAGCAACATATTCATATTTTGGTCTAGAACAAACATGCAGAAGTTGTGAATATATAAGGAACAATAAGGGCTACAGAGTATGTAAAGATCTCACTAAGTGGTATTGGGGTTAACGAGCCTCTACACCATCATGACTGGGCTGGCATGCGCTCCTGACTGGAAAAATTCCAACCTTCTGGAAAGGTTTCTCCAGACAAAGACACTTAATCCAGTTTTATTTCCAGTCAGTGTAACAAACAATAATGCCTGCACTGAGAGAAAATTCTCATCAAGGCTTTGGTTTTAAAGCCACCAGAACATGTTCATGATGTTAAAGATGATAAAGATCCACATCGTGCAGTCCGGCTCATATCTGCACATTATAATTATTTGTACTGCAGTGTGAGAATGGTGTTGGGTCTTAATCCTGAACTCAGGCTTCTGTCGGTGTGGAATGTCATGTGTGTAGTCACTAAACCTTTACACATATCACAATCACTATTGTTATTATTAAGCTAATCAAATCAAATGTGCCTTATTCATTTTTTATTTAGATTGCACAGATTGTGATTTGTTTCCCTCTTTAAATATATAACGTATATACAACCTTGCAACCTCAAACACTATCCTAGGGCACTCTGCACAACACTACCAGGAAAGACACAGAAGACATGAATTAAGACCTACACACATGTTGTCATGTGCATAAACTTTAACTTCTGCTGTTGTTAATTAACTGTCTTAAACAAGTTTTCACATCCTGACCTACACACGTGGACAAAATTGTTGGTACCCTTCGGTCAATGAAAGAAAAACTCACAATGGTCACAGAAATAACTTTTAATCTGACAAAAGTAATAATAAATAAGAATTTTATGAATGTTAACCAATGAAACTCAGACATTGCTTTTCAACCATGCTTCAACGGGATTATTTAAAAAAATGAACTCATGGAACAGGCCTGGACAAAAATGATGGTACCCCTAACTTAATAGTTTGTTGCACAACCTTTTGAGGCAATCACTGCAATCAAACGATTCCTGTAACTGTCAATGAGACTTCTGCACCTCTCTGCAGGTATTTTGGCCCACTCCTCATGAGCAAGCTGCTCCAGTTGTTTCCGGTTTGAAGGGTGCCTTTTCCAGACAGCATGTTTCAGCTCCTTCCAAAGTTGCTCAATAAGATTGAGGTCAGAGCTCATAGAAGGCCACTTTAGAATAGTGCAATGTTTTCCTCTTAGCCATTCTTGGGTGTTTTTAGCTGTGTGTTTTGGGTCATTGTCCTGTTGCAAGACCCATGACCTGCGACTGAGACCCAGCTTTCTGACACTGGCCAGCACATTTCTCTCTAGAATCCCTTGATAGTCTTGAGATTTCATTGTACCCTGCACAGATTCAAGACACCCTGTGCCAGATGCAGCAAAGCAGCCCCAGAACATAACAGAGCCTCCTCCATGTTTCACAGTAGGGACAGTGTTCTTTTCTTCATATGCTTCATTTTTCCGTCTGTGAACATAGAGCTGATGTGCCTTGGCAAAAAGTCCCATCTGTCCATAGGACATTCTCCCAGAAGCTTTGTGGCTTGTCAACATGTAGTTTGGCATATTCCAGTCTGGCTTTTTTATGATTTGTTTTCAACAATGGTGTCCTCCTTGGTCGTCTCCCATGTAGTCCACTTTGGCTCAAACAACGACGGATGGTGCGATCCGACACTGATGTTCCTTGAGCATGAAGTTCACCTTGGATCTCTTTAGAAGTCTTTCTGGGCTATTTTGTTACCATTCGGATTATCCGTCTGTTTGATTCGTCATCAATTTTCCTCCTGCGGCCACGTCCAGGGAGGTTGGCTACAGTCCCATGGATCTTAAATTTCTGAATAATATGTGCAACTGTAGTCACAGGAACATCTAGCTGCTTGGAAATGGTCTTATAGCCTTTACCTTTAACATGCTTGTCTATAATTTTCTTTCGAATCTCCTGAGACAACTCTTTCCTTCGCTTCCTCTGGTCCATGTTGAGTGTGGTACATACCATGTCACCAAACAACACAGTGACTACCTGGAGCCCTATATATAGGCCCACTGACTGATTACAAGATTGTAGACACCTGTGATGCTAATTAGTGGACACACCTTGAATTAACATGTCCCTTTGGTCACATTATTTTCAATATTTTCTAGAGGTACCATCATTTTTGTCCAGGCCTGTTCCATGAGTTTATTTTTTTAAATAATTCTGTTGAAGCATGGTTGAAAAGCAATGTCTGACTTTCATTGGATAACATTCATAGAATTTTTTTAAATTATTGCTTTTGTCAGATTAAAGTTATTTATGTGACCATTGTGAGTTTTTCTTTCATTGACCGAAGGGTACCAACAATTTTGTCCACGTGTGTATTTGTACTAATGTCAGTGTTACACTTCTGTAAATGTAAATTAAGCAAATGCCATCAACATCCATGAGTCAAATTTATTGGGTGTGTCAACAAAGTTGTCCAGTAAGCCTGATTATGATTCTGAATTCATTACATTAACTTTAGACCGGTGACTAATACAGTAAATTCCATCTGGAATGTATTTACATATCCCTTTCAATAGTAAAAGCCACTGAAGTCATTATAGTACTACATATAGGAACCAATAAAACGTATAGCAATACTATAGGAATCAGGGATCATGTTATGTGCTATAAACTGTACATTTAAATGTTTACATACAAAAGTTTGTACACCCCTTCTAACTCCATGGACGTTCCTGATGTTCCTCGGCCACCACAGCAGTGGACTGTTCTCTCTGTTGTGGTCAGGAAAGCGATACCGCTCCCTGAAGGCCAACATAGAGAGACTGAGGAGGAGCTTCTTCCCGCAGGCGATACGGTCTCTCAACCAGAACACCACACAGGACTAAACAATCTGATCTGATTTCTTTGCTTCACATAAAAATAAACACACTCAGGATGTGGCACACTTCTCATCAGGTTGCACATTTGCACATTGCTGGCATGTTGCATACTTCATAATAAATTGCACTTTTTTTGTTGTTTGTGTTTACACTGCTCACAGCTGTATATCCTGTATGATGTCTACACTCCAACACCTCATGCACTTCGATTCTGTTTAGCAACCTTGTAAACATTGTACGTTTTCCACCTTAACATTCTTTATATTTCTCTTTTATTTCATATCAGACTGTGTATGTGACAAATAAACATGTCATTTGAATTGCATGGCAAAAAAAATCAACAGTAAAAGGAGAGCCATGTTTAATAGTGACAGTAAGAGCATTTCGTACACACACACACACACACACACACACACACACACACACACACACAGTGTGATGAGAACTCACAGGATTGGGTCTAAACAGCTGTGTGTCCATCAGAAAACCATGTGTTAGTGAGACTCACTTATCACTAAACACAAACACGGAAACACTTATCTGTCGGGATTTATTATTTTTTTGTTTTAAAGGTAAAGTGCAGGTTAATTTGTTTTATTTTTACTTTATATATTGTATTAATTATTTTTATTTATTCATATTTTTGGGCTCCGGAATGAATAATTTGAGTTTTCATTATTTCTTATGGGAAAATACGATTTGGTTTTATGAGTGTTTTGTAATACGAGCCTGCTTCCGGAACAAAATAAGTTCGTAATCCAAGGTTCCACTATATATATATATATATATATATATATATATATATATATATATATATATATATATATACTGTATATGCTTACTTCTCAGAATAAGATTGACATTGTGCCTCACGTGATTTCCCCTTGGGGATTAATAAAGTTCTTTGAATCTTGAATCTTTCGGTAGCTTCCTGTTTTTCGTATTGTTCCCGCGAAAGTTCCTCGCCTGTTTGGAACAGCGTTTTAGATTATATTTTGTTTAGTTTTTTATAATTATATATTTTTCCCGTTTTTACGCTTTAATACTACTGGACTTTATCCGATTTTTGCGCTTTTTGGGAGAACGCGCGTATCATCTGACCAACAACAAGCGAATCCATCACCAAATAATCACAACTCCGGCACAAAGGTACGTTATTATATATGTCTACCATTCAGCTCGCTCAGTGTGTGGAGTGCAGGATGTTTAGACATTCTTCCTCCGTCATTAGTGATAATTTTATTTGTGATAGGTGTGTGTTAGTTAGCACCCTGACGGAGAAGATAGTAGCATTAGAGGAGCGCATCCAGACTCTAGAGAGGGTTAGAGAGCGCGAGAGCAGCGTTAATCTTGTAGTGGAAAGTCTGGGTGCCACAGGCGGAGATAATCAGCCCCCGACTCCGGCAGTAGAGCCCTCACAGCGGGGCGAGTGGGTGACGACTCGGCGGCATACTCGCTCAGCCAAAGCTAACGCTAAGGCTAGCCCACCGGAGCACACCTCTTCCGCGCTTCACGTGTCCAACAGGTTCGCCCTCCTCAGTGATGCACCCGCTGAGAAACCTGAAAGAGCTCTGGTTATAGGAGACTATACTGAGACATGTGAAATTAGCCAGGCCTTTAGGGGCGCCAGCGGCAGTGGTCAGGTGTATCCCGGGAGCCAGAGCACCGGACATAGCAGGTAATCTTAGGGCTCTAGGACAGCATAGGTTCTCTAAGATAGTGGTACATGCTGGAGCTAATGATATACGCCTTCGTCAGTCAGAGGTTAGCAAGAGTAACTTTACAGAGGTGTTTAAAATAGCGAAGGCGATGTCCGAAGAAGTAGTTTGCTCTGGTCCCATACCCAATGAGACGTGGCGACATAGCTTACAGCAGGTTATGGTCGCTGAACCGCTGGATGTCCAGGTGGTGCTCCGAAAACAACGTGGGCTTCATAGACAATTGGAAGACCTTTGAGGGCAAAACTGGCCTGTTAGGGCGGGACGGTGTCCATCCCACTCGGGAAGGTGCTGCTCTCATTTCTTGCAGTATAGCACATAGTCTCAGAAGAGGCCTAGTTAATCGGTGACAATCCAGAGCCCAGGCCAGGGAGCAGACAGACAGGCTAAACCAACCGTCTGCTAGCTGCAGAGAGTCGTCACTCAGGGTTCATCATATTGAGACTGTGTCTGTTCCCCGAGCTAAACATAAATTTAGAAAGACTCAGAAAGTCTGTTTTAGTAATTTAATTAACATAGATACCACAAACTCAGAGCACACTGAATGCGCAGCCGGCAACTCTGATCTGAAGCTAGGACTGTTAAATATTAGATCTCTCGCATCTAAAGCAGTTATTGTTAATGAAATTATCACAGATCAGGAGTTTGATATATTATGTTTAACAGAAACCTGGATTAAACAGGACGAGTATGTAGCTCTAAATGCAGCTAGTCCTCCTGGATACAGCTACATACACCAGCCTCGGCTAACTGGTAGAGGAGGAGGAGTCGCAGTTATTTATAACGATAATCTGTCTCTCGTACAAAAACACAGTTTTAAATCTAATGCATTTGAAGTTCTCTATAGTAACATAAAGTCAGCTCAGTCGATCCCGCTAATCATCATTTACAGACCCCCAGGGCCGTACTTTGCAGATTTCCTCTCAAACCTTGTTGTTTCTGTAGACAAAGCGTTAATTGCTGGAGACTTTAATATTCATTTTGAGAATCCAGAAGACCCTCTGAGAACAGCATTTATGTCCTTACTGGACTCAGTAGGAGTAAATCAGTGTGTAGTAGGACCCACTCATAAAGCAGGTCACACTTTAGATTTAATATTATCCTTCGGATTAAGTATAGGAAATATAACCACAATTCCACAGTCTGAAGTTATCTCAGATCACTACCTTGTCTCGATTAAAGCGTGTTATAGTAATAATGTATGCAGCACAGCACCGCGCTTCCACCTTAAACGTACATTTACATCAAATACCGCACAGAGCTTTATCAATAATCTTCCAGAATTATCAACTTTGATTGGATCGCCATCTGACGTCACAGAACTCGAACAGGCGAATGAATATCTAGAGTCAGCACTTCGTTATAGCTTAGATAATGTAGCTCCAGTTAAAAGGAAAATGATTAGAGATAAGAAACTCGCTCCTTGGTATAATGACCACACACGTGCTTTAAAACAAACCACTCGAAAATTCGAACGTAAATGGCGCCAAACTAAATTGATAGTATTCAAAATAGCTTGGAAGGAGAGCATCCTGAACTATAAAAAAGCTCTCAGTGATGCTAGATCAACGTATCTCTCCACTCTTATAGAAAATAACAAAAACAACCCGAGATTTTTATTTAATACCGTAGCTAACTTAACTAAAAACAAGACCACTGCAGAAATCTCCACAACAACATCATGCAGTAGTGAGGATTTCATGAACTTTTTCAATAATAAAATCATAAATATTAGGCAAAAAATTCAGGCTTTGAAAACAGACAATTTAAATAATTCAGATGATCTAACCACATCACATCAGAACTTAGAACACTTTACTCCCCTTGAAGCGAGGGAACTAATTTCACTCATCTCTTCTTCAAAATCGTCAACCTGTATATTAGATCCTATACCGACACATTTTCTCAAACAGATAGTACCAGCAATAATAGAACCCCTGTTGAAAGTAATGAACTGTTCACTCAGTAGTGGGTATGTCCCCAAATCCTTTAAATTAGCCGTTATTAAACCGCTAATCAAGAAACCTGACCTTGACCCCTGTCTGCTTTCTAATTACAGGCCGATATCAAACCTTCCCTTTATCTCCAAGATTTTGGAAAAGGTAGTATCACAGCAGCTATGTTCACATCTACACAGAAATAGCATAAATGAACTGTATCAGTCAGGATTTAGGCCTCATCACAGCACAGAGACAGCACTTGTTAAAGTAGTAAACGACCTCCTATGGGCCTCTGATCAGGGTTGCGTCACTATACTTGTGTTACTGGACCTCAGTGCAGCTTTTGACACCATTGATCATAGTATTCTCCTTCACAGATTAGAAAAGGTAGTAGGAATTAAGGGAACTGCCCTCTTGTGGCTCAGATCCTATTTGACTGATCGTTATCAGTTTGTAGATTTAGATGGTGACCATTCCTCATGTTCTCAAGTGGAGTTTGGTGTTCCACAGGGCTCAGTTTTAGGCCCACTGCTTTTTTCCCTTTACATGCTTCCTCTGGGCAACATAATTCGTAAACATGGTATTAGTTTTCATTGTTATGCTGATGACACACAATTATATGTCTCAGCAAAACCAGATGAGAAAAACCAGTTTGCTAAAATCGAGCAGTGTGTGCAGGATATACGAGATTGGATGTTAATTAATTTTCTTCTGCTTAATCCTGATAAGACAGAAGTTCTGGTCATAGGACCACAAGTAGCTAGAACTAAGCTTTCTGATCACACTGTAACTTTAGATGGCCTTTCTGTTCCATCAAGTGCAACAGTAAAAGACCTCGGTGTGATTATAGATTCCAGCCTTTCGTTTGAAGCTCATGTAGATAATATCACCAGGATAGCTTTCTTTCACCTTAGAAATATTGCCAAGATAAGAAACATATTGTCACTAAATGATGCAGAAAAACTAGTTCATGCTTTTATCACCTCTAGGTTGGACTATTGTAACGCCTTACTGTCTGGTTGTTCAATTAGGTGTATAAACAAGCTTCAGTTAGTACAGAATGCAGCAGCGAGAGTCCTCACTAGAACCAGAAAATACGAGCACATCACCCCTATCTTATCTACACTGCATTGGCTCCCTGTGAAATTTCGCATCGATTTTAAGATACTACTTTTGACATTTAAAGCACTAAATGGTCTCGCGCCACAGTATTTGAGTGAACTGTTAGTGTCTTACGATCCGCCACGCCTACTTCGATCAAAGAATGCAGGCTGCCTGTCAGTACCACGTATTATTAAAACTACAGCAGGGGGCAGAGCTTTTTCTTACAAAGCCCCGAAGTTATGGAATAGTCTTCCTATTAATGTTCGGGACTCAGACACAGTCTCAGTGTTTAAGTCTAGGCTAAAAACCTATTTATTTAGCCAAGCATGTTTGTAAATAGATTAACCTTAGGTAAAGGAGCAGATCTGGGGGACTCATGGACGTAGAGTATTCTGGTGAACTGGTATGTTTAGATGCTGTCCTCCCCACTCTCATTGATCACTCAGGTTTGTTGACGGTGAGGTGATTGGTTGCTTTACATCTCAGGGAGCCCTCATGTTTGTGTTTCCTTCTGGCTCTCCCTTTTAGTTATGCTGTTATAGTTAGTCCTGCCGGAGTCTCTGCTTGCACTTTGCACTAAATATACATTCACCTATACATGCTGACTGTGACCAGACCTAACTGCCATCTCTCCTTATTTTCTGTTCTCTCCTTTTCTGCTCTCTTCTCTCTCTCTCTCCCCCTCTTCTTTCCCTCTCTCTGTCTCTCTGTCGAGCTATACATGTTTCGCTCCTGAGTTGCCAGTGATCCAGACCCCTCTGCCCTCTGGAGCCGTCTAACCCATCCTGGAGTCCTGCTTCTGGTTGGAGATCTCGTCGCATGGATGCCCCGTGTGGTCTGCCTGGATTCGTATGGTGGCTGGGGATGGTTTTCATGAAGACTCTCCTGTCATCGAGTGATGCTCTGGGGACCTGTGACTTCAGTTGTTCGATAACTCAGGACCGGAATCCCCTACAGTCTACCTGAGCCTCCGGGAACAAACTGGACTCCTTTTAATTTTAAAACATCTCTTGTTATACTGAACTTCCAGTCTTACACATTATTATGCTGATCAATTCCTGCTATCCGTTATCACCCAGATGAGGATGGGTTCCCTGTTGAGTCTGGTTCCTCTCAAGGTTTCTTCCTATTACCATCTCAGGGAGTTTTTCCTTGCCACCGTCGCCCTCGGCTCGCTCATCGGGGACAATCTTGTCATTTTGATTCATATACATTGCATAAAAACTTACTTCTTTTTATTGTGTAAAGCTGCTTTGCGACAATGTCAATTGTTAAAAGCGCTATATAAATAAAATTGACTTGACTTGACTTGACTATTAAATTCAGAGAGATGATCATATCTGTGGAACAAAAGCCAGTTGCTGAGCAGATCTACACAAGACTTTACTCAGGATCCTGTTTAATCAGATCTTATTTTTACTTTATTGACATTTATCCATTATATATTATGATTGTTTATGTTTTGCTTGCATTATGTTGTACACTGCTTTGCATGTTGAATGGGAGTTGGTCCTACATTTAAGCTTTAAAAAATATATATATATATTAAAATCAGGGAGAGTCTCTATTGTCTCTGCGAGTCTAATTCTCTGGTGCATATTATTTCATTTAAGTATTGCAAAGTTCTATAATTAGATCCATATGATGCCCCTAAAGGAATTTGAAAAGGGAAAAATGTCTTTTTTTCTTTGTTCTGAAAGTTTCATTCATCAAACACTTTCTCATCTTCAGAATAAACTGCACTGCAACACTGTTTATTAAGAAATGTTTTATGGCATTCATAACCGTTTCATGTTAACACGAGGCTATATACAAACTCTTTTGCATTATAGATTTAGTTTCAGTCGAGGTTTAAAGCACTAGGCTTTTCTGTAAATGAAAGCACACTTGGTTACACACTCATGAACCAACAGTGAGGTTCTCCATCGTCACGGATACGTCACTCCTGATCAAACATCTAACGCTGTTACACGCTACACTTTTCTCTTTAACTCGCTGAACAAATTAAAGGGAACCTTCACCGCGTCTCTCTGTACATCTGCACTACTGTTCCTCCACCTCTCCGTCAGCACCACGCTCCTCCTCCTCCTCCTCCATTCCTTACTCGAGTCAAGAGTCAGTGCTTCGATCTGAACAAACGATAACGTTCTGCCGTGGGATTGTTCATTCTGAGCTAATCGTCATCGTCATCCTCAGACGAAGAGCGCAGCGTGCCCCCGCTGTCATCACGGTAACGGAGCGCGAGTGTCCGGAGCTGCTCCAGGCTGTCGGCGATGTCGGCTTGATCGGCGTGAGACAGGAAACCGGGAGCGACGCGGCGCAAATCCACAGCGCTGCAGGACTTCTGGAGCTCGGCCAAGTAAGGAGACGCCGATGAACTGGACTGCAAACTCGACAGCGCGGGAACAGATATCACCGGCACGGGAGCCGCTGCAGAACATACAGCACAGAGCGAACAGGACACATTACAGTTTCATTACTACTGCAGAGAAAAACAATAATAATAATAATAATAATAATAAACTGGACACACAGTACGAGTTCACCTTCATGTATTCAAGAACAACATTTTAACTCAACTCTCTCTCTCGGAACACTGATGCCTGATCACAGTACAGAGTGCTCACATCACTTAAACATGACGTACTCCCAATCAGATGTGCTGGGAGACGCGCGCCGGGAGACGTGAGATGTGAGAGGAGTCTCGGTGGACTACAGTGTGATGATCTTAACCAAAGCGGTGTTCGGGTCAGAGGTCCTGCAGTGTACAGTCTAAACTCCACACACTACACAACTCCAGATTCGGACTTTTCCACATCACTGTGCTGAACTCGTGTCTCTTTTTCATCAAGTCCACCAGACCAGGGTTAGGGTTAGAAACTAACCACTAACCCTGAGAGTCGAGTTTGGGACTGAAGATCTGAGGAAAGGGCGGGGTCAGTGTACTGGGAGAGGACAGCAGCTGTACTGCTCTGTGAGATAAACACAAACACACACACTTATACCAAACACATCAAATTAATAGCTATAACGCATACACTCTGTGTGTGTGTGTGTGTGTGTGTGTGTGTGTGTGTGTGTGTGTGTGTGCTGCTTACAGTGGTGTAGATGGGTAGTGTGTTCTGAGGTACATGTCTAGCACTTCTTCTCCTGACTGAGCACAGTGGAGGACGGAGTGAGGTTCTGTTCCAGGAGCCAGACGACTGCAGGGGCACAAAAATCAAAGACACAATATGATCACTGCATGGAGCTCAGCAGGGACCCCGATCTACCCCCCTCCCAATGTCCCCCCCCCCCCTCCTCCTCCCATCCCGTGACGGGGGGACCCCAATGCCCCCTCCCCCTCCTGATTTTACTAATACACCTCCTGAAGACTGAGTTTAACATTGATTATAAATAAAGTTTAGTAAGTTCTGTTTAAGAGCGGTCTAGTCTGCACTTTAGTCCCGCCCCCCTAACAGGGCGCGCTCAGCAGATCATGGAGCTCATGTCACACAGGAAGCTGAACAAAGCGGGCGGAGTCAAAGCCTGTTGTGACTTGATTTGACAATCTCAATTGAGCTCAACACCTCATACCTCACTAGGCTCCGCCCC
Source organism: Clarias fuscus (assembly GCA_030347435.1). Lineage (NCBI taxonomy): Eukaryota > Metazoa > Chordata > Actinopteri > Siluriformes > Clariidae > Clarias > Clarias fuscus. Next base: position 47,555,404 of record CM059204.1, on the reverse strand, counting down.
TCCAGCCCCCGGAGTGTCGCCGACTGGCCGAAGCATCGCCCCATGGCCTGCTCGGGGCAGCCCGATAGAGGTCTCCATGGTAACGCGTCACCACAGGCGTTCAGAGCATCAGGGAGGCGACTGCCGTGCATCATGGGAAACGGAACGGACCCGTACGCGCACACGACCTGAGGACAGACAGACAGACAGACAGACAGACAGACAGACAAACAGACAGACGGATGAACCAATGGTCACGACGGTCCACCATCTCAGCTTCTACTAGACGATGTCCTACCACCTCACCTTCCTGCCTGACACGGTGAGAGCATCCGCCAGCTGCCACATGGGGGCGCTGTTCTGCCTCAGCCTGTAGGGGACAGTCAAAGCGTCCAGAGCTAGAGCCAACACAGAGCCGGTGTGATACCACAGAGACGGCTAGACGGGTGAGAGAGAGAGAGGGAGGAGTATTATTTAGGTACAGGCAGACAAATATATTAATAGGGAAGTATTTTCTAAGGATAGACACCCTATACACACACACACACACACACACACACACACACACACACACACACACAGCACATGTAGAGTACAGTGATCTTATAGTGCACTGTCTTAGTTATAAAACTGTGTGTACTGTTCTGTTCTGTACATCCACACACAGTCTGAAGGAGGCGTCCCTGCTCTGCTGTGAGAGACTAAACTAAACTCCTCTGTCCTCTGGACCTGTCTGACTCGTCCTGGTGCTGAACTGAACTGGACTCCATATGAACTTAAACACGTTCCCTTTCAAAAGCTACACTCAATGCTGCGTGAAAACGCTATGGGAACATCTCTTTGTTGCCCGGTTGTGAAGCCTGTGCATGCCAAAACCGCCGAAGACCTTCGGCTTATAACCTGTGCCAGGCATGACGTCACCGAATAAGGTGCACCTGCAGGTTATAAATAGGAGTGAACCGGAAACATCCTCAGATCTTTTTGTCTTCAGGACCGCTTTGTGTTTGCGTGTGCATGTACAAGCCGTAACGAAAGCGAAATAAAAATAACAGCATTAACTCACCGATATGGCGGAGTTGCTTAAGAGATGCGTGCCTCCGTGTGATAGATCTCTTTCGGAGGGCGATCTTCACGAGTTTTGTCTCGAGTGCTTGGGGAAGAACACGCTCGCCTCGGGCTTCAGGGAGACTGTGAGTACTGTGATCTTCTCCCTATTAAGGTGCTTCGCGCGCGGCTCTCTTTCTTTAAAGAGAAACCGTGAGCCGCGGCGCATTCCTGGGGCTTGCGTGCTGATCTGGCAGACGCGCACGAGACGGAATTTCCCCTTTCTCTCGCGCTCTCTCCGGATCAGGAAGTTTTAGCTTCCGCTTCGCAAGCGCGCTCCGCCGCTTCTTGTGAAGGAGCGGAAGAATCTTCCTCTCTCGCTTCCATGGAAGTAGCCTCCTCACAACGCTCCTCCAGTGCTGACAGAGCTTTTGAGGAATTATTAGAGGTTATAACGCGTGCGGTCGAGCGATTGCATATCGACTGGCCGCAGCAGCGAGATTCCCCCAAGTGTTCGAGATTGAACGACAGGTGTCTGTCGGGTGGCCGGGGGGAGGAGCCTCAACGTCTCTCTCTCCCCTTCTTTGGTGACATCCATGATGAATTAACTCTTTCATGGAGCAAGCCATATTCATCGCGTGTTTTTGTACCATCGACTTCGACTTATTCGAATATCATTGGTGCGAAAGCACGCGGTTATATGATGATGCCCAGATAGAAGAGACGCTTGCGGGCTATCTCTCTCCTGGGACATCATCCTCCCTGAAAAAGCCTATTCTCCCCTCCAAGCCGTGCAAATTGACATCTGCTTTGGTGGGTAAAGCTTTTCAGGCAGCAGGACAGGCTGGTGCTTCACTGCACACCATGGCGGTTTGGCAGGTTACCAGGCTGACCTGCTGAAGGACCTGAGCAGCGGCGGGGCTATTGATGACAGGGCCTTTGCAGAGCTGCGCCGAGCCACAGACCTGTCTCTCCGTGCAACCAAGCGGACGGCCCGTGCTGTGGGCCGTTCCATGGCTGACATGGTGTCCACGAAGAGGCATCTGTGGCTGAACCTCACGGGCATCAAGGATAAGGATCGTGTTGCCATCCTCGATGCCCCCATCTCGGCCTTTTTGGCGACGCTGTTAATTCCGCCGCCACTAGGTTTCGGGAGGCAAAGCTATATGAACAGGCCTTTGGGAGGTTCCTTCCCCGCCGTGCTCAAGAACCGGGACCGTCGGCCACCCGGCCCCGGCCAGGTCTGGCCCCTATCAGGCGTGAGGTGCAGAAGGAGAGTGTGACCAGCCGCGCACCCCCCCCGTAAAGGCTGGGGTGGGGCTCGCCGCTCTTCTCAAAAATCTGCTTCGAAAAGACCGGATCTGAGGAGCTTCCTCTCTTCAAAGAAGAAGCCCTGAGTTTGTGCGCCTGGGGCTGTGGGGGTGTCTCCCCCCGGGGAGGGGTGCCTGGATTTTCATCACAAAACAGGGCCTCCTCCCTGGCACTCCCGGGAGGCTGGTGTTCAATCCCCGCCACCACTGGTGTTCGGGGAGCGCCGGTCTCCAAAGAAAAAAAGTTGGGTGTTCAGGCATCTCCTGCCACACTTCATCTCCCAACACCTAACACAATCCCCCCCCACCCCCCCCACCCCCCATCTAGCCGAAGTGTCAAAGCTCGTGCCCCTTTCGGAGAAGCTGGCAGCGTGGAGACTACTGCCAGGTGTATCTCCTTGGGAATAAAGGACTGTAGGCACAGGCTACAGGATTCAGTTTGCACATCGTCTTCCGCGTTTCAATTTTGGAATTACATAAACGACTGGCTGATTCTGGCCCAGTCTCAGGAGCTAGCGCTTCGACATCGGGATGTCATCCTAGCCCATCTTCATTCTTAGGATTGAGACTCAACGCCACAAAAAGCGTTCTCCTTCCTGTTCAGAGGACAACATATTTGGGTGTCACATCGGATTCGGTCACAATGCGGGCACAGTTGTCTCCTGCTCGTGTCGAATCCATTCTCAACACCCTGAAGGAAATCAAGCTAGGCCAGAAGGTCACCGTTCATCACTTTCAGAAATCTTAGGCCTCATGGCAGCTGCGTCCACGGTGATACCTTTGGGCCTTCTGCACATGAGAGCGTTTCAGCTGTGGCTAAGAGCCAGGGGGTTTCATTCAAGGGCCAACCCCCAGAGGCTAATAAGGGTTGCGCACCGGGGGCTTCGTACCCGTTCTATGTGGTTCAGACCCCGGTTTCTGACTTTGGGTCCCACTCTAGATCCGTCTTGTCGTCGCAAGATGCTAACGACAGACGCTTCCCTCACGGGCTGGGGTGCGGTCTTGGATGGCCGTCCAGCACAAGGGAGCTGGAGAGGTCATCTTCTCACGTGGCACATCAATTGCCTCGACATGATGGCTCTGTTTCTGGCCCTGAAACACTTCCTCCAGCAGTTGAGAGGCTACCATGTCCTAGTGCGGGTGGACAGCACTGCGGTAGTCTCGTACATAAATCGCCAGGGTGGACTGTGCTCGCGCCGCTTGAACAAGCTAGCGCACCAGGTTCTGCTTTGGGCACAGGACAAGTTCCTGTCCCTCAGGGCGATTTACATTCCAGGGCATATGAATGTAGGAGCAGACTTGCTATCCAGACAAGCTGTAAAACATGGGGAATGGAAAATCCACCCTGAAGTAGTCAGTCAATCTGGGAAAGATTTTACGTAGCAGAGGTGGACCTCTTTGTCTCATAAGAGGCAGCACAATACCCCCTTTACTACTCTCTGACTTCTCCAGCTCCCCTGGGTCTGGACGCAATGGCCCACACGTGGCCCAGGTTATGCCTTTATACGTTTCCACCTATAGTTTCTGCTCCCGGGAGTCCTGGCGAGGGTCCGTCAACAAGGGTTGTGCCTCTTATTGATAGCGCCCCATTGGCCGACCAGAGTGTGGTTCTCGGATCTAATATCTCTCCTCGACGGCTCACCCTGGGTGATTCCAGTGAGGAGGGATCTTCTGTCTCAGGCGCAGGGGACAATACTTCATCCCCGGCCCGAGCTCTGGAACCTTCACGTTTGGCCCCTGAACGGGACCAACTGAGACAGGCTGGGCTTTCAGCCAGCGTAATTGAAACCATTTAAGTGCCAGGGCTCCCTCCACTAGAAGAACTTATGCCCTCAAATAGAGTGTGTTTGAAAATTGGTGCATGGCAAGACACATAGACCCAGTTCACTGCCAGATTTTCAGAGCTGGAGTTTCTGCAAGAAAAGTTGTCCTCGGGCTTATGCCCTAGTACGCTCAGAACATACGTAGCCGCTATTTCGGCCTGTCACGCTCTGAACAACGGGGTTTCTGTGGGCAAGCACCATTTAGTTGCCCGTTTTATTCGTGGAGCTAAACGGTTGAAGCCGCCCACTACAGCTACGGTCCCTTCATGGGACTTAACTATCGTACTCGAAGGCCTGGCCGACACCCCGTTCGAACCACTAGAGTCAGCGCCTGTCAGGCTTCTGTCTCTTAAGATGGTTTTTCTGATGGCTATTACTTCTTTGAAGAGGATTGGGGATCTGCAGGCTCTGTCAGTCTCCCCATCCTGCCTAGACTTGGCCCCTGGGCTAGTCTAAGCTATTCTGCATCCTCACCCGAATTATCTTCCCAAGGTTCCATTCTCGACCATGCACCCAGTTGTTCTCAAAGCCTTCTGTCCTCCGCCTTTCACAGCTCAGAGCAGGAAAGACTTCACTTACTGTGTCCAGTACGTGCTCTTCGGATCTACGTCCACCGCACTAGCCAGTGGCGTAAGTCAGAGCAGCTCTTTATTTGCCATGGGGGTCGCAATCGGGGGGCGGCTGCCACTAGACAGACTCTGTCACACTGGGTGAGAGATGCCATTGCCCTAGCCTATGAGGCGCGTGGTCACACTTCGCCTCTAGGAATCAGGGCTCACTCAACCAGGGGGATTGCCTCATCGATTGCCTTGGCAAGAGGCGTCCCCCTGCAGCAGGTGCGTGATGCGGCGGGCTGGTCCTCTCCACACACGTTTGTTAGATTTTATAGTCTGGATGTCAATGCTACTCTGGGTTCACGGATCCTTCAGTCAGCATCCCAGAGCTAGGTCTGAGACCTCCTCGGCTTGTGCGCACACGCTACACAACCTGGGGGTCCAGACACTTGCAGTGCGGCGGCGTTGGTATTCTCGTTCCCATAGCGTTTTCACGCAGCATTGAGTGTAGCTTTTGAAAGGGAACGTCTCGGGTTACTTGACTGTAACCCTGTTCCCTGATAAAGCGGGAACGAGATGCTGCGTTCCGATGCCGCACTGCTGGCGTGCCTGGACGTCCTTCAGACAAAATTGACCTGAGGATGTTTCCGGTTCACTCCTATTTATAACCTGCTGGTGCACCTTATTCGGTGACGTCATGCCTGGCACAGGTTATAAGCCGAAGGTATTCAGCGGGTCTGACATGCACAGGCTTCACAACCGGGCAACAAAGAGATGTTCCCATAGCGTTTTCACGCAGCATCTCGTTCCCGCTTTATCAGGGAACAGGGTTACAGTCAAGTAACCCGAGACGTCTCCTGTTATACTGAACTTCCAGCCTCCTAACACATAGAATGAGTGCAGATCAATCCCTGCTCTCCGTTATCACCCAGATGAGGATGGGTTCCCTGTTGAGTCTGGTTCCTCTCAAGGTTTCTTCCTGTTACCATCTCAGGGAGTTTTTCCCTCAGCACTGTCGTCCTCGGCTCGTTCATCAGGGATGATCTGACCATTCTGATTTCACACACACTCACATTTCATACACACTTCTGTAATTCTTTTGATTGTGTGAAGCTGCTTTGCGACAACTGTTATACAAATAAAACTGAATTGACAGACAGACCTACAGAAAGACAGACAGAGAGACAGACAGACCTCCACAGCAGTGAAATAGTTACTGATAAACATATAAACTTCACTGGACTTACATCATAACTCAGGAGAGGGAAAGTGGTGGGCGGAGCCGGCCTTCTCCCTAACCCGCCCCTCAGGGTCAAAGGGCAGAACATCAAACTGTGATTGGCCATGTGCACCATTCCCAGGGCACAGTTCATCATGTGATACACGTCCTTAATCAGACTCTGGACAAGAAAGAGGACCAGAGTCAGACAGACAGACAAAGAGTCAGAGAGCTAGACACAGTCAGATGGACAGATGGACACAGATTAAAGACATAGATATATAGGAAGACGGACAAGTATATAACGAGAAATACACAGACAGACAGACAGTTATCTAATGACTTATTGACTCTGGGTGACTGACAGGAGCCACGCCCCACGTCAGGATGCCCCGCCCACTGTAGGAGTCCTGCAGCAGCTCTGTGACCTTTGACCCCAAACCTGAGAACCCATCAGATATATCGCACAGCACCTGGAACCCCTGATGGAGAGACCGTCGTCATGGTAACAGAACACTTCAACTCCTCCACACAGAAACCCGTCTACCACCTGTCTGTCTGAACAAACGTCTGTCTCACTGGCTGGATGTCTTCTAGTCTGTCTACCGTCTGTCTATCTTGAGAAGAGTCTGTCTGTCAGATCAATTGTCAACAGTCTAGCTGTCTCTCTCTCTCTCTCTCAGCCATCTGTCTGTCTCATTATTTTCTGTCCGTCCGTCCCGCCCTCCTCATTATTGCCTGTCTGTCTGCCCCTCACCACAGGTGTGATCTGATTGGTTACCTGCAGGTAGTCACACTCCTCTATGAAAAAATGCAGTTTGTCCTCCAGCTCCTCCAGCACAGAGCCCTGTAACAGCGCCTCCCCCTGGCCAAACGCCTCCAACCGCGCCACCTCCCTGTCTCACACACACAGGTTTAAGTAAGGTATACAGTCAGTGTGTGTGTGTGTGTGTGTGTGTGTGTGAGAGAGAGTCCTCACCCGTCGTGGTTGTACTGACTGATGATGGATATGGTACGAGGATGGAGGTGGAGCCTCAGGAAGTCTGACCACACCCTCACACTGCCCTCCAGCCTATAGGCTCGCTGCATTCTCTCCAACTTGCTGTTCACCGTCTCCATAGCAACAGGCCTTCCTGTTCCAGTTAGCAAGAGTCAACAGTAAACACTGTGTGTGTGTGTGTGTGTGTGTGTCACAGCGTTGATCAAGTACACATTTACATGTCTGTCTGTCCGTCCGTCAGAGTATATGTTTGCCCCCTTATCTGTCAGTTTTTAGACATGTCTGTCTGTTAACACATCTGTCTGTCTGTCTCTCTGTCCTTGTGTGTGTCCCTCTGGTTGTTTATCACGTGTCTGTTCCTCACCTGAGGAGGAGGAGTGTGTTTTGCTCGAGGCAGATGGATTGCTGAAGGCTGGCTCTGCTAACAACTCCTCTGTCTACACACACACACACACACACACACACACACACACACACACACACACACACACACACAAAACACAAAGAGTGAATGTAAACTAAGCAACATCATAAATAAAACATGTGTACATCAATTATTATATCACCCTGTCTGTCTCACCGTCTGTCTTTCTGTCTCACCGTCTGTCTGTCTCACCGTCTGTCTGTCTGTTTCAGCTCCTCAGCAACCGTGTCTGTCTGTCTGTCTGAGGAACAGTTAGTGCTATCTCTCAGTGGTAAATATACGAGTTGCTCTCACTTACTTGCTCTGACAAGCCTGAGAAGTGGATTGTGTGTGTGTGTGTGTGTGTGTGTGTGTGTGTGTGTGTGTCGTGTTGTCATAGCAACCCTGAAAAGCACGCGGCTGTGCCGTCATCGGCACTACTACCTACCATCTACTACCTACCTATTATAATATGGCAGAAGGAGGGTGGCATGCAGATTTAACCACGCCACACATTGGCAGGGGACGTGGGTTTTTTGGGTTGACCGAGCCTATAGTTGGCAAACCACGTGTTTTGGTTTATGATTCTGCGACTGCTCGGACCGCATCATGTAGTAATGAGTTAGGTGAACCAAAGTCTTCCACTCATGTCAATGTTGGTTCTGACAATGTTACAGAGCAACTACGCGACCTCATTGGTGAGCTTGGAAGCCAGATCGGTGATTCAATCGTCTCACGGTTGTTAACCAGTCATAATTCTGCACTACCTCTTTCTTCTCGGTCATTTGAGCAGCAACCCTTTAGGACAATGCCCCTGTCTACAAATCTTGATCTGTCCAAGGTGAATCTAGTAGTCAAGACTGACATTAAAAAACCACAGATGTTTAGAGGGGATGGTGGCGATAAATGTTCCATCCTGGAGTGGATTGAACAAGTGAATGTGTATCTAAGCAAAAGGGATTGCAGCAAAGCTGCTAGCGTAGAAGAAATACTGAATCATCTCAGTGGTCGGGCAAAGAGCATTGTAAAGGTTAAGCTAAAAAGTAGCCCGGTTGCAGTACTATGTCCTGAAGTTGTCTACGAGGTACTACAGCGCTATTTTAGCGACAGCCCTGGCTCTTGCCAGCCGTTAGCTGATTTTTATGCGACTCAGCCAAAGCTTAACGAGCACCCTGTTGACTATTGGGTTAGGTTGAACGAAGCAGCCGAGCTAGCAGATGCTCACCTACAGAGGTGTGGTGGCAAGATGGAAAATATTAGCTCAGAGATCGCAATGATGTTTATCAGGAACTGTCCTAGCCCTGATCTTTCGAATGTCTTTAGGTGTAAGCCCATAAGCAAATGGTCAGCCGAAGAGGTCATCGATGAGCATGAGAGAGATTTGAAGTCTCGAAAGCCACTTCCATCTGTGCTTAAAGTTGCTGTAAATCAAGCTGTTGTTGCTGAAAAGCCTGTCAGCACTCAGGTAACAGTAGGAAGCGAAAGTACAGTCGTGACTTCTGCTGCATGTCCTGCAAGCCCGCACACTAAAACAAGCGAAGCCGCAGAATTGGGCACTTTGGAGCGTGTGTTGAAAATGTTAGAAAGGGTGTTGGAGCGCACAGCTTTACCAATTTCAGAACAAAAACCTCGAACGTCACCCTGGTATCGAGCCTCGCCATGTGCAGTGTGCGGAGACCGATCTCACTCGACTCGCTCACACTGCATGAGAGAAAAAAGATGCCTTGAGTGTCTAGAGTTTGGACATCAATGTAAACATTGTCATAGAGTTGTTGCCCAGGGCGTCGCTCAGATTAGTAGCTATCAGGAAAACTAGATCACTCACATTGGGGAGAGGGCAGTGTGAGTGTTGAGAGTCAGCCTCTCACCCGCGATGAAGATCATATGTTAATTTATAGCAACCATTGTCAGGCCGAATCAAGCGGCAGCATCATCTTATTCCAAAACATTGCGAAGCTGGAAAAAGCTGATAGCTTATTTTACACTGATGTGTTGGTGAATTATGCGGTTGCTTGCCAAGGCCTGTTGGACACTGGTTCTATGGCATTGTCACAGCGTGCGCCTGTGACGGGCATGCGCCCAAATCTATTATCGCTCCTCGCTCACTTCGTAGGCTCCCTAAGTAGGCGGCACCCCTTCTGCAGGTGTGCAAAGGGACGGGGCCGCCTATGCGGGCTGGCTGGCAGTGATTAACGTTAATAGGATCTCAGGCTTGCTCCGCATTATAAAAGCAAGGCGCGGAGTTTAGTCCGGGGTACGAGAAGAGCGTAACGCGGTGGAGCTCGAGAGTGGCATGGGAGTGGGAAAATGGAACGCACCCCAGAGACTTAAAAGGACATTGGATTTCCGCCCCTTTGATCTCCGCGCTGAGGACAGTGTGGGAAAGAGCTGCACGAGCTCCCACGGTATCCTTCGCTCCCGCGTCGAGCCCGCCTTCACGTCCTCGCCGCCGAATAGGAAAAGTCCGCGAGGAGGACAGCGTTAAAGCCGCCGATCCCAGCCGGGAAAGCCGCCCAGCCGAAGGACATCCGAGCGAGACTCCCGCCTGAGGCCGCGCACACAGAGAGCTGGGAGGGGCCAGGCCGGCCATCGACAGCGGGGAGGAACCGAGAGGGAGCGTGCAGGAGTGCTGCCTCGCGTGCTCCGTTCAGCCACTCCGCCCACCGCCGCCAGCCGCGTGCCCGCATGCCAGCTGGGCACTGCCTCGGACCATGCACGTGCACAGATCATCCCTTTCCTTTCTTTCCGTCCTCCCTCCTTTTACCCTTTCCCTCCCCTATTTATTCCTAAGAAATTATCCTTTTCCTCTAAGATCTCGCCTCGTGTCTGTGTTTCATGGTGCCGCCCGTGCAACTTTGGGTCGAACCCATTACATGCATGTACTATTAATGAGGAAATAGAGCGCAGGCGGCTACTGGATGCATGTGAGACTCTCGAGTTTGAGCAGCTCCATGCAGATGTCTTGCTTGTCGGTTGTGGCGGTGTTCGGGTCAAACCTAAGTGTATCTATCAGCTAAAAATGTGTGTTTACGGATTTCCTGTTGTTGTGCCTACCTTGGTGGTGCCAGGGCAAAAAGACCAGTTGATTGTTGGTACTAACATCCTTAAGTATGTCATAAGTCAACTTAAGCAGTCACAGAGTTATTGGCGTATCATGACCCAGCCAAATTTCACAGGAGAGCCAGAGATTCAACGATTTTTGATTATGTTGTCTAGGCATGATAGATGGGAGGGTGGTAATATCCCAACAGTCGTTGGTACTGCTAAGCTTACTCAGGCAGTCACACTGTTACCTCAGCAAGAGCACCTTGTGTGGGGTAGGCTCCCAATGAGTTCCACTATTTCTGTAGGTAGCACTGTGTTGATTGAACCATCTAGGGCACAAACTCATAAGAAGGGTGTTCTTGTGGGGCGGGCTATAGCTACGCTGCCTGGTGACAGATGGGTACCAGTTAAGTTGATCAACCCATCTAATAAGCCGGTCACTTTGAGACGTAATGCGAAGATAGAAGATGTTTCTCCTGTTTTAGCGGTGGAGGACCTCGACACCGAGTCTGGACACAGTGATGGGGAAATTGTGAACATACAGAGCCAATCTATCTCCTTTAGCGCAGATGCAGAGGTTGGTTCTCTCTCTGGTATTCGTGACGCGCTGCAGGAGCTTGGACTCGCTGATCTTGACCTTGAGACGACTCCGTACTGGAAGGGCCAGCTTCTGCAGTTAATTCAACGACATCAAGATGTGTTTTCTAAACACAAGTTAGATTGTGGTAAAGCTAAAGAGTTTGTTCACAGGATTCACCTATCAGATAGTCGCCCATTCAGGCTTCCGTATCGCCGTGTTCCTCCCGCTCAATATCAAAAACTGAGAAAGGTGCTTTCTGAGATGGAAGAGCAAGAGATTATCCATAAGTCTTGCAGTGAGTGGGTATCCCCGTTAGTTTTGGTATGGAAAAAATGCAGTGATCTTTGTCTTTGCGTTGATTACCGCTGGCTTAATGCCAGGACTGTCAAGGACGCTCACCCCTTACCTCATCAAGCAGACTGCTTGACAGCCTTAGGTGGAACCGCGGTCTTTAGTGCAATGGATCTTACCTCTGGCTTTTATAACATCACGATGGCGGAGGAGGACAAAAAGCTTACGGCCTTCACAACACCGATGGGCTATTTGAATTTAACCGCTTACCTCAGGGACTCTGCAATAGTCCTGCTAGCTTTATGCGCCTGATGACGAACATATTTGGCGATCAGAATTTCTTGACGTTACTCTGTTATCTGGACGACCTACTTGTGTATGCCCCAGATGAAGGTGAGGCCATCAAGAGGCTCAAGATGGTGTTCAGTAGGCTCAGAGAGCATGGGTTAAAGCTAGCACCCAAAAAGTGTCATTTCCTCCGAAGGAGCGTGCGGTTTTTAGGGCATGTTATCGACGGTTCAGGGGTAGCAACCGACCCAGACAAGGTCAGTGCTATTGGAGCGGTGGAAGAGCCTGATTTAATGATGGAGGATGGAGTAACCCCATCCCAAAGAAAGATTAAATCGTTCCTTGGAATGGTTTTGTACTACCAGAGATTTATCCAAAATTGCTCTACAATAGCAAAACCCCTGTTTGCCTTGACAGCTGCGCCAAGGGGCAAGAAGCCTCCGGGGAGGGATGCTACGTTCAGAAAGCTAAGTCCTGGTGACTGGAAGAAAGAGCACAGTAGGGCTTTCCAGCAGTTAAAAGCTGCGTTGATGAATTCTGTGGTACTGACGCATCCTGATTTCAGCCATCCGTTTATTCTGTCTACTGATGTGTCCATGGACGGGTTGGGCGCTGTACTGTCACAGGTTGCAGAAGGTGAGACCAGAGCCCGGCCGATTGCTTTTGCCAGCAAAGCACTTACGCATGCTCAGGCAAGGTACCCTGCTCACCGCCTAGAGTTCTTGGCTTTGAAGTGGACGCGTGTGAGCAGAGATGGCTTTCCAAGTTGGCGCCCTATCGATTCAGCATCAAGTACATACCTGGCAGGAAAAATGTGGTGGCAGATGCTTTAAGTCGTCAACTCTTTGTCCATAACCGGGTCAGTCAGAGGCTGTTAAACAAGCCTTATGATGTGTTGCTCAAGGAGGCGGAACGATTTGGCAAAGAGACGGTACAGGATGCGTTCAGGTTTAGTGCCGGTATTCAGGGCAGTGAATGCCCTCCTTGCACAGTGTCGAGTCATTATCCACTTTCCAGTGCCGAGGTGTGTGCTGTGTTACAGGGTTATAGTGACTGGGAAGCAGGGGTTGAGTCGAGAGCCATCTCTTGGATTGCCCAGGATACCCAGCATTTGTTGCTTCCCGGGCAGTGCCCATTGCTGGTCTTCTCATTAGATGAACTTCGAGACAGACAAC